>VXBL01010279.1:238214-387618 GCA_013400195.1 Aramus guarauna
AAAAAGAGAGAGAGAAAGCAG
The DNA here is from genome assembly GCA_013400195.1 of Aramus guarauna. Classification (NCBI taxonomy): domain Eukaryota; kingdom Metazoa; phylum Chordata; class Aves; order Gruiformes; family Aramidae; genus Aramus; species Aramus guarauna. Next base: position 238,236 of record VXBL01010279.1, read on the forward strand.
GTATCTTCCTACAGCCAGCCTTAGCCAAGTGTTGTGAGGAATAACGAGCAAGTAAAATCCATCTGTAAAGCCTTGATGGCTAAGAAAAAAGATTTTTACACATGCCAACTCCACCGTGGCCACATTTATAGGAATTTAAAGTGTTACTATGTGACAACAGAAATAGCTATATGTTGGCAGACCTTTTTTTTATGTGTTAAAGGGTCATTAATCATTTCCTAGTGTTCCAACAGTCAGATGTACTTGATATCTTCATTTACTTACAACATTCATACCAGCTCCTCAGCTATCTTCATTTCCTTGGAAACAGCTATTTTGCCTGTTAAGGAAAATAAAGTAATATTAAAAAAAAAATTAAAAAAAAGAGGGAGAGTGGAAATACAATAAAGGAAAACACAAAAACTTGAAGGTTCCAGTAAATACAGACCTCTTACATATGTGCAATCAATAAGGTCACTTGTGTAGTAACTCATAACAAAGTACAGTTGACAATGTGTTATTTTTCTGCTGGAGAATATAATGTGAGGCTGAGCATGCTAATGACTTTTGAAAATGGGCAATGACAAAGATTGATTAATATCAGTTGACAGCCTGTTCCACAGCTCCGAAGCAGGAATAGCAATGATTGATTTGCCGAAATGTGGGGCACAGGCTTTAGATAATAGAAAGGCTACATCTGAGCTCAATCTGGTTTCAGAAACATGATTTAAGGGCCAAATGTTTAACAGTAGTTAAAAGCTTAAAGGAAAAGACAGAAGTGTAGCAATATTTTCAAAAGGTACCTAATTTTAATGAATTTTTTCAATGTCTAAATACCTTTAAAACCTGAATGTGTAGGCTGTTGAATTTAGGACCAGAAAGCCTACATAAAATGCAGAAACAGAAGAAAACAAGGAGGGATGGAGGGGGGAGCCAGCATAGTTTTCTAAAAATCAGGAGAGACATCATCAACATCTTAAAGGTTTCAATGACAAAACCATCACCTAGTGTCAACTAGCAAAGAGTCACTTTCTGTGATGATGAGGAACAAGGTGAACAAACAGCCACGATTGTGTAGGTCTGCATGCTCAATACCCAGGCTGTTAGGGCAATGTAAGAAATATTGCACATCAGGCCAAAACGGATCCCTACATTTTTGGGCAATTACATATTTGACAGAGCATGGTCCCCTGGGAACGCCAGGGGAGGAGAAGTGATCCCATCCTCACTTTATGGAGGCTGAGGGATGAGAAGTCCTGTTGAAAGCTTGACCCGTACTTCCCATTTCCTCTTACACTAACGAGTTCAGCTTTTTGCCAACCACAGCACAGCCCAAGTGCCCCGAGCCTTAGGAAAGCCAGACCAATAAGCGAATATCTATACTCATGCTCCATTTATGATTTGGCTATCGCAGCATGGAAGAGAGAGCAGGAGAGAAGTATGGAGAATTTCATGACAGATGCCCACCAAAGGGCTAGTCTCCATTAGGGATGTGGTCATGTGTGAAGAGCTGAGTTAGCCGACAGGATGCTGGCTGTTCTGCTTAGACCAGGCCAAATTGCAGTCGGCACTATGTCAGCTAATTGCGATTAAACCTTGCTGCTAATCAAAGCAGAGCCTCTAAAGCGATTCCATCACCCGCCTCAGACTGCTGCAGCCACCGCCTTTGCAGTGTAACACGCCATCTCAGTTGTATCTCACAACGTGACAGACTGAAAGCTGTACAGTGCAGACCTAATTAGGAAAAGAAGGCGTTAAGATAAACAACAACAAAAATGCAAGCGTTTTCACAGAGCACAGAATCTGTGAAAAAGTGGACAAGCATTTGACTAGGGGAGCTCGAGGGTTTCCTGGGCTTCGTTCCAAAATGCATCTTTTAAATACAAATGGTGTTATGTTATTATGTTATGTGTTATTATGTTTTTTCATAGCAAAGCTCATGGAGAATCTAGCAGGCTCCCAGGGAACTGAGGATGGGAGCGTCCCTTTCCACTCAGACCTTTCAGGCAGAGTTTGGGGATTTATGACCTTTTGAATTATATGACATTTATCAAGATGTTTCCAAAAAGAAATATAAGGTGCTCCTCCTCTGAGGTCAGCTCATTTGTAAATCAGTAGTATCTACAACTGACAGATTTTCCTTAAAAAAAAATAGTGTTCATGGTGTGGGATCATAAGCCAACCTTTTAAGATGACCAGCCACCCTTAACTAGTAAAGTCTGCAATGCAACCTCCATCCTGGGTAAGTTGTCCCTTAGATAGGGCTCTGTTGATCATGCACTAAAGAATTGATGTGCCTGTTCCTGGGGCAGGTTACTGACGTAAAGATCTCCTTTGCAGCAGTAACTGTGCCAGAAATGAGGATGGGGGCCAGACTGGCAGCAGTACAACATTTTTATTGGTTGCTTGATACTCATCTCACCTTCCTTTGGTCATCTCAAAGTCAGGCGTGGAAGGTCTAAGTTAGTTATCAAAAGGATCCTTCTGCCACCTGTGGATAAAGGCAGGTGTCCTCAAAGGGGCTTTGTTTCTCCTGCCCCAGACACCTCATTTAGTGGTGCTAGTGGACGTAGCATTTATGAAAGGAAGAATTTCAGAAGACCTATGCAGTGAATTAATTGTAACACTCATGCCAAAAGGTAGTCCTTTTATGAAGTATAATCTATAAAGCTACCAGTGCTTACCAGCTCCAAATATTCAAATCAGTTCAGCCAAGAGATGGAGGGAGTGACCCACAGAGGACTCTGCAGGAGATGGGTCTCTTCTCCCAGAGCCCGTCCAGAGGTCTCTATGGCTCCGGTGCACGCGTTTGCAGGTGCATTTGCGATACAGAGCCTTCCCTTGTACATCAGCAGTCGGCTCTGGTATTACCCCGCCTGCATGGAAAAATGTGATGACATTTGCTGTCCTCCTTGGGTTTTAATATCTTTCCACAGGATCAGAGGCCTTGCTGATTGAGCAGGCAGCATGATGGGCAGATACTGAACCAGAAGCCACTGATACTGCTTGGACTTCTGACCTGAGGAGTTAGTCACAATTCAGACCCTTAGAAGTTATTTTATTTAGGGGGAAGTTGATGGGTCAGGTAGTGCCACTGCAGTGACAACCACATGAAGCCCAGCTTTTTTTGGAAAAAAAAACAAAACAAAACAAACAAGAAAAACCACCACACCAAAACCCACCAAAAAAACCAAACCAAACAAACAAAAGCCAAAAAAAAAAAAAAAAAGAAAGGATCAAACCACTGAAAATTACCCCCTCCTCATGGCTCCAAAGCCCTTTCTAAGCTTCCCTCAGCACACACCGTGTACAGGTTCAGTGCCTCTTTCTCTCTTCTGCAAATCCGTTCATACACTACTTTGCAAAAGAGCATCTACCCAAGCTCTGGGCTTTCAAAATCCCAAACAAGACTCATATAGCTTCCGCCCCCCCACCCTCAGAGGAGCAGGTAGTCACTGTCTACTTACAGCTGCCATATGACAGGTGGTGATTAAACCCATTAGTCTTGATAGGGTTCAGCTCAAATCAGAGTAACATCATACAGTGCATTGGTGAAAAAAAGAGCCCTGACTATAGAAATGTTTAGTACTGAAATCATGCTTTTTAGGACTTTGTGAGCCATCCCTCAAGTGAGCTTTCCCTTAGAAATCAATAGAATTGATTTTGTTTATGCTGGACAGTTTTCGTGTAGCTGCATCGAGGATGCTAATTGACAGGTCAAATTCTGTACATGAAGTTTGGTAGAGAATACCCTAAAAGTTTATATTTAAGGGAAAAACTTAAGTCATTATAGATGTCACTCTAACATTTAATACCAGAAGCAATCACAAACAGTTTTTAATACTTGAGTTCACAATGAACAGCTACAGCACAAAGGACACTAAGACCCCACTGCCATAAAGCTCTTCAAGGCTCAGTTTCCTTGCTCTGAAATGAAAAGATGGGAAAGGTCAGGGAGAACATCAATTAAGTTATTTTTCTGGACTAGACACAAGTTTTAACACTTCAGGAGAACTTTTGCTTCTATTCCCACTTCCCAAAGGGAGGAGTATTAGCATGTTTTTGCTAGAAGTGGTGACTTAATCAAAATGCTTATCTTTACCACTACTATCTAATCAAACTCTACAAAGAGAAACCAAAAAATTAGTTTCTATAAAATGGATGCAAGAACATTTTGTATTGTAGAAGCCAGTTAAGATCTCATCTGAGAATCACACTGTGGTTTGCTTTCATGCACAAAAGGGCATAAAGTTCCCGTTAATGGTGAAATAAGAACAATTTACCTTTGGAGCCAGTTCATTTTGAAATACTTCTGAACTATACAAAAATTATGTTTTAGCACCTTGTGTCCTTTTAAAACATGAGTGAACTCATACTCTGGCTTTCAAGATAAGGGGAAATAGCTGACCTTTGACAGCCTGTGGTCATAGTATCCCATATGCATGATTTAACTGTAAGATTAACCAATGTAATGAAGCGTTTTAACTATCGTTTAAGATGTACTTACTGTGATGTATGGTAAGCTTTTCGAATGCTTATGTGAATAATGTCAGTCAGTTCTTCATGTAAGTGACGACTGTTGTCCTGCCCTATTGACTGAGAGAAGAAAACCAGGAAGCTCTTAAGGACAAGAAAAATGTGATTTTTACCTCTGAGAGGCTGAGGAAGATCCAGTGGCCACTGCACACAAACAAGAGCAGAAGACCTGCAGGGAACATCCGTAGTTTCAGGATGACCAAAGTTAGTTGATTATTTTTGTGTCTTTGTGGTCAAGACACTCAACTCATAAATACATCAGCCATTTATCAAATCAGCCTTCTTCTGTAGTTCTGCATACACCTTCTGGGTCAGCACTCAGAGGAGGTGTGAAGCATCACTACAAACAAATCTATGATGTACATTAAGTGACATACACTGAGGTTTGGTAGGTACTCAAGTGCTCCTGTTGAAGGGCCCTTGGAGGGACTCCTCCCAGAGATAGCTGGTCCCACTGGGCAGGGGGTACAGAGCTCTGATGGAGAGAGAAGCTATCCTGAGGAATGAATAAATAAGACAGCTCCTTTTTGAATATAAACATGTTTCCGTACAACAGCTTGGCACACAGACTCACATGTTTATGTGTATAAATAGTCACTGTCTAAGCTTGTTTTGGGCTCTGCTGTCTCATATACATTTTTCTGAAGTGGTTCTCAAGCTGGGAAGATATGAAGGGTGAGGAGAAAGGGAGGGCATTTTCTGGGAACTGCTAGAAGCACAGTCAAGGATATGCCTGAAGAAAGTCCAGGAGGTGAGGCAGGGCTAAACCAGCATAGTGCCGGGGTTGGAAACATCTAGCTGAGAGGAAGAGGAAGGAGGGGATAGACTGGGCAGAGACTACAGCTGCTGGGAGCTCCTCAGCCCTTGCTGCCACTGTCCAGGACCCTGCTGAGCGGTGGCTGGTCCTCTCTTCCTACTCCATGTACTCTTGTTATTCCACTCCTCCTTTCTGCCTCTTTGCTTGGTCCCCAGGGGCTCATCCAGGGTACATGGGCTTCCCACCAACATCCCACTCCAGTGCACGCAACAGGCACATACACACGTGTGCCAGGTAAACCATGCTGAATCAGAGGGGAGGGAAGCTCAAAGCAAAGACTTCACAAGGTGCATTAAAACAGGGTCCTGGGCCTCCAAACCAAGGAGCCACAGTCCCTAAGGATGCCATTGAACAGATACAGGATGCCTCGGGGTGATAGGCTCTTGCAAACATTTTATTATGAACCTTGTGTTATTTGGGGTTCTTGAGCTTTTAAATTCAGGTCATTAGAAGAAAAATCCTTATCTTCCAAGAAAAAGTAAAATTCCTGCTTCTCAGAGTGCCAGAAGAAGCTTTAAATTTGGATCTAGGAGTCCAAAATCCTCAGAAAACACACTCAAAAGAAACTCAAAGCTATCTGAATTTGATCTCATGAAGTCAAAGCTTTTCATGATTTCCTGCGATTGTGCTCATGATTTTTGCAACCTAGGACTGGGGGTTTCTTTTCACTTGTTTCCTAGCCTCAGGGAATTACTTAAAGAAATGCCGTGATGGCATTTCTGTAATAGGGAACAATCCAGGGCTGGTCAGGCTAAGCAGCTGTGCCTCCCCCGTTCCCTGCTATCTTCCACCTGCCTGAATAATTACCATCCTGCATTGCCTCTTGTCAGGGGATGACGTTATTCCCTCACCAGATAACAAGGTAAAATCAACTTTCCTCGCAAATCCCATTATCTCCTGGAAGATCCTCTTGGAATGCAAATCAACAAGTTCAGCAGAAAGGGGAACGCAACAGCAACCCGCAGCCTCATTTCAAATTACCTCCACGCTGCAGGATGAGACAATCTGGATTACTGAGAATTACCTGGGCAGAGCAGTGTCTCGGCATCTTATGAGCCCTTGTTCCTCAGATCAAAGAGGTTTGATGGGCATTTAATTAAAAGATAAAGTAGCCAGCCATAAACCACCAGACTAACCTTTCAAGTATACAACTCAAGTTACAATTAAAGAATGACTCTAATTATCAGATTTTTGGATTTCACTGGCAATACACTCCATCATTAAGGGATAAATTGACTGTTGAGAGCAGTGCCCACTCTGCTTTTCAATGCTGTCATAGGGCAAGCTGTTTCAGGTGGTAAGAGCTCATATGCAATGTTGGGAGTCTCTTGTTCCCCCCAATCCAGGGAGATTCCTGGATAAAAGCATAGCTGCTCTTTCTTTTCAGGACTGTACCAGAGGAATGCTGGTCCCAAAAGAAGCCATCCTCTCTCTTACCATACACTTTCTTTCTTGATGGGGCGTTACAATCCCCCGTGCCCTGGGTAAGAGCAGCCAAGGAGAAAAGCTCATTTAGATGTCTGTATGAACACTGGAGGTGCTGTTAAGAGTGTGCTGTGAAACGTGACAAAGAAAGTAACTTCAATATTATCTGCACCGGGTTTTCTTTTTCCCAGCACAGTGATGTAACTATTCCCTCACTGTGCAATGCTGGCTGAGACAGGGTACTAGTACTTTTTAGTTAGCACAATCAGCTTCTGTCTCCTTCTTCACACGCACTGACTGTTGATATTCACTGGTTTATCTCACAGCAAAACCCTGGGGCCTTATCCCAGCTACACAATAGGACAGCAAACTCTTGCAGGTTAACACCAGGCAGAAACATGCTTTTCTTAAAAAGAGACACACAAGTTGCACAGGGAGACGAAGCATCTCCTACCAGAAGAGCTGATGCAGTAGGAAAAAGCAGACTGACTCTCAGGTGCAGAAGTCCCTGAGATCTGCTTCAGCAGTGAGGTCTTATCCAAAACAGCACAGTTTGAGGAGTGCTTCAGACCAACACGGAAGCCAAAGCAAGTCTGCTGCCATCTCTCAGATGTGCACAACCATTGCCTTGGAGCCCAAGAAACCAAGGTACCAAACTCACGTAACACAGCACAAAGCCGAACACCTCCTTAAGCAGTGCCAGAGGAGGACATCAGTGGTCCTCGTGCCCCTCAGCCTCGTGTGCCAAGTCCTTGCTCCAGGATTCTGCTGATCACCTCGATTGCATTTTTCACATATTTGGTGCTTAACTGTACTTTTCTCCAGTGCATCCTCTTACTCCATCCCTGTGTATATTTACAGTCTGCTCTGAGGATGATTTACATTAAAACCCCAGTGTTAACACAGCGAAACCTTTTGCATGGAAAAGTCCAGAGCCATAAAACATTTACAACATAACAGAAATGGTTTCTGGCTTACTTCAAGATACAGAAGAGGCTATTATTTTCACTTTGCCCTCTGGATCTGTTTTTTGCTCCTTTTCTCTGGTTGTGTAGCATTGTAATCTTGGAGGAATGAGTCATTATCCAGCCTTGATAAGAAGGGCAGAACCACTCCCTGAGCATGTAGAATTGAAGTCCCATTTGATACAGGAGCTGTGATACTCTTCATACGTTTGTTTCAGTAATTAAATGTTTCAAAAATATTAAAGTGTCTAAAGATGTTAAAATGTCTGGATTCTGGCAAGCTCTTTGATAAGTTAATTTTGCATTCAAAACCAATAAAGCATTGGACAAAGTGACACAGGGATGGGAGTTACCCCAGATAATTCCTTTGCTGTAAGACATGTAAATTAAATCAGTTAAATCAGTGTTTAGTCATTGGGCTGTCAGTGCTAACATACCATGCTCACTGAAGCAACACTGAAGAGTATTTTGACTTTAACTTAGCAGTAAGTATATCAGCTTAACTTTAACCAACAAGCAGCACATTCACACTGCAAAAAGCAAATTTATGGGCTCATTCTGAAAAATAACGTTAGCTAACAAGAGGCTACAAGTCAAAACAGCCATGAGGGGAAAATGAGCCAGGAATTTGGGGAGGGGAGAGAAAGAGCGGTAGGAAGAGGATGCCTGCAGAGCCCCACTTATGCACAGGGGCATCTTGCTGCTCTCAGCCCCAAGGTGCTCCAGCCCCACTGGGGTATTCACAATATGAGCCCCTCTGAAGGTAGGATTTCAGTTTCTGAGTAGTCATCCTGCAGGACAGCACCCAAGCTACGGAGGGAAATATTTTGCATTTAGAGGCGAAAGAGATTAGAGACACTATCCAGACTACCGCGCAGCGAAGATATATTTGCTTTGAGCAGGCACTTGATTCAGAACAAAACTTAAAGGAAGGTGAGAGATTTTCTTGAAGTTTGTCTCCAATCCAGTTGTGTCATTTTACATATTGGAAACTATTTAAAATGCAAGTAATCTTCTTGTTGGGAGAAATACATGCAGCCCCATAACATTGCTTTATCTCCATATTGCTGTTGCCACACAGAGAGACTTAACTACATTAAACCTGTTCAAACAGTTAGCAACAAATTGGCTGTTTGTATTGGTTACAACAGTATTAATGCATGAGTTTACCTTGAAAACCTCAGCCGTTCTCACTGAAAGGAAATCAAGCATATTCCCTTCTCTTGCAGCTCAGTACAACATCACCATCCCACAGGATGGTCAGGCAAGAAAGAAATTGGGCAGATTGAGTTTTCAGGCCTTCAGGCAAAATCTTCCAGAGGATGTTCGTTCCCCCTGAAAATTTCCCTTGAATTTTGCACAGCACTTCCAGTGTGACCGTGCTATGCATAAACCTGGTGCAACTGGGATAATCCCTACGCACAAACTATCGGAGAGCATAGACTAGTTTCAGAGTGTCATTACCATTGCCTTCCCCAGTCAAACCCGACACCATTTACACACACACAAAACTGCTCTTTCCCTTCTTCGTAGCGCTTCCTCCAGGCCAGGTTTGGCAGAGACGCAGAAGGTGGTGGCAGAACAGCCACGAAGGTACATGAAAACCACATCAGGAGCTCCCCGTAGTGCTCAGCAAGTTACTCACTGGAGAGAGTTTATGGATTGCATTAAAGAATGTTGTTTTTATAAGTATCCTAGTACGAAAAAACTCATTTATTTTTAACTCTCTGGGTAGGATGAAAGGTGATCAGATCCAAATAGCAACCATGAATTTTTAGTCCATTCAAAGTCCTAAAGCCCTGGGGCCTGTTGGTACTGCAATCGTTAGCAGAGCTCTGAGTAATCAATCCCCCTCTCTCTGTGTTTATGCAAGTGGAGCTGATTGATTACTCACTGCTAACATGATTGCCAACGCTGCAAACATTTTTCTGTGGACAGTTCTCCAAAGCAGCCAGGGTCTGAGGCTAACAAGCACTCTGCCAAGAGGAGAGTACAGAAGCAGGGCAGCAATTTTTAGGTTGTTTAGGTTAACATCGTAACGACGATGTTCAAGTGGTCTGAGACTCTTGAAGCCCCCAGAGCCTTTGTATGGTATAAGGCGTGATCGAAGTCTCACGGCCAATGCACCACACTTTCAGCAGAGAGAAATACATCGTCCCTTCCTTCCACACGACATTTTCAGGGACGGCCTGCCCATGTTTTGTGAGGAGGGAGAGAGGGTTTGCTCTTCTCCTTATTGTACCCAAGGGAACAGGAAGCAATTCCCCTTTCCCTCCTTGCTTAAACCTTCCCATCAAAAGCACTCCTTGGGAAAGTGTTTACAGTGCAAATTTTACTGGTCCTACAAAAACCCAAGGCTCTCTGTATTCTCCATCATCTATTAACTATCTATTAACATCCTTTATATGCAAATAAAATAATAAATATCTTCCATTAATCTCTCTTGTTAAAATCTATGCTTATTTACAAACGGAGAGATACAAGTTCACCTCCGGGCCATATGATGGTTGGTATGAACTGACATCCTTTGTGACTATTTCAAGTCTTAGACTGAAAGATGCAGAGGGATAGACTACAGCTCCCTCCCCCGTCTGAGATGCTTTCAGACAGAGGTGAAGCCCAGGGGCTAGAGCATGCTTATTATTAAATTGATAAATTGAATGTTTTTTTCCCCAAAACACTGCTTTTGGGAAGTGGAGATCAACAAAAACATCATTTTTCTCTAATCAAAGGCATCAAATAATTAAGATAACACTTTTTTGCCATTTTCATGTTTCACACTGCCTGTAATCCAAAACCCTGGCAAAGAAGGAAAATAACCCAGAGTCCTTCTGGCAAATGGCACAGACAAGACAGTTGAACTAGTCCCAAATGCCACGAGCTTTCTACAAGAGCCTTTTACAGGACACTATTAATTGCGGTTGCAGAGAAAATTGTTGGCAGTTACTGATGATCAGAAAAACCCTACCAGCTTGATTTATATGGATTCTTCCATTACTTCAAGACCAATTCCAGTTTTAAAATTAAATCTCTGTCCTTTTTAGCACCTCACACAGCAAAAAGAATGCCAGCAACAAAAGCAGTGAGGCACTAAACGAGGATGTTGATTAAATGTGCACGAACAGGCGGAACACAACTAACAACATAAATTGTTTTTCCAACCAAATTCTCATGTCATCTACAGCATAGAAGCTTTACTAGCTGCTTCCCAAATATATTCAAAGGGAAATGGCATTACTGCAGTCCAACTGTGTTTTCCAAGGAACAAGCCCAGACACCTTGCAAAAGCCAAACAGATCTAGAGGATGGTAGACGAACTCCCACCACTTCCATAGGTTTCCCATCACAGCTTGGATCTGCGATGTTGTTACGCCCACATTATCTAGCAGTGAGAAGACAGATCCTTTTGGGTACCTTTTGGCTTTCTTCCTTTTATGTGTGGAGGAAGGTTTTTCAAGCAATTAATATCTCTCATTATAAGCATGAACAAAAATAATTTTACCCTCTATACGTTACAACATTTGGAACAGCAAGGTAAAAATTTCCAGGGACTTCTAGGTGCCACAGAAGACAATGCGGTAGAAAAGGTGACGGGTGGCTGTGAACATTTGAACAAGTACTCACAGACACCTCCAACTTTTCCCAAGCAGTTGGACATCACCGGCTCTTTGTTTCTTTCCTTCTTTCTTTTTTTAAATTTGACCTTTCTTGCTCCCGCTCTCCGAAGAAGTGGCCACATTGAGTCCAAGTGACATTTCAATCGCAGAGGTAGGTCTCAAGCACAATATATTATTAAAAGACCCCGCTAAATCAGAGAATGCCATAAAACTTCAAACGCTGCAGTTTTGATGCCATTGATCAGGAAAACAAAATCCCTGCTACAGGCAGAAACATTGGCTGGGGATATCTCGCTGAAGGATGCATAGGAAAGTAAAAGGAAAAGCCTTTTTCAAAGATGAAAAGAATAAAACAGAAAATTCAGCAAGTCAAGAGTTCAGCTGATATACATTTCCATTCCCGCAAAAAGAAAAGCAAACCTGGTTTTGCTTCCCAGCTGACAACTTCATGTGCCATTTCAGACTTTCATATTCCCATACATAATTCTATCGACAATGAAAATGTGCATATGTCATGCCAAGGCATCACATGTGAACTTGTTTACCACTTAGCAACACACTGACAGGGCAGATCTCTTGCAGCTATTGCCCTTCTGACGATACAGCTGAAACTCCAGTGTGAATGGGAATATACTGCAGCTCACGTCAAGGAGAAGTGCAATTTCCAACATTGTTTTTGCTATTCTGGATATTCATGCAAAGCTTTGCTTAATCATCTGTGCGGCTGTTTAGCAACGACATTCTCAATAACCATTTAATTTAACGATCAATTTTTTTTTAATGAATACTTTAATTACATCTAGTTGCTGGAGGCCCTGCCAACAATCAGCTGGTCTGAGGTTTAAAGAAGCAGATGAAAGTGTACTGGATATAAGAGGAGCCTTAGTGATTTATGTCACTAAGTGGATTACACCAAAACCAGCACAATACAGAGTAGTCAGAGAGGGATTGAAGTCCCTGTGTTGGATTCTAGCAAAATCCTTAGCACACCAGAGAAAGGCTCTGCAGACTATGGCATCAAATAAGATGTAAAACTCTGAAAGACAGTGGTAATACTAGTGCCCCTATTTTTCTATATTACAGTAGCTTCTCAAATAGTGCCTGTGGCATCCATCCCTCAAAAATCCTCTTGACTCCATACGCACCCTCCTCCGATTGGAGCTGCATGGCCACGGGGTTCCCCAGCCCCCAGGCCCCCAGCTGTAGGGGGATGCCATTGAGCAGCTCACAGGGTCAGGAGGTGGATCAGCCCCGGAGCATCCTCCTTGGCAGGCGAGAGGAAAGCAGCACCTTCCTCCACCCTGGCCAGCTGGCTCAGGGCTGAGGCAGAAGTGGGTTCATGCCAAACGTGCAGCTGTAACAGAGCTACTCCAGAAAAGCAACTCTGCAACATCATCTCTTCTATGGCAGAACAACCTTAATGAAATTCAGCTGAGCAGCCAAAGCCCTCTGCTCGGTGCTGTACTGCTGAGCCAGCGGCAATGCCTAAGGACAATGGCAAGTCCTAGCACTCATCTCGATCCCTCCAGCCCAGCATCACAGAGATGTGCCAGGCACATTTTCAAAGCCATATGAATTCAGGGACACCAATCCTAACGTCCTCCACAAGACTGGCTTTCATCCTCAGGATTGATTCCAATTTCATCTACATTTCACTGAAATACTGCTGATTTCAGTGGAGACCATCCTGATAAATACCATTGTACACAGACGCAGAAGCAAATCTTCCCTGCAATCACCCAGGGCATCTGAAACCAAGAGGCATCTTGGCAGGATACATGAACGGCCTGATTGTGTCCATTTTCAAGAAGGAATACATATGTATAGCGCTGCGATCCAGCTCAGCCTGTACGAGGTTCTGCTCTGCTTGATGAGCAATCAGTCTGCTGTGAGAACAAACACATAATGACTGCTTTCAGCTGCTAATGCCACTGCTTTTTCTGGAACAATGTAGAGGCCTGAACTGCAAATTCACATCTGGCCTTGTTGGAAATTAACTGGGAATCAAAAGGGGTTTGCAATTAGCTTTTGGAAAAATCTTCACTAATTCACAGCCATGGAACAGGACACTAGAGCCTGCAATGACATTTCTGAGGGAACTGGTGGTGCGTCTGTAATGGAGGGGTTTGTGTATTTATTTTAGGGAAAGAGTCTCTTCTTTTTGGCTTTGGTCTATGAAAGAATTCAGGAACAGTGATATTCCAAACATATGGTGATATTCATTTCGCAGCAAAATGCAATTTGACTACAGTTTCTCACTGTGTGCATTCAATTTCCATGAATGTTACTGGGATTAAGATTTTTCATGGCTTTTTTTTTTTTGCCACTTTCAATGAAAACTGGCATTGATATTTGTACACTTGTTCTGTTCATGAAATTTTACCGTATTCTATTCTGCTAAAACCCCTAAACCTGTTTAAGGTTTACAAAATTCATCCCCCCAAAAATGGTTTCCAACATTTAGCTTGCTAGAATTTCTTAAAGAGGTCTTTATTTTTACCTGTTAAAATCACCAGTAAAATGAATTATTTCTCACCCACTCTAACTACACTTTTGTCTAGTCCTCACACATCTGAGAGGATTAGCCAAATCTTAGCTCTGGTCAAGCAAGAATAAAGGTATGGCATTTCCATACTTTTCCTGCAAGCAAGTCAGTCAATATAAGAAGAGCAGGAAAAGACCTAAACTTTCTGGTATTGTTGGTAATAGTATTGTAATTTGTTGTTCACAAATACAAGCTGCAAATCACCATTCTTGGACAAGAAAGGGAGATGTCTCCAGCCCATGCTGCCTCCTGCTCTTCCAGGGGGTCAGCACGCACCACCCGCTGCTCCTGTCTCAAGGCTGCACTTGGTGTTGCAACGTGGCTCCTAATAACCGCTGGGAATTATCTCCCTGCCTCACCCAGTGCTCCTAAACCTCTGTGGCTGCTCCGGACAATATCACTGCAGGGGCTCAGAGGAAGGGGACTGAAAGGGAAACCCCTCTCGTTCATATTTCTACTAAGTATTTTGTATCGTTTGCTGACTTATTTTGCAGTTTAGCTTGCAGCAAACTCAAAATTAAGTTACTAGAGAATAATGACCATTAAGTGACTGAGATAGCTTTATTTCTCTGAGCCTTAGCAACAGTGATTTCACTTGCCTGTTGCCATAACAACTGCAGCATGCACATCAAGGTCACTAAGCCCACTTTGCTTCTTGCCTGTAGCTATGTCTCTGATGGCTTATATGCCTCATTTTTATTGTAGATTCGTACACGATGACCAGGAAGAAAAGGCACTTTTTCATCTTATGAGTAAACAAGCACATGAAGATGAGCATTTCTCAAGGTAAGTGAAAACAGACAAAAGACAAAGCATTTATGGGAAATGTTCACTTCTTTCTTAATGGAAACACGTCCATATGTGAGGTGCAAAATACCCAACAAGCAAGGAGTCAAATTGGCAGATAATTTTCCCCTATAAAGATGAAGAAAGATTTCCTGAACAGTATGTGGATATGAGTTCCTTGATTTCCAAGAGGACCTACCAGCCTGCCCTAGGACATCAGCATGGGGACATCAAGGTCCCTGAAGTACCACCTCAAATATTGAAGAAGTCTAACCTTAGTGCTTAAATAAGTGGAAGACTCTCTGCTGGAGCCAGCTGGACCTCTCCTTCTTTCCATTCTTCAATGGAAACACCCCACTTAGTATTAATCTAAGATGCCGCAGTGCACAGCTGTTCACCGAGACACGTTGCCCTGAAATAAGCTGGAACTGGAAAGCAGGAGAGAACCACTAAGCTGGCTGGCTGATGAACTGCAAAGCCCCAGGTCAGGCAAGAAATTGTTTGCAACATCATTTTCCTTAGTTATTTCTTTCACAAATTTTAATGGATGCAATTTTTACTCAAGAATATTTACACCTCACATCATTTTCGTTGTATAGAAGGGTTATAAAACATTTTTTTAATACAAGTGAACTGCATTCATTTGTCTTGTAAGTCAACAAGAGGCACTTTCAAAGGAAATTCTAAGCTCCTACACTACCAGAGCATTTTTTTCTGCCGCATGGAAGGAGAGAAAAGAATTATTCTCTCTGAAAAATATAAATAACTTTGCCACCTCTTCCTATACCTAGTTGATTACAGCAGCCAGTGAATGAAAGATTTTGCTGTTTGTCAGCTTCACACCAAAAATACCAGCAAAGAAGATGAAATATCCAGAATTTCAGAGGGATTTATGAGGCACTAAATACTTCTGTGAATCAGGACTGAAATGTAATTTCATATATACACGTGTAGTTGTTGACTATAGGACAAACAGCCACACTGATAGCTAGACAGCCAGCCATACTGGAGCTGGACCACAAAATGTCAAATTTTAGTTTTGCTTTATCGTGTACAGTAGCTCCAGCTGGCTCCAGTAGAGATTCTAGCCCAGTTCACCCAGCATCTTGCTAGACAAGGCAGAACAGTAATTTCAATTTCCAGATAGGAAGCAGAAGAAAAAGAATTGCTGAAGATCATACAAGACCACTGGGAGAAGATGAAGAGCTTACCACGTTGAGAGCCTCCCAAACACACAGCTGTGACACAGACCTCCATTGCATTATTAAATTCCTGGCTAAACAGTAAGGGGTTGTTTTGGAGTTTACATCAAAGAACGGCTGCAAAAGAATTAGTTGACTTTCTTGGTTGTTATTCTGTACTGGCTGATATTCTTTATAAAGTTAGAAGGCAGAGGTGGTCTTGGTAATGATTACTGCCACGAGAGAGTTCAACACACACAAGGAAGTATGTTTCACTGACTAGTTCACTGTCAAATTTAGGTCTTTCAGGAATAATCCTGTTGCTTATGAGGGGATGCGTTGCCCTCTTAAAAAGAGGATCTGTGACAGCTGTAATACCCCAGGTGACGCCTTGGAGAAGGTGTGTGCTGCCTGCCAGGTACCCAGCCTGTGCTGGGTGGCAGCGGTGCAGGAGGTGCCACGGCCGAGCTGGGGAGCTCTGGGCAGCGTGGCAGGACCAGACGGAGGGGTCAGGCGTAGCCAACAGGATTGGGGCAGCCCTGGAAGCAGTGGGGAGCTGATGCCGGGGAGCTGATGCCGGGGAGCTGATGCCGGCCCTTCCTGCAGGGCACGGTGGGAAGGATGGTGCATCACGGACCCAGAGCAATCTGCACGGAGCTTGCTGGAGCCCCCAGGAAGGTGGTAGGCAAAGGCTAACCCAAGGGCAAAGTCTGTCCTGCTGAAGACAGGTAAGGTTTTGGAGAAATTGGTTTCTGAACCCTTTTATTTATTCATCAGATCTAAGTTTAACCTTTTCAAAAAGTTGTCTTATCTAGTGTATGTTCTAGACACACAACACTAAGCCAGTTTAATAATTCAAAGCCCCTTTGATGTCCTCAGTATACTCAGTTTACAGGAAAGTCCCAGCACGTCCACCCCAGAGCCCTGGCTGACTCCAGGTCCCACCAGAGACGAAGCACTAAATAGCTAAACCAGAGCCAGAGTCTCAGCGTAAGTCTGCCTTGAAATCAAGGCACCTTACCCAGTTCACGTTTGGTGAGATGCAGCCCGTAAAGCTCTGGCTGACTACAGGTATTAAAAATGTGGTGCTTAATGCCTTTTGCCAGAAAATAAGCTGAGATGGATGTATCTCAGGGAAAGTACATTCAATTGCTGCGGATTCTGTTGCTTTCCACAGAGTATCTCTTGTTATTACTTTAATAACTGAAGAGGAAATCCTGTTAATCATAAGTTGCAAGGTTGTATGAGTTGACAGCTGTGATGTCACAGCTGTTGATAGCTCTGCACAGGCACAATGAGATAGCAGATAACGCACGTCGTGATTTGCAATAGGTAATTGAACTGGTTGCCTAATTTTCATCACGCACACATACGCACACCTCCCCCCACAAAAAAATGTCACACATCTTTCTTCTCCTAGCTATTACAATAAATATATTGCTCCTACAGATGCCAACATACAATTAAGGACCTGCAGGTGTCAAGCATTGAGTACCACTGCTTCAGTTAGCAAAGGGTTAAACAGGGGGAAAAACAAAACAAAACAAAACAAAAAAACAAAACAAAACAACAAACAAGAAGTCAGCCCAGAAAGAAAGTAAAACAAATAACTGAATTAAATCCATCACTCTTGGTGTGAACGTGGATAGCCTGATTTTTGCCATTAAAAAAACCCAAATAAAACCAATCCCAGCAGCCTGAGCTTGTCTGTAAATCAAACATATTGGCAAAAAAACGCAGCCACCCCTGCAGCTGCTGAGCAATTCAGCCTTGATGCTCCAAACACCCTGGGCACTCACCTTGAACAACAACTTTTAATTTCACTGTAGAGGGCTGGTGTTGGTGCAAAATCATGAGCTTTGCTTAAACTAGTGCTTTTTACCTTCTATTTAAGCAGAGCCTGCTGGGGCTTTGCAGGGATTTCAGGGGAGCTCTTTGCATCCTCACCCAAGGAGGGACAGCAAGCCACCACCGCACCGCGCACACGGTGGCAAGCATGGTGAGATGTCTCCTGGAGAGGGTCCCATGAGATGGCCCTGTGCTGACCTGATCAACGCAGCCCCTCCAGAGAGAAAAGGTTTCATTTTAATTACCTCAGATCCAGCCTCACAGAAGTTTCATGGCCCCAAACTTTATGTAATACTTCAAGATTAACAGTGAAATAAGAAGAGACTTGACCTGGAAAAAGTTCCAGCTCAGGCAAAATTTATCTTTTTCTTTTTTTCTTCCTCATTTTTAGCAAATGTAGTGATGACTGGGTATTATAGGTACATCTCTGCCCAGGAGCATTAGCTATTAGTCACCTCATGATAATTAGTCATCTGAGATACCATTTTTTTAAAGACCTCAGATAGGTCCATCTGGTTGTTACACTGTAGTCTTAAAGGGGGGGCCTCGGTGCAAGAGAATGGGGTCCCGTGCTGCAGGGAACCCAGGAAAAACGGCGCAATGAAATAACAGGACAGAGCTGGCAGCTAAATGGCCATCTCGGCTGCCCACCTCAGGTCCCCCTTCTGTAATTAGGGAGAAAAGACACCCGCCCCTTTTGCTAAGAGCTTCAAGACCTAGGTAGGTAAAGGTGCGATGCGGACAGCGTTGTTTTCACTGATGTGCTGCTGCAGACTCACATCCCCATGCTGAGTGAGGACCAGGGGGCCCTGGTAGCATCACTAGAGGCTGTGGTGGTCCCTCACCTTCAGTCCTGCTTGTGGGAGGGCTGTTTGCTGCATGGGGCGATGGGCTGAGGAGCCCCACGGGGCTGGCAGTGGTAGCATCGCTCCCCCATCCCCGAGCCACGTGGATCCACACCTTCCCCCATACACCCTCCTCTGCAGAGGGGAAAGAAGAGCAGCAGGTTCAGAGATTTTTGCACCCTCCCTCCCCCTCAAATCAAGCTTTTACAATTAATTGAAAGAGAGACTGAGTCTCTCTGGAATGAAAGACATTAATCTTATCAATTATTTGAATAGGGTGGAATGCAGTGACATCAACAGCTAATGAAGTAAATTAAATTAAGCCACTGTCTGGACATATTTTTTTATATTATTATTTTTATTTATTTTTTACAAAAGGGAGAACATCTGGTGTTTGACAGCAAGACCAACTGAGTTCCCAATTAATCTCTGCAAAGTGGCACACCTCCTAGTTGTTCTGTGTGCAACCATTTCTTCAGTCCTGACCACCGGTATAGAAAATAGCTTGTTGAATGAGCCGCTGCAGAAATCTTCTTGTCATGAAGAACTCATTAGGTCAGCAATAAAGTGATTTATCAAAGACTTGGATTTCAGCCACCAGCTTCACTTGTACAACAGATTCAGCTGCAGTGCTTCGAGCAAAGGCTTACAAATTACCATTATAATCTTGTAAGCATGCCTCATCTACACCAGCCAGTTCCTGACCAGTGAAGTGGAGACCAAGAAATACAATCCTTTCTGACCTCTATTATATGCTGTCAGCCATCCAGATGTGATGCAATAAGCGGAGCAGATATTAATACTTCTGAATGGTGATGAAAGGGAGTTCACATTCTGGAAGAGATGCTGGAAGCAATGGGAGATTGCTTTATGAAATTTTAACTTTTCCTGAGCCTCCTTTGCCTGATCACACAAGCCCTTTTGCAGGCAGCCCTTTGCGGGAGTGGATGGTCTCTCAGCGTGTCAGCGATCAGCTTGGTCTTATGCTCAGCACCTGACCTTATATAATCCAGCATGTGTCTGATGATATTTTTCAGTTCCCTCGGGTTGAAAACTGCCTTTCCCACATCCGTCAGAGTTGTGTTTCTGCACTAATCCTGTTCTCCCCTCTGCCTGAGCCAGGAGAGTGGAGAGGAAAAGGTGGGGAGGATTTCTTTAAGAAAGTCAAAACCTAAGTTTCCATGGTCTGGAACACAGGATCAAGTTAACCAGCTTTTTCAGCCCATCATCTGTACAACTGGTATTTCTCCTTGCAAAACAGATTTCATTTTCTTAACTAAGTCACTTTTCAGACAAGAAAAAGCCCCACTGCCTAAGCACAGCTTCAGGAACGAGCCAAATACATGCCCACACACACATACTGTATTTAATTTTCCATTCTCTGCTCTGCCTCTGATCCTCTCCCACCACCACCTGGCTCTTGCTGTCTCCCCTCACCACCTTTCCCTCTCTTCCACCAGTTTTTCCCATTGGAATTCCTTCTCCTTCCACCAGCATCCTCCTTTCCCTCAGGATGTGAACTCAGTTACATCAGCATTGAACTTTCAAACCCGTAATGTTCAAGTGGATTCAAAATTAGTCAAAACAAGCTCATCCATCAATAGCTTTTAATGTCAAGAGCTCTGAGGGCAGGGGTGGGGGTGGAAGGCAGGGCCACGGTGCATATTCAGGCAACAATGAAAATGTTGTCAAAGAGCAATTAAGTGTGCTCCTGTGACAGGTTGGCACTGCACTTTTTCTAAGGTGAGAGAAGTCATAAAACATTTACAGTTCACCCAGCACCAGCAGCATCAAATGCCTTTCACATCCAGCCCGCACCTCCTCAGCAATCAGAGAAGACCCAAACCTGCCTTGTGCCACATGGTAATTGCATTTTTAAATAACATAAATCACCTTTTATCATGACTTTTCAATTTGCCAAGTCAAATGTCATATTCTCTATTGCTGTGCAGCCCTCTTCAATGCACTGTGAGCATTAATTAAATGGACAGATGGCATTTGTTATCATATATTTCAGCCACAAAGCATCAACATAAATAAAGGAACTTCTTTCTTTACTAATATCAGTCAAAAATAATTTGTTTTTATCCAAGCATTCATAAGAAATACGATAATAGCACTATCTTTAAGAGTTTAACCAGAGTCAAAATCCCATTCTAGGCAGAAGAATCTGTACTCCCTTTGTATCCAGGGCTATTACGGTTATTTCCACGTACACGGGATACAGTACTTTAACATGCGAATCTGGCAGGATTCGGCTGCTGCGATCCTACCGGGTACAAAGTCAGGGGCTGAATGCTAAGAAGAGATGAATTGAAAGAAGGCAGCTGAAGAGGTTGCTTGGCAAACAGCACGTACTTCCACTAAGGCCTGAGCACACCCGGTAAGATTTCCATAAGGTGAAGAATATGGCTGTAAGCCAGATATAAAAATGGGAAGAAAAAACAGCATAAAGAATTGAATATCTGAAGACTAACAAGTGAGCTGATGCTCCCTGCATGACTGAAGGGCTGAGTATGTTATTGACTGAGATGACGGAGTTTTTGGACAATATGGGAAATCAAAGAGATGTCAGGGAGCTGGAGATCCAACATTGTTCTGCATCCCCTCCTTTCCAAATGAGGGGAGTGAAGCAGAAATTTAGTAACAGAGAAATGCTTGTGCCTTCGGTGCTGGGAAAAATCCTTTTGTGTAAAGAAAGGGCTGTGGACAAAACACACTGAATGAAGGACTAAGAGCCAGTTTCTTAATGCACTGCCCACCTGTGTGGGAACAGCTCCTGTTGTTCTCCTGATTAGGCTACTCACCCCACCGAGGGGGGACCAGCTGCAACCAGACTGCTCCACAACGGCCTTGACAGTTGTAGGCAGAGAGCAGGAACATAGCAACCAATCTTTCATGTCAAACAATGCAAGGCAGACTAAGAAAAAAGCATTTTCCTCCATTAGTAGAAGGGGATATCAAAGTCCAAGCTTGCTGAGCACTTGATTTGGTCCTCAGTCAGCCCAGGAGTTATCAACAGAGAGTTCAGCTACACCCAACACCCACAGGTGCTCAAAGAAAATTTCTTATCCATGCACTTCCAGAGCAAGAGGCAAGGGAATAATTTTGGTCTCACTTTATGGTGGCACAAAAGTTACATGACTTCAGAGACAGCTGTCTCTGGTAGACCTAGGACTGGAAGCCACATCTCCTGTCTTGCTTCAACAGCATAAGCAGAAGAGCTGCCCCCCAGGCTGAGCCCTGGCCCTGAGCAGCTGTCAATGCACCAAAGCTAGGGACACACCATCACATTTTACCTCCTCCTCTCTAGCAATTCTGCAACTATCCATTAAGTCTATGCTGTTCATTCGTGGCTGATATGTCCTTCCAACAGCCCACCATGGGAAATTGCATATTGCTGTATTAAACCATCTCCTATACATTTACCTACCAGCAACCTAATAGTAATATGAAATTAAAAAGACATTACCTTTATCTGCAATTATCCCATTACAGAAGCAGGCAAGTGCTGCAGAGGCAGTCATCACATTTTTACAGCGTAACTACTTTAGATAAAAATTAGAGGGAGACAGCTTTCCTACCTGTGGAGAGATAAAGTAGGTCCTTTCAGAACTTTGGCCACTTTGTGACAGGAGGTCAAATGAAGATGTGTGAAGGCTAAAGTCAGTGTTTCCAGGTGACCTGCATTTTGTCTCCAGGAAGCTTCTCTCTTCCCTTATCAGTGCAGCCTTTGTCACCTGTAGAAGATTATTCAATAGGTGGTTTGTGGTTTTGTGACTCAGCCAAGATCTGTCTTCCTCCAGGACAAGCAGACAACCTCAGAAAATGAAAGGGCAGCTGCTGGTCTCACCTTTTTGTGGAGGGCTTGTCCACCTTTTCTCACCTCTCCAAATGGTAGCAATGATAGGGCAGCTTTTATCCTGTAATACAGATGAGCAATGTACCCACATTACATTTCTTGTGTCAAGCAGATAGATGAAATTGGGAATGGGGGATGCAAATGCCAGTGATGTATACTGAAAAGGAGAGCATTGGTGAGACAGATGAGTACAGTGAGAAATCAAGTAAGAGCTATCCAGTCCATTTCCCCACAGCCCTGGGCAAAAATGAAACCATTTAGTCCAAAAATCACTCCTAAATCTTTTTTGTGTGCCTCCTGCAAGCTGTCCATTTCTCATACCACGACGGGCATTTCTAGGCACCAAGCTGTAGGGGAGAGAGACTGGAAGATCTGCCTTTCATGGGGACGGGGGGGCTTCCCAGTTGTCTTGCAGAGCTGGGAGTGCCATGTTCAAAAGCTCCACTGTTTATTCTAGTCCTCACTGAGGGAGACTGGGTCCCAGGCCCTTTGGAGCACCCAGAGCTAGAAGATTTACTTCTTGCTTGGCCTTTCAGGCTTGTTTTTGTTTCAGAAGTATCAGTGCATTTGGGTTGTTTCTACTGAACATTGCAACATTCTTGCTTCTTCCTTCCCATGCACATTGGAATTTTATTTTGCAAAAATAGGATAAAATGTTTATTGCAACCTTTCTCGTGGAACGGAAGTCCCACTTCTGATCATCTCTCCCCACAGAACCTCCATCAAAAGGGAAGATGTCCTTGAATACCCTCTTTTCCTTGATGAGTACAGAGCTTTCCCCATCTGCTATCTGAGCATAGACACGAGCCCAAGCCTTGTGTCAACATGTTCCCAGCCTCCTTTCGTAATATGGAAATGACAGCGGTTGCCGCATGCGAAGCTGCAATCAAATGAATAAATGAATGTCAACAGACTGTGGGTAGAGGCACAGAGGTTGCATAACAGAGCGACTACAAGTGCACAGATGCAGTGAAGCCAAATTGGGTGCTGAGTGGATTGTCAGGGCTTGTTTCTGAGGGATGCACCCAGTCATTTCACAAGCACAGCTGTCAGCTGATGAATTATTCCCAGTGAATTAAGAAACAACAACAAAAAAAGTCCTCTACCCATCCAGTACTCATGCAGGCCATTTGGAGGGAATATTTTGTGACATCTCTAGGTAAATAGGATGGTGAATTATTATGGAATGGTTCCTTTCCCTGCAGGAACAAAGTCTGGAGGCATCCTACAAAATCCTTACTATATCGGTGTCAAACTCAATAATTCTCTCCAAAAAAATTATTACCAGCTGCACATTTGGCATTAATGTCACACTAAGGGCATGACTGCATGGATGAGGACTGACAGACTTATGCTCTGTGCCCTGGCTCTGAGCTGGCCAGATGCAAACTAATTCTGTTCCAGAAGCAGATAGCCACATTAGCAGGAAGACAGCTCACTTGAGAAGCAAGGCCAAAATTTTTGCCACTATATGGTTTTCTTGCTCCTATTTGTCTCCCTTTCAGGTGACTTTCCTACCTACGAGTCCTTTAATTTGAACTGGAATGCTTTCTTTATATCCTCCTCTGTTCAGCAGAAAAAGAGACCTATACAATCCAATGGTGCTTTAACAAACATGGCAACAGCTTCTTAAATAAACAGCACACTTCTGTGCCTCATTCCTCTCAAACACAAATGCTACTTCAGCTTCTTTGTGCCACTTCCCCTCCAAAACTGCAGCAGCAGCAAAGCAATCAACAAGAGTGTGAAGTCATATCACATTCAGCAGACCTGCTTCATTCTGAACAAACACACAAATAATGTCCAGTTTGAGAAGTAGGAATGCACAAACACTTAGAAGCTAATTCCCAAACCCAGCAAGACAAAGGCAGCGTTAAAAGACTCAAAACACCTGAGCAAGCAAAACAGTCTCTTATCCCTCACTAAAGCAAACACGAAGACAAATTGCATTCACTTTTCAACCTGGCAAGCCAGCCATAATATATTGCCTGCCACAGCGATGATGATTGTTCTTGTGCTCTCCACCTCAGACTGATACGCACTCAGCAGATTCATAAACCTTTCAAGCTCTCCAAGATAAACACACGGGCGCTTGATAGCGAATTTCAATAGCGCTCCTGGGAGCGTCCAGCGTGGTGCCTCCCACATGCAATACAATGGTGGATTTGGCCCCCTCACCCCAGGACACGATCTGCAGGTCAGGTCCAAAAGGGTCAGAGGTTCCTTGTGCTTTTGGAAGCCTCCATTCTTCTGTGAGGGTGCCTGTCACTCACTACTGCCTATAGCATCCTCCAATGCTCCCATCCCCAGGCCCAAAGGGGTCGTGTTGTGTTGGCCACCAGCGCATGTGACAGGGACAACTAAAGGTCTTGCTGCACACTGATCTCATCGGAGTGTTTGTCTGCCCATCTGTCTTCCTCTTCACTTTGCCCAAGGGCTGAGGAGCTCCTGCTCAGCTTGACATCTGCTTCCCATGTCCAAACCCCAGCCTGGGCAATCTTCTTCAAAGGCTGAACTGCCACAAATGACATGGGAAAAACACCCTCACCCAAAGGAGTCAAGTAGTTTAGAAAAGCCATCTCCCCCTTCACCCCTAAGCCACAGAGGACTTACTCTGACAACCAGCTATTATCAGAAGAGGCTGCTGAGGTGGAACAGGCACCCCACAGTTCAGAGCTGCTGCTTCCAGCTACAGTTAAGGGCTGCCAAGAGCCGGGAGCTCGCAGGCGAGCAGACTGCATTTAGGTAAGGGCAGGTGATCTGATGGATTCAAAGCTTTATTGAAGGAATCCATCAGATTCACTTGTTTGATGGTGGGGATAAAAAACTGACAGTCTTTGGCTGTGGGAGATGCTTGGTGGGATGACAAACGGGGACTGCACATGTATGTGCATGCATACAAAATAAACTGCAGGTGTCTAGATCCTAAGACAACAACCAGCATGTTGTCTCATCTATTGCTGTCAAATACATCTGTCCTTGTACGGCAGATGAGCAGTTCTCCTCCAGTCTCCGTGCCAGCCATCCAGTCCTGAGCTGAACCACACACTGCAGCTGGGTGGGAGTGCACCGAGCTTTGTGTCCTCAGCTTTTCCGTGGCCATTGCTTGGCTCTCAGCTGGAAGTCTCTAAGAGCTCCTGCTCAGCTCGGCCCTGGCTGCTCTGCAGGGCCCAGGTTTGGAGAGCTGTGGCAGCTTCACTGTCAGTTCTCCAAGTCAGTACCACTGTCAGCAGCACCCTCACCCTGCCCTGATTGCCCCAGCAAACGTATGTATGTGCTGCAGGGCTGGAGCCAGCAAATTCTCCCCGACACAGCGCGTGTTACTCGAAGGGACCCTGTGGAGTCAAAGTCCCTGCTGTACCCAGGGGCTTAGCCAGAGACCTCGCTCAGCAGAGCTGGGCTGATCGGTTACTAAGCCTGAGAGCCCATTTCAACAACATCCAGCAGATCAGGGATGGTTCAAATATTCCTAGTGAAATATTCTGCCTTTTGCAAAGGATAATAGCTGCTGCAGCCTATGAAGCATGACAGATGCATCTTGCATCCTTTACACAACAGTATTGGCTGATATACTGCCTTCATTTTGGCTAAAACCAAGAGACACACTTGAATTACTCTCTTCTCACGTTTACTGCCTCCTCTCCTGCTCCTCCTACCTACATCCTACTATTGTCAAGATATTCTGGAAGTCCACCATTTTGTCCTGGGTGATAGGAATAAAACAAACTGGAGTCTTCACAACATTTAATTTTAGGTCCTTGAAATCAGAACTTAATACAATGAATGTGGAGAAGGAAATTCTCCAAACAGAGAATACAGCAACATCATTTAGGTGCTGCTGTCCCACCCCATCAACCTCCTGACCAACATGTCTAGGGTGAGGTACTGTGATTATCCTTCCTTCTGAAAACACAATCTCAGTTTATTACTCATTAGAGTAAGGACAAAATAAAAAAGAATACCCCATCAAAAAAGAAGAGCGGGTACATTCTCACTAACCTGGGACCCAAAGTCTGTGCTCCCTCCAAGCTTGTCTTACAATAAGCAAGCATTATGGGTTGCTCTTGTTTTGGAAGTTTCTCAGAGGCATGCTGAGGAATGGGAATGGCCTCCCTTCCCATTGACTTATTTTCTGTTTCTGAATAGCAAAAAAAGAAAGAAATCTCTCACTTTGTCAGTATTGACCCTGAGTCATTAAAGGTCCATTTGGCAGGGCTAATACAGTGTGGCAGTGTCAGTGTATTAGGAGTTATGCTTCCCTGTAAAGATGGGTTCATTTCAGAAACCCAAGGAACTTTAGCTACTGGGCTTTGGTCTGTCCTTTAAACTCCATTGTACTATTAAAAAAGCTGTAGTTGGGCGCAGGGAGTAACATGCCACACAAGGTGGTGACACAGGGAAGTTTTCCATGAGGGGATGCTGGTAGCAAGACACACCAGTAAAATGATCTGATGAGAAACCAAGGAGCATCAAATGACACAGGGACTGCTCCCACCAGCCAGCCTGGTCCTGTCTTCTCCCTGCTTCAGAACCTCCCCCCAAGGATCCTCTGGCTCACGGGTCCCACTGAAATTGGGCTGCCTCCATCTCTGGTGGCAACAGCCCCGAGGCTGACCCATCCCACTGTGATGGTGAACCTCTCTGCTCCCCAGTCTGACTGCTGGGAGCCAGACTTCGACAAGGAATTGCTGCCTCTTCAGCATAAAGTGTTTCATCTCCTCTAACGCTAACGTGCCGGCACCGAGCACCCAGCTCAGGGTTCAGTCCTTTGCCAGCAACACTTGTTCAAGCAAAAAGTCAGCAGCTGTGTGCTGATGTGCACATTATTTCATACGGCGAAGAATATCTGCTCTGTTTTCTCTGCAGTAAGGGTAGATGAGGTGTCTGACAGGCAGACTCGTATTTAACCCGGCACAAGTGTCCCTGCCAACACATCTTGCCCCCCACCCCTGTCCATGTCAATAAGAAAACCTTTGGCTGCCTCTCCGGCAGAGGAGCGTGAAACCCTCCCTTGTCCGAAGTCATGAACTCTGGTGCGGTCTGGACCTCCTGCCCGAAGGGTGAGTATTGTCCACATGAGACCCTTCTGGCCCTTCCTGGCTGTGCCTTCAAGATCAGTCTCCTGCCAGTTCCCGCAGTGTCCGCAGGTACTTGGCCTGCGCTTTCTCCATCCCACGCCACATCTGACTCCGCTGCCTCTGCAGAGTCACTCTGATTTACGCCACGGTCTGCAAGAGGAAGATCAGGCTCGCTGACTCCACCAGAAATCTCATACCAGCCCCGAAAACTGACAGCAGCCAGAGGCAGCTCCAGGCTAATGTCACAGCCGCAGCTTCAGCACATGGTGGGTAGAGTCTGACCTAGTTTTAACCCTGCTAAATATGCAAAGAAAGAAAATGAGAGTGCGCGGGGAAAAGCAGTCCAAGGTTTTATCTATTTCCTCAGTACTTCTCTGCTGTTTTATCTTTAGTATTCACACTACATTGAAACATTTCCACTGCCAGGTCTTCTTATGGGTGTACCAAGAGAGGAAAAACACGTTAACATTTGAAGAGTGGGCTGTTAGGGGTTTGTTTGGGGGTTTTTTGCAGGGTTTGGTTTGGGTCTTTTTGTACAAGGAAGGTGGAATTTTTCAAAGGTTAACATTTTGACAAAATATAAGAAATTTGAAAAAGTTTTTGCTATCTTTTGAGTGGAAGTCTCTCTTCAGCTGTTTACCTTTCCATTTTGCTTGGTTTTTGCAGTCTTTTTGTTCTTAACTTAGTCATTGAGAGCTAAATGCTACCCTGACTATCATTCTGACAGGCTTTTTTTGTTGTTGTTTTATTTTTAAGAAAATGGATTTTTGTGCACTTGGCTTTATCTTTGTTTCAACATCTGCCTTTCCCTTAGCATTTCTGGTTCACTTCCACCATAGAAAATACTCAAACTTCAGCTTCTCCTCTTGATTCTTTATTAACTCTAGATTATTTGTGTAATACATAACTACTTCATTGCTATGGAAACACTATTTTATTTGAATCACTCACACAGCTCTGTATAACCTTTTTTTGGCACCTTGATTTCAATACAAAACCGTGCTCACTGACAGTGCAGAGGGCTTTATCAAGGGTACGTGATGCACAGCGCTCTGCTCTGCATCCTTCAGTTTGCGTTGAGCCCCCTCAGCCAGGATCTGGTGACACTCGAGATGTACACGTGTCCGATGAGTCTGAGTACACACCTGAGGTGGAGCTACGAAATACCATCACGGCAAGACTGGGAATATCGCCCAGCATATATACGTAGGGGCCATAAGAACTTATGGCAAAAAGCAATAGAAACCCTCCAAATATTTGTTACCAGTGATCATGAGAGAGAAGAGATACTCTGTTCATCCAACACACCTAGATGAATGGATATCCCCAGTGCAGAGCCAGAACATGAGCACCGCAGAGCACAGCAAGCGCAGAAACGTGGGATGTCCTGGGGAGGGAGAGGACAGTAACGGGATGCAAAGATACAACCAGGTTTTGAATGTGCTCACGCTGCACAAGGGGCACTGCCACTTGATAGCACATGTGGAACAAGTCTCAGGCGTGGAGATCCTTGTCGGAGTGGTTAAGAAAAAAAGCCAAGGACAGGAAACCATGCAAAACATGAAAACTATTAATCAGTAGACCACAAGTGGTGTTGTTTCTGGCATAGGTTGAGACAATGCTGGCTGTTATGACTCCTATGAACATGCCTGACCTTGCTTTTAAGGGCTCTTAATTAAATGATTACATCCCTTGACTTCTACAGAACTCAGGCATATGCTTGTATGCTTTCCTCAGCAAAGTTTTTTTCTGAATCAGAATCTCCATGATTACAGTCAACTCATTATTTGAAAAGCATTTTCATATGGGCTCCAAGCAATCAAATTAAATACAATTAATGTGGGTTTGGCAGGACTCCACGCAAACAAAAGTTGCTCTGTTTTTGCACAAAATTGGAAAATCAGTTTTTGCTAATAGCCTGATGTATGAAATCTGCTGGTGCAGCTTTTCACTGTTTTCCCAACTTTTCCATTTTGCTGCAAATCTGTTGATGCAATTCTGTTCTGATAAATGAAGCCCCAAACCTCACAACATCCTGCCTTTAGTACAAGACCTTGTAGGAACAAGAGACTGAGAAAGAATGAATTGCTATGGTTTGCAGTAAAAGTTGATAAAAGCAAAGAGCATGCTGAGAATAAAGGAATCAACGGTATGCCACTTTAACAAAAGAGATGCAGCAAGACAATGATATAAATCATGAGGCTTTAGCAGCTATAGGAGATTTCGGGTAGGAAGGCAAACTGAGTAACACAAAGGAGAAAAAACTTCCATATTAAACCAATACTGAACCCCAAACTTCATTTTGGACAGAAGCGCAAACAAGCATACATCCAGTTTTTAATGAAGCTCACAACAACAGTCTACTTGTCTCTTTAGTCAGTACTTTAATATGAAATTCACTTGACTTTTCCCTCTGAACTGCTGTCCTTATGGATAATTTTTCACAATGAAGCAGGGAGTAAAGCACATCTAAACCTGAAGGCAGTGTGTGTCTATTTTTGGATCACTGAATTAGAGTGCATCCTTTTTATAGCAGAAATTTTGATGCAAAAATCATGAGACTTCATGGCTGTAAAACACATGTCAGTCACAGAAAGGCTAAATAAGTTGTAAATGCCATGAAGCTGTGTTAGAAGAAGGATCTGTCTTTATTAAATTGTAATTGGAATAAGAAGAGTCAGGCTGATGAATGAAATCTTTAGTAAGCAGAGGGAGATAAATTTTTGCAACATGCTGAAGAAATGCAATAGCAGAAGCAATGATCGCAAATATTAGGTTACAAACCAAGTTTAATCTCTAAGATAGGCAGAATTTCAGGATAAAATATTTGAGTTGGTGCTATGTCACAAGGGATGGCAGTGTTCATCACTCTGCTCTCAGCAAAAGGAAGCAGCCCTCCTTACTTGGAGGTCTTCATGGAGGAAAACACCCTTCTGGCTCTGGGATGCCCCAGAGATGCACACAGGCACTCAGGAGTAATGCAGAGCTCTGTGCCCACTGATTCAAGCCACTGAGTGCTGGGATAAATGCAGCCCAGTTGCCTCTGAGCCCCAGATGCTCCAGCTTCATGGGCAGCTGGAGGGCACCAGCCGGTGGGACAGTGATGCACCATGCAGATCCCTCATGCAGGTTTGTTCCAGGCTCTTGACATAGCCTCTAGCTAATCAAAAATTGTGTGCGTGTTGTCATGTTAAGCACTTCAGCGCTGTTTATAGTTCGCGTATTTTTGCATTGTTATTGCACAATTAAGCTGAAGACTTCCAGATCAAGCTGTCCCAAAAGCACAAGGAAATTCAGCGGCAGTCAACTTTCAATCCTGGTAATTGGTCAGAGGAAAAAGTAGCAGCTGTTTGGGCTGATGTGTGCCATGCATGTTTGGAAGGTGCAGTTAGCAGCTTCTTTTATGAAGAATGAAAAGTTTTTCATGGTAGTAAATGTATATTGTGACATCAAGTGTCACTTGTATAGAATGATACTTTTCAAGGACCACTGAAGAACTGGTTTAGACTTTTTCTCTGAGGTTCCAGCAAGAAGATTTCTTTTTGATATCCCCAGAATCTTGTCTAAAAACACCTATCCCATCAAGTTATCCTTTCAACCAGAGAAGGGACTGGAGAAGGAAAACAGATGTCTGATGCATCATCAACATGAATATAAGAAAGCATGACAAGAAAACATATGCCGTGTATTTTTTTATAGTCTTTTCTTTCTGTTATTAATATTACACAAATAATGTGCATGGGGACCTCTAAACATCTTCTAACTGTTCCGTAAATCATTTTACAGAATAATGAATTCAGTACTGTGAATCAGCCACACAATTTTTACGACTTCTTTTAGTTTTTATGTCGCATCTGGAAACTCATTGGAAAAGGTACTTTGGTGCACCTTCAGAGAGTGATTCTTGGCTTTGTCTGAGGATGCCTTCTCCTCAGTTGTCCATGCCTGTGGTTAGGACCTCTGTTTCCATTGAGGAGCAGAAGCAGGACTGCTGGCCATGTCTGGTGCTCTACTGTACAGCAGAGAAACTGCCTCGTGTTCTTGGAAGTGAGCCCTGTGTTACACAACTGCAGTTCAAAGGTTACAAAGGCAAAAGCTTTGCCAGCAGACTCAATACTTCAAAGCAGTGGCAACAATTGTTGGATCAAACAGAGAGGAAAGAAGTTGCCTGTGGGTCCCCAAAGCAAACTGGAGTCTCAGAAGAAAAACAGGATCCAGAAGAATCTTACTGAGAAACAATGAGAAAAAAACTGCTCATTTATGTGGAACAAAAGCCTGAGTCCTCAAGAAACTCTCCAAGTTGCTTCCACATCCAATCAATATTTTCCCTAGCACATATGGAATGAGCCTCAGCCAACTTCCTCCCCCAGACATCCCTGTTTCTAACTATCCTTAGAAAGAAGCAAGACAGCTAATTCAATGAATCTCATTCATACTTATGGGAGTCACCAGACTTGGAGGGACAGTTTCACCATCCAGTTTTCCTGACTCAACAGATTACTGCAGATAAGCTTAGCCACAGATACATCCACACATACGCTCTTAGCTCACAGCAGATGTAAGGTAATGTCACATAAGTTCAGTCCTCTAATGGCAGACAGAAAATCTGAAGACTGAAATTTGACAAGTGCAAAGGAAAGGAGGAGGAAATCAAAGACTGGTCATAGATGGCACAGAGGTGGAGATGAAGCCTGGTCTACAAAAGCCACATAAGCAAGGTGGAATTCCAGTTCCATACAAGCCTGACTCTTCCTTACAGTCAGCACCAAGTCACATCAGCTTAGGAACAGACCAAATAACCTTGGCTGAGGCACCATGCCAGCAATTTGGATTTGCTTGAGTACGACCAAAGTAAATGCTCAGCTTAAGTATTTCTCTGCAGACCATTTTCTGCTCTTCTCTGCCTCCTGCTGCAGCAAACCTCCTCAAAAGTTCTCTTTTAAGAAACTATTTGCTGCAAAATTAAAGCTAATGAGACTCCTTGAAGAGATGAAACTGCCTCCATTTCAACTTCAGCATCTTGAAGCTCAGACTACTCTTTGAAACCGAAGATTTTCAATTCACATACTGCCAAAGAAGATCTGCTGAGGATAACTGCCCTCCTCCATGCCTGTCCTGTGAGCAACACAGATGATGAGTGATCAACTCTGCTGCTTCAATGAAGGGCACATCATTTTAGTTCACATTATCACTGAAATGGGTTTATGCAGAGGTGTTTGAAGTAGAAGGGCCAGGGCATGCATTACTTTCTGCTGGCTTTCCAGAGCTCATCTGTTTGTGCCCATAGGCCCAGATACACAAAGTCTAAACTGCTGAAATATGGGGGGAAAGTGCTGCCTGAGCTGGAACTCATGCACTTGATTTTAATGGCATTTATACCCTAGTTGACAGGGTGTGCTCGGGGCCTGAGCCACTTATGGGTATATAATTGGGAATTCACACAGTTCTGCAGACTACTTCCTATATTTTGATATAATTTGTTAGTCTGTTTTAGAAACAATCCTGCAGTTAGCACAATTCCACCTGGGAAGGAGCATGTGTGCTGCCTTCCTCTCCCAGGCCCTGGCAATGTCAAGAAACATAATGATTTTAAATATTTTAGAAACTCTGTGCCCACAGCAATGACTGCATTTTAAAACTTTGATGGCCATTTATTATTTACAAGAGCATTCTATAAGGTAAATTTCAGATCATAGCCACTTGTACATTAATTGCCAAGAGTTCATTTGAAGATGTGGTTTGAAGACCTCTTACAGGAATTTGGAAGGGAAGAGGATGTCCTAAAAAGTGAAGCCAAGTTTCTCCCAGTGTGTTGTACAGGTACAACACTATCTTGCTGTGAATTCATGTCAATAAATGCAGTACGGAAAAAGAAATACATATGCCTTAAATTCTGAAAAGCAATCTCTGACTTCAAGTTCATGTTTGTGTGGCAGATTGTCATATCCTGGTCAATCCCAACCACTGAATTTCTACATGCATTAAGCAGCAGCCCTTGTGGCAGCATGTATTTTATACTCCCCTCTGTCCTGAAACCCCACAATTTTCCATTTGTATGACACTTTACTGCCTCTTCATTATATACCCAGGAAGCAATGCTGATGGATTAGCATGGCATCCAAAACAGAAACCGGCAACATCTCAGACTCACACGATTTACAACAACTGCTAAGTAAATTGGGATACTTTTTTTAGTTCCTACTCTTCCTTTTTTTAAAAAATAAATCTTAAGAAAAATACAATCCCAAAGGCCTAACAGGCACATATTTACAGATGGCAACAGCGGGTCATAAATGACATCTTTTCCTGGTACTATTTATGAGAGCCAAATAAACTGAACATATTATGAGCCATTTATAATGTTCTTCAGCAGAACAGTCAGCCAAGAGACAGAGCTGAAAGCCTGTTGTAACAAAAGGTACCAAAGTGAGGAGGAGAACAGTATCTATAATTACCACTCCAGCGATAAAACAAGCATAGTACAGCAGATGGGTTTAACACAAGATCACTATTAAATAAAACACTGGCTCGAATGCCAAGGAATGAATATTCAAGAGGCAGTGAATTGACTGGAAGCATATAAAGGCAGCAAACGCAGCTCAGCTAACCTAGAAGTTACTTGTAACTCTAACCAAAAAGTTCAAAACCCACATAATTCTCCATATTGGTTGCACAGCCCCTCTGCAGTCAAAAACTTTCATGATTAGGTATTAATCGATGCTTACACAAATTACAGGACTGAGAACACTGATTAAAAAAAATAATGTAAAACTCAAAAGGAAAAACTAACAATATCAATTTGCAGAGCTTTTTCACTTACCACTTGATAAACTTTTCAGTTCGCCATCAGAAACACACTCTAATTCATCTTTTTGGCAGCCTCAGAGTTGTTGAACATTGTTTGACAAAACATGAGCCAAGTTACAGTCTAAAAAAGGATTTCATTTTTACAAGTTTTGAAAAATATTTTATGGTCAGCAGTAAAGCTGGAATTAATTACAAGGCTGCACCATGGAATACGGAGCTGCAATGCTCATGCTGTAGAGCAGGGCTCCAGCTCTCCGTGGGTTTGGAAGCAGTAGAAAGGATGCCACCACTAACAAGGCACTTTGAGTAACTTCTTTTGGTCAACTTGCAGTGTTTTTTTAAAATTAAATATTTCTGCACTATAGAATTTCAGTATTAACTATGTAGTATCTTCTTTAGCTTGAGACTCATCACTTCAAAAACACACCACAAAAGCTTGAGGCTCACCTAATCAGCTCTGTAAGATCATTGAAATTATGCTGTAACATGAACAAGGAGAGCACAAACACTAGCAACAGCAGAAGATAAAAATTCAGAACCAGTGTATAACATTACAATGGAAGTTCAGACTAAAAAGGCATTGAACAGGATAAAAGATTCAAACCTTAAATATCCAAACACTTTCTCAGTGACTCATCCGTACCCCTAAAGACTCAGGCTGCATCAGACAAAGCCCTCTGCAGATGCTGTGATCGGAAATACAAACGCGACTCTCAGCTGCCTGGGCTCCAGCAGGTCAGCTGAAGAACTGGGCAAACATACGAGTGGGGCCTGACAAACTACAGTGTTTAAAAGCTATTTTAAAAATTCTATTTAAACAGTTTTGCAATCCTTCCATTAATAGTCTTTACACATTTCAAGAACTAAGAGATGGGAGACATATAGTCTTGGAGGTACACATATGTATGTATGTATACACACATATAAATACATATATATGTGGCACCAACAATCTCAACAATGGCCACAGAGTAGGTGCTGCCTTGACGTGATTTTCCCACTGTTGCATGTGCTGATGTGTTATGAAGCACCAGCGATACAAACCCCAGATGTAGTAACAAACCCTCCTTCACCTAAACCTTTAGCTTCTGATTATTTTGGGAAAGAAAATTTTATATTGGAAAACTGGGAACCTTTGCTTTAAGGCTTGACAAATGATGAATATATATTTAATGGCTGATTAATACATATTTAATGGATGGCCCTTGGAGACTGCAACCTACAGTATACTAATTTAGGCAGGGATGAGTAAGTAAGGTTAAAGTGTGGCTCCTCCTTTATCTTATCACTACACTCATATGTACGCTTTGTATGGAAAACTTTATTCGATAATAAAAATAGCATTCACAGACTTTCTCCTTCTTTGTTGCTACATCATATACATAGTGTCTGTTCCAAGGAAAGAAGCTTGTACTGGGTAAGTCCACATCTACTCATACTAGTGTTATGTATAAACCCATTAAGTCAAATAAAGCTATGAACAATGTAGTATTTATATATGCATAGTGTTTTATAAAAAAGATTGGCCCACATACTGCTTTTCATCAACACAGAAAAGAGCATTATGTCTATAGCACATTGCAAGAAATGATGATTGAAGAACATAGACCGCATACAAGTGCTTAATAATACATAAGCAGGCCCACCATGAAGAAAGAAATGATATTCAAACCAACAAAAGCTTTAGAATTACTTATATAGTCTCCCATTTTAAAACAGCTTTACATACCTGATTCAGTTTACATTAAAATATATCCCCTGAATCAATTTGTTCCATTTTCAGAAATATAAACACTTAATCACATTCCTCACAGCTAAATTTTGTCATAAATCCTCTTTTATACAAGAAAAAGGCAACAGTTTTGTTTTTTTTTCCAACAGGCTCTATTAATTACAATTTAAACTGTACACACAATGATCGGCCATCTTCTTTCTTGGTTTTGTTTTTACAGTACCATGGCAACAACAGTGATAGACTTGCAATGTTTTTGTGTTCATATGGAAAATGTGAAACAGTATACATGTACACACCAATGCACTGTAAAAAGCAGCAGTTTACTTTAGTGGTCCAACAGTAACGGCAAACATTTTGGCTCAGCTAGGCAGTAATCCATTAAAATCTTATACCGATACTACAGCAGACTTACCACACAACTTGCAAATTTAAAAATACAACTTAGAAACTTGCAGGTTTCCCTTTTTCTGCTGTTCTGAGATTCAAATTTACAGCATATAACCAGTATGGATAGGCTTCTACAACCAGGTTGTCCCACTGATTGCCTCTTTTTGCCTGTGTTTTTCCTTTGATACATTTTTTCTTTTTTTTTTTTTTTCCCCCCAGCAAGTGCACTCCTTTTGTCTCAGTAAGGATGAACCAGTAAAAAAAAAAAAATAAAAAAAATAAAAATTTATTATAGAGCGAGAAGAAGAGAGAGCTTTTGAAATTTGGCAAAATAAGAAGAGCCCACTGGTTTTGCCTGAGCAGAAGGAATACACCTACTCCGAGAGGGAGGACCTTGCTCCCACCGCATTGTGCCTTGTCCCGGGATCCCGATCCCTCCCCTTGCTTCAAAGCAGACAAACAATACCATGCATGCTCGGGTTGCTGTCCATATACATCTAGAAGATGAGCAGGGCTGCGGCGGCTGCCTTAATGAAATATCGTTAAATGTTGCTGAGGCTAATGAGAGATCAACAGTCTACGTTAGTGTGTGACACAGGCGTGGTGGTTACCAGTCTTTCTGCCTTTGCGCATCTTGTAGAGGGGGCCTGAAAGTATAAACTGTTCATGGAACAAACTAGAAATTCCTTATCGTAAATCATCTTGTGCTGTGTGGGTTTGTATTTTTTTTTTTTATTATTATTTATCATTATTATAACTATCCTTCATTGAAACAGTAGTCTCTTCGAACAGTTCTTGCAATTTTAGGAACATTTGTCTCTTTCTTTTTTAATTCCTTCAGCAGGAGCGCTCCATTCCTACTGAGATGAACAATTTTCTTCCTTCCCCACCCCCAACCCTTAAAAAATTTTCTACATACAGTGTAGCAGTGAGTCACTAGAGAACAGTCTGGATCAAATTATTCAAACTTGGTCACAAAATCCTTTGCCTATATTATATTACTGGCTACCCCCATTTACTATATTGGGGAAGGGGGAAAGTAGCCCAATAAAGGAATTATTCTTAAGAAATCTACAAAGAATGTAGAAACAAAATTTTATAATCCTTTAGGACCAACATTTGGCAAGTAATTAAAAAAAAAGAATACACTGAAAAATACTTTCTTTAATATTATACATCAGGCACAACACTTTTTTTGTTTTGTTTTGTTATAAGATTTCATCTGCATAAAAGGTTTGTAGGATCAGCAGGTGCCGGATGTCTCCTCGCCTGCGAAAGCCGGATGGTTTCAGCTCCCGCACTCTCTCCTCCGCTCCCATGGCACGGGGAAGGCGACAGGGACCACGGAGGAGCCCCTCAGATGCTGAGGTCGGTGCTGCACTCCTTGTACGGCCGCCTGCGATGCTCGAGTGGGTGCCTGCGGCTCGGCTCGTGCTTCCAGCTGGGGTCTTCCCTCTCCCGGTGACCGGCTCGCTCCTCCCTGAGCCGTCTGTCGGGCGACCTCTCCCTCCGCCGGTCGGACGACTTGGCCCGCCGGTCGAGGGAGCTCTCTCTTCTCCGATCGGGCGACCTCCTCGGCTCCGTGAGTCTCTCCAGCGACCGCCGGCGGCGGCTGGGCGACCGCTCTCTGCGCCTCTCGGGGGAGAGGTCTCTCCTCCTCTCGTGTCGCTCCCGCCTCTCCAAAGTGTTGTCCGCGCTCCTCGTCCCTTCCCTCCGCTTTTCGGGAGACCTCCTCTTCTGCCCGTTCACCACCGCCCTCTCCGGCTGCCTCTCGCGCCTCCTCTCCGGTGACCTCTCCGTCCTCCTGCCTGGCACGTGGTCGTTGGTTTTAGAAGTCCCATTCCAAGTGTGGTGTTCATTGGGATGTCTGCTAAACTCTCTGCTGCCTTTTAGGTCTCTAACGTAAGTCCGCTTGTCCCCATGTTGTGATGATTTGTGAAGGTCTGGTGGATAACTGGACTCCGATGATGGGTGCTGCCGTCGGTCGGATGGCACAGGTTTCATTTCCGATACATTTTGTGAACCTGTGGCGGGACTGTTCCTGTCACTGCTGGGGTCTGAAAGAAAATAACAGCAAAGCGTTTGGTACCGATGCCTTCCGCGGCGCCGTGACACCACTTATCACTCTTCAGACTTCATTAGTGACAAAAACAAACAACTGTTAAAGCAGTCAGCGAAGGCTAACCGAAGCTTTTGTTAATTTAACTGTGAACAATGAGAGTTACAGGTTAGTACTGGTGCTGCTCTGTTCATTAGCTGTGTTTTGGTCCGAGCCGATATCATCTTTATGCTCTTCTTGTCATGGGGTATTTTACATTTTCCCCAAGCCCAATTCATAATGTTTCACTTACACTACTTTCTTTCCAGTGGGGGGGGGAAAAAAAAAAGTAGTTCGGGTTGTTGGCTGTTTTTTTAACAGTTTCCAATAAAGAGGGCCTTTAGGAAATGATGTTTTTCTTTCAAGTCTTTTGAAAGAACTGCCTTCCAGGTGTGGGAGGCCTTGTTTCAAATAGCAGAAAATGTACAGAAAATAGAATTGATTATTAAGTTTTCACCTTGTAAAATAACATTTTGAAGGTGTGAGAATTAGACTGTAATCATGCAATTTCCATTTCATTTGAGACATTACTTAATCCCACTTAGTTCTACCACGTTACGAAAAGTCCTAAGGTAGATTTTGGTTTTGCCACAATGATTCGAACAACGATGACAAAAGTTATGATTTTTTTCATATCAAAGCAATGGAAAGATATTGTAATATGTAGGATGGCTTTGATTAAAATATAATCTCCAGTTCGTTATTTTTCAGGTAAAATCCAGCTGAGCTACCTCCGTGAGACAAACTGCAAAGCAGAAGGAGAAAAACAACCCCAAAACTAAAACCCAACCCTGCGCTGTAGCCAAGCTACAATTACTCACGTCCTTTGTAATAGCTGTTTATGAATGATTCATTCGAGACATGGCAAACATTAAAGTAGCTGCGCTCACTTAAAGCGAGCGCTGCTTTTATTTGCTTATTGTTTTCTTTTTTAAAGTAACTTCTGCACGGCAGCTCGGCTGGCGTTGGCTACGCTTCTTGCAGGCTTCCTGCCACTCACACCAAGACACCCACCTCGAGGTGGACTGTCCTGATGGCAATGCCTGAAAACCCTCACAAAGACTTGTGGGGACAGATTTTTTTTCCTGCTTTTCTCCTTTTTGTCTTCCCTCCCCCAAGCCAAACACTCTACATGCCCATTCCTCCTGCCATCAAGCAAAGCGTCTCCCACTTGATGGCATCTCCATTCACTAGCTTGGGAAGGTTGGTGTGTGCATGGGCCATGATTTTGGTGATTTCCAGGTGAAACCCATGTTGTGACTCACGTGTGTGCATTTTTGCTTATTAGCTTTTTCAGGCAGCAGCTGGGGACCACACCGCTTTTCCATAGCTGTAAGCACGTGGCTTGCAGCAACCTGGCTATCGCACAAGGTACAAGCGAGGTTTAAACGTGTCCTGTGGTGTACTTACAATTCAGGGGACGCAGGGTGCTCGGAATGAATTGCTGTACATATAAAATATAGCAAAGCGGAAAGCAATGTGAGGGAATTAGGCCACAGCACAAAAACACCTAATATTGATTTTAGCTACAAACCGTAGTTTGATTATGGCCCATAAGGTAGAAGCAAGACTCCCCGAGCTTGTCATTTCTCATACATGCAGCGATATTAGGAGGTATCATCGCTGAGGAAGGAAGAGCCCAGCACCAAGAGAAGTAAGAGAAAGAGAAAGACAAAAGTAGAAAATTTAGATTCCCTATAATAAAGATGAAAGAAAGAAAAATCTTCATATTTTATCTTAGAATAAAGAAAGTTTATTTTTCCAGTCAGATTGTCTAGGCTTCACCCAAATATAAGGCTGCAAAGACAGCAGTTGTTATTATCATGACATAAAGAGACATCTAAGAGGTGATTCAATAACCCAGACAACGAGAGCATCCATTCTAAAAGACAGCTGGAACAGCGACACAGAATGTCATAGAAAAAACATTAACAATCAAACAACAACGAAAAATAAAGTCCACCAGAGACCACAACATTAAAAATAAGTACAAAACTCATTACAAAAATATACAGCCTCATAGAGAAGCACGTTCCAATCGAGTCAGAAAAATATTGGAACTTAACATTATTAGAGGAACCATTTGCGACTGCAGCGAACAGAACAAAGAGAGGAAGGAGTCCCAAATGTTACAAGGATATTCTTTACAGTAGTGCAACCCCTGTATATTAAATCCTTGCTTGGAGAATGAACGTTTAGTGGTTTAGTATTAGCCAAAAGAAAATTGGTGGTGGATTTCCATCCTCAGTGCAACAGACATATGCTTTGAGAAGTGAAGCACTTAATTTACAGGGTATTTATGCAGTCTAGCATATGATACAGTACTGTACATCCAAAGGAGTATAGGAAAAGACAAAAGTAGAAAGAACATTACAGAATTTCAGTGCCATCATTGAACCTTCTGGTGTGGTATTTATATTACAGAAGTGTAAACTCACAACTTCCCTTCCATATTGTTAAACACTTCAATTGTTTGTTGGTTATACTCTGAATTGGTCATTTTCAGTTAAATAATGAGCAGAGTGAGCAGAAACTCTCAAACGTGGTACAGTAAATGAAAAGAAAATCTAGTTCATAAATTGTGCAGAAAGGTTTTGTTTCAGGTTTTGGGACATGGAGTGAATGATAAACACAGAACTTACTGACACAGAAATAACCCAAATATGGGGAGAAAAGTATAAAGGACATCCCTTCAATCATCAGTTTCTATAGAAACCTCAAAGACCTTTGGTTGGGAGTAGCCCTCCATCGAGGGCACAATATTTGACAATTATCTCAAATAAATAAGACATAATAATAATATTAAATAGTGTGCTAAGTTAAGCCACCCAGCAATCCAACCTCTGGGGGAAGAAAAGGAAATCTAATGCAATTCTTAGTAAGAAACAAGGACTGAATGTTTCCCCCAAGACAGACACGAGAGCACCTTTTCATAACCTCCTCACCTTTTCAGACCTTACAAATTAACTAGTTGAAACCAGCAGACAGTTTAAGGGGGGAGAAAAGGGCTCAGGAGGCCAAATCAATATATTTTTGCAGTAAAGCTTTTTTTTTTTTCTTCTTTTTCTTAAATAACTTTATAAATATTTACATAAATATTAAGGGAAGGCAAAAATCTCATAAGCCATCTTGGCATTCATGTCTATGGATACAGACAGGAACTAAGAGAAAAACCTAACAAAAAAAAATAAAAATCACTGCTTCAGAATAACTCAGGATCCCAGTTTTTGCATTGATTAGAAGTAGAGACCTATTTGAAACAACAATTCAGCCGCTGAGAAACAGTTTGGCACAGTTCAATGACATTCCTTGTTTGGCTGGACAAGACAATAAGGGTTTGTTTTGTTTTGTTTTCCTCTCTGATCACCAAAAATACTGCTATGATGATCTTGCCTTACACTGCGCCCCAAGTCCATGGAAGCAAGCAAAGGATGAAATGTGTAGAAAATTCAGCACAAGCGAGGCAATTAACCATATGTTGCAAAGGTTGGTAAGACACTGGTGAGAAAGGAAAATAAAAAAGAATTCCTGCTTCAGATCTTGAGACAAATCATTCATGGAGTGATGCCAGGGAAGAAAGGAATGTTTTCATAGTTTGACCCACCATATTCTGGGACAGAGCCATCTCCACGTTTCAGAAACAGGCGGACCCTGCGGCCACCATTTTTAATCAGTTCGATAGCCCGAGCATGCTTCATGTTCTTGGTAGTTTCTCCATTGATCTCTAAGATTTCATCACCAATCTGTCAATTTAATAAAAGAGTCTAAGATTAGAAACCAGCCCCTACAAGGGTCACCACCAGCACACCACAAGACAACAGCCACAGCAAAGGTGGAAGAAGAACTATGCATCAGATGAAGCTAAATACACCCAACCCCTTCCAGTGACAGTCCACAAAAACCAGTATGCAGGGGCCTTGGAGACGTGAAGGTGATAAGTGACAGCTTGAGGTATCACCATATTTCATTGCTGTTCTGTAAAACCACCTTGCATTACTGTATTGCTCAATACCTAGAGCTGTGTTAGAACTGGTGTTATTTTATTTTGATTATTTGTAAAATCTTTGGTCAAAGTGATTGTTTGTTTTACAGTCTGCTGTAACTGGGATGTTCAAGTAGCTTTTTCAGGTCCATTTCTCACTTGGATAGAGATATCTACTATGAACCAGTAAACCTGCTTTTGTAAATATAATCATTTATCAGGATAGGAAAACTGGGCTTGGAAGAGCTGTCAAAGCATTGACTTCCACAGGGCAGCACTGATTTATTTTCATCAGCAAAAACTTTGGACCTATAAATCTACTCTTAGCAAAAGAATTTTGAAAATGTCCTTCACGTGATATATCTGGACAAGAAAAAGACACATGCTGTAAAGTTATCATGCATTCTCCAGCAGAGGAGCAAGGAGTACATAAAACTTGGCAATTTATTTTTTTCTGTAGGTATTTTATAACATACGCCCTTGTTATAAAGTTTATAGTTTAGCTCATATGTGAAGCTAACAGTTAATACTAACCAAAAACTGCATTATAATTTTGTGACCCATGGGTCGATACACATGCTCCCTCACTGCTCTGCCCACTAGCAGAAGAAGGGATCAGGTGGAACACCCCAATTCTCTACTCATGGCTGCAGCTTTGAAGGAGCTGATAAAGACTGTGGCTATTACATTTTCATTGCTGCATGTATCTTTCTGAGGCTTTAAAAGTCCAACCTGTGTTGGAACAAGGGAGTGAAATCTTCCAATGCACACACATTGTTATAGACTGCATACAAGGAGGGACAGAAGCCATTGACAGGTAAACAGGAATCACTGCTCCTTTCAGTTAACATTTAATTCTCCTCTTAGCTGGCACAGCAGAAGGCGTGCCTGTAGGGGAGAGGCAGGAAAGTCAGCTTATTGCAAAGAAGTGTGTTTTTTAAATCTGTTTGTGCATACCCTCATCTTCCCACATCTCTCAGCCGGACCATCCTCAGCTAGCCGCAACACATACAGGTCCATATTATACTCCCGGCCACCTCGAAGGCTAAAGCCAAACCCTTTGGCTCCTCTTTCCAGCTCAACAGTGTAAAAATCTTGGTCCTGCTGGCGAGAAGACAACATATAAGCAATTGTTAGTGTAAGGGTGTTTTGAAGTCCCTAATGAAAGAGGTTACTTCTGGGATGGCCAGTGGCAAGGCACATTTAAGAGTGAGATGGATAATCTCTCTAACAAGATGCTGTCTGTGAAAGCTGTAACATTCCAGCTATTACCCCTTATGAAGTTTTACTCTCTTTCGTGCTCTGGATTTATCATTTGCACACAACAGTACTTTCTGGACAGGCCCCTCAAAATATACAAGTCAATAAACAAACACATAAATTATTACTGTTGTAAAAACATGAGCTTTTTTTTTCCCTTTCTTTTTTTTTTCCCTAAAAGTCTTGATGAGAATGTGTTGGAAATGTTTCTCAGCTGAAACAGCAGCAACACATACTAAGAAACTCATCAGCAAATTCCTACCTCCCAGTAGGAATTTTCAAGGGAAATA
Organism: Aramus guarauna; assembly: GCA_013400195.1. Classification (NCBI taxonomy): domain Eukaryota; kingdom Metazoa; phylum Chordata; class Aves; order Gruiformes; family Aramidae; genus Aramus; species Aramus guarauna. The sequence continues at coordinate 282,279 of VXBL01010279.1, forward strand.
TTTGAACACAGCCCTCAAGCAGATTGGAAGCAACAGTTTGTGGTAAACAAAACAATTAGAAATGTACTCCTTACCTGTGCTGCTTGGGGTGGTTTGAAATCAAACTGGGATTCCTGCTTTGGTTTGGTGTTGTTCCTGCTGTAACAAATGAAAGAAAGAGGGAGAGAGGAAAAATACAGCTCATGGGATGTGAAGATGATCAAGAAGTAGCCAAAGAGAGAGCATGTCAACATGCTCTCCTCAAGAAAAACAATCTGACCTGGTCTCCTGCGGTATTTGCTGAGGAGTATGGGTAGTTGTAATTGTAGCAATTTTTTCTGCATTGGTCAATAAAGTAGCATTGGAGGATTCTGCAAAATAAATTTTTTTTCTCATTATGAAGGAAAGACCATTGGCTATTCACTGAAAAAAAAAAAAGTTTTGCAAAGGCATTTCACTGGAAAGCATCATTATGTTGGTTTTAAAGAACTTGAGATTGGCTCAAATTTCTTAAATTCAAAAATTAACAGGATAAAATCTAAGTTAAGTCATAGCAATTATGTATATGAAACTGTACATTCAATTGGAAAAAGAAAAAAATAAATTGGGAAATCTGGATTAGAAACATCTCTGACCATTAGGCACACTCAGAACGAAGACTGACTTGTGGAGGAAGGGTTGAAGAATGTTTTGTCTGTTATCTAACGACATGAATTCCAATCATTAAAGTCTCCAAATACGGTAGGTTGGCTGGATTAATTTTATACTAGCAATAACTATTCTGTGGATTATAAACTTATCAGTGCTTCCTCCATCAGAAACTGCAATCTTCAATAGGATTGAGATGTGGATTTTATCTAATACCTCACAAGGTGATATTGACTGTGGCTAAAACCCAAACTTACTAAAATTCATCTTTGAAATACAACCCACCGCTGCCTGAACACTCAAAGCTGCAGGCAGGGACGTGTACCAAATGCATCAACAGCTCTGGGTACAAAAGGGCTCACCAAGAGAATACAGAGAGCAGGATTAACTCCAAAACTCAATTTATGCCATGGCAAAGAGCTTTCAGTCCAACATCAGTCTGTGCAAATGCTCTGTTTCTCTATGCACAGAAGGAGGTGCTTCCAAGAGAGGTCCTCTCTCCTGCTTCACAAACCTGGGAAGGACGTTGCTGTAGGCACAACTGAAAAGGGACTATCATGCTTTACAGTATGGCATGGCAAAACAGTCCCCTTGTCATTTTGGAGCTTTATCATAGACTTCAATAAGAGCAGAGTTAACTCAGAACTCAAGGCCATGCACCTTGTTTCTTGACTGAATTTCTCTAGTTCCAATTCCACTTAAACAAAAAAAAAGTCACCATCAGATAACAGCAACGAAAAGCGAGTGGAAATGTCTGGCTCTCCAACATAAAATTACAAGGCCTTCTACCCTGCCCTTGTTTGCCTCTTAAGCTCCAGGCATCCGGTAATTCATTTGATTGACTATGGAGAAATCTTCCATTACTAAACAGAGTCCAGTTGTAATACAAAATTGCAGAAATGGGAGGTTTTTTGCCTGAATTAAGAAGTGGTGGTGGTCATGAGCTTGCTTGGTCCTGGGAACTTATTTTATTTCATGGATTTATTTTAATTGTGGAGAAATCTACATGAGGTGAAGGTTTGTCCTTTCTGTAGCTAGTTCACATCAAGGGAAACTCGGGAAAAGGGAAAGAGAAAAAGAAGAGCCTTTTAAACAGATGGGTGCAACGAGAGCACAGCTCCTTTGCCTGCAGCACTGTGCCCACGTTAACACGCCCAAATCCTCAGCATATGGAGCTGTAACATCTTCCAGACCAGAGCTGGCTTGTGTCCAGTGGCTCAGAGAGCAAGAGAGGCTCCTGGGTCTGCCTACATCTCTCTGGGTAGGCATGACCAAAACATGCCCTTGTGAGAACGTGCCACTGACAGCTGGCTTGTGTGAGGAGATGTTCCTATGTGTGGTTACACTGTTGGATTTCAAGAAATAATTCCGGGTATTTTGTAAAGATGCCTTGATGCTAAATTGGTCTCCAACGTAAGAATGCCGCAAAACAAGGTTAAGTGTTCTGTATTAATCCAGAACAAAAGCCTCTGAAATCCTCCACAAATATTTGGAGATCAGATGAAGATGGGCTTCAAAGAGAATGCAAGATTCCTGCCCTTTAGTAGGTCACACTAAGAATACCAAGTAGAGCAACAACACATCTTTGGTACAGATGTATCTTCACACCACTGTACTGCATCTATCTTTAGCCCACCCTATCCCATGAGTCAGGAGTTGTGCATAATTTTGCTAGTTTTTTTAGACACAGGTTCAGAACACGTGCCAGCCACCATGCAAAACTGGAACAGAACACAAATACAAGAAAAAATATCTCTAGTAGAACTACAGTTGTACTTTCTAAATCCTACACGTTTCATTGATTCCTTGCCCTGTTCTGCCCTAGAACACGAGTCATTAATTAAATGCCTAATCTAAGCTTGTCATTTTTCAGCTCTCTGTATCCTTGTATCAGCTGGGAACAAGTTAAACTATCGTAATTTCATTGCAAATACGCTTCTGCAATGGTCTATGTCAATGAGTTGGTGTGAGACATTACACAGCTAAAACCCTTTGTGTTTTTAATAATGTTAGAAGAGATTAGCAATGTGAGTTTATTGTGAGTCTTGTGATGAGCCTTAGTTTCATATTGATCTGAGAAGCATGGTTTCTGATTTATTCTCCCCCCCGCCTTTAAGTGCACTGTTAGATCGTTTATATTTACCAAAAAAGATCTCAAAAGAAACAAAAAGAAAACTACAAATCAAAAGCACCCAAAGACAACAAAAAGAAAACAACATTGAGACCAATTTCTTAAATCTCATGGGTTTTAGAGCAAACCTCTTGGCAATTTTGAGAGTGTCTGGTCTTACTGGGTTTTGGAAATTAAATGCAGGTAGTACTATGCAGAGCTGGCAATTTGTCTTGGAATTTCAAAGGGATAGTAAATAACAAGACTCAAAGTCTGCATTGCTATGAGAGAAAAGAGGTGACTCCTTCCCTAAATTATAGCTTTCCATCTTCTCTAGGAATACCTGATGTCAGCCACAGCTACAGATTTCCCTTCTACCCTGAGCAATTTAAGATGGTATTTTGTACACATATTTGCATGAACAAGACTCGGTGAGCGTTCAGGTGTTCCTCTTAAAAAATCTTAAACCTTTCAAAAGTTATTTATTTCTTATGTATTTTTGCCCTTTACAAAAAATTAACATATTTATTTATTTATTCATGCAAAGATTCACCTTCCTTGATTTTGATCAGATACCAAAATACAGGTAATGAACAATTCTTCTCCCAGTTTACCTTCCAAAACTGGCATGCACAGGCCAGCTCAGATGTTAGCCTGATCCACAGCCATTTTATTATTCATGAATAGTCAATTTGCTGGAAGCAGCAAAGGATCATATACCATTTGACCTGGTAGCTACTAAACAGCAGGAAAATAAAGCCTTTATGCAAAACAGATCATCCTAAACAGAAATAATTTATAACCAGACCATTTGCCAACCTGGCCTATTTTTATCCTATAACTAAACATAGCATAATCGTGCTCTGAGGGGTAACCAAACCCGTGTTTCAGGTTAGAAAATATGAGAATTAGCAACTAAGGAATGCTTCTGACTGGAAATCACATCATGTAACTTCTTCATTCTGCTTCACAGATACCAGGTTCAATTCGGCCATACTTTCTTAACCTTTCTTTCAAATTTAATCACACTTTCTCCATATTTAACTGAATGCAAATAATGTCCTGTACAACTCTAAGAAATGCTCGTTAGCACTGCATCTGAGCCATCAAATCTTACACCCATGGATTCAGCTTAAAAAGAGAGCAATGTAAAAGCGTTTCTGCCTAACGAGTTCTCCCTATGAGCCCCTCCATGGCAGAGCAGGTCGATGAACAAACAAAATACTTAGAATTTAGAACCACACCAATTTTAGTTCTACTACAGATACTTTACATATGTTTCTGCTCTGTTCCTAGTTGGCATCACAGCTAGAAATCAATTTAATGAAACTGATATATAAACCAGATCCTTATTTTTATGAAATAGTTCAATGACCTGAAACTAGTAGCAAGTGTCACTGTATTATTAGGGATCCTGCATGTTCCCTCTGATCTGAAACACTGAGATCCTGTCCAGGGTAACTCTTACAACGATCGGCTGCAAGCACACAGCAGCTCCAGAGCCATCGACATTTAACAAAGTCATTTCAAAATGTACTGAGCTAGCTCGCAAAGCAACTTACCCAGAATAAAAACAAATCTTCTTTTCAAACAGCTTAAAACATGACAAAGTGTTTATCCCTTTCTGTGATCTCTTTACTCTCTATCCTGCTTGTGTACGTACAAAGCTTCAGGAATCCCACATATTAACAAGTGATTCCTAAATATTCTACAGCTGCAATATTAACCTAAGAATCAAATCAAAGTGTACTGAGATATGTATCAAATTTACAGAAGATCACTTTAAGGACATACATGGAAAACATGATAGAATGGAATATTATTTTTTAATATAGAATCAGCACCTCCCTGTTTAAAAAGAAAGAACTCCCACTTCTATAGAAAGAAACAAAAAATAAAGCTATGGAAGACTCACAACCTCTCTCACTGTTAATTCCCAAAGTGGGAGTGGAAATTGAGCCCTCCATGACTTTGCAGCTCTGACTGATGCAAAAAGCCCGGGAACAAAACCAGCAAGAGGTTCGGTTCAGATAAGACAGCAGGAAACATATACTTTACCATCTCCTGGAATGATGCGCAGGGTAACGGTGTTTCCCGCTTCCTTAATGAGGTTGACGATGTCTGAATGCGACTTGTTGGTGATGGAGCACCCATTCACAGCCAAGATCCGATCGCCTACTTTCAGCTTGCCACAGCGGTCTGCGGGACTCCCTTCAATTATCCGACCTATTTTGTGAGGCATGGCCACACATGCATTTCCTGCTTTTGTATTGGTTTGGGGGTTGTTTTTGTTTTGTTTGGTTTTGGTTTTGGTTTTTAATTGTTTACATACGTGGGAATATGGTGAAGGGGAAAAGGAGAAAAAGGGTTGAAAAGGGAAAGAGAAGGTTAAGGGTTAATTAATTAATGCATCAAGCAAAAGTTATTATAGGATAGCTTTGCTGCCAGTGTTCAAAACATTGGCAATCAACTAGTATGAGTGCACAACACTTTACTTCTTTTACAAAAAGATGTTTTGTCAATCACTCGAAACTCCCCCCCACCTCGATTACTAAATAGTGAGATTTTTATAGGCTACAGCTGCACTTAGCAGCCCCATCACAACCCAAATCCCAATTTTATTTTTGAACAAAAAAATTGAAATTGTTTATAGAAAACACAACCTTCCTCCTCCAAAATCACATCAGTGTTAGCCTCTCTCATCTTTCTCTAAGTCAACTGCTGTTCAAGCTTCTGCCAATGTTTTGTTCTTTCTCCATTTAGAAAGACAAAATTGTTCTAGGCCTAGGAGGGAGTGTGACTCCCCTTCTACCACGAAGATCCAATCTATCAGCGCTGCATGGGGAAGCAACATGAAACGGTTTTCTTCCATTGTGAATAAAGGTACTACCAGGGAATGTACAGGACCACTACAGATGGGCCAAGACTGACAAAGGTAACGTGTTTGGTGCAGGCATCCACCTCAGCCTCTGTTAACCCTTCCCCTTTTATGATCCTAGATGGCATCAGGACGGGAGCAGGGAAGGAATAAGGACCTTCTCATTTAAATACCTCTAAAACCACACACAAAACCATTGAGATGTCTGACACACAGAGCAAGAGCACTTTAGGATGAATGTGTTTTGGAAACAAAAATCTCCTGTTTCATGCAATTGTTTGTCCCAAAAACACAGGGTCTTCCAGAAAATGCAGGATTGGGACACAGGGGATACACAACTTCACTCAGATAAATCCACTGGGCTTTTGTACGGCTTCCTTACATGGGCAAGAGGCCCTCGGGCATGCAGCAAGTGATTAAAACCATGAGGTACACAGAGTGGTCATCTCATACTTTGCATCCACAATACATTCACCCTCAAGATGCACTTTCCCATCTGCACTGTAGTCTTTATTTGATTAGTAGTTTTAGAGATATACATTGCTGCACACATGACAACACTAGAAAGACCATAAAGACGAAAAGGCTAAGAAAAGGAATGTGAGGTGAGAGAACAAGGTTGGAAAGATGCGATGAAAACTGGCAGAAAGTGTTAATATTAGTTGCAAATGGTGGGGGGATTTTTTTTCTTCTTCTTCTTTTACTGTGATGTTAGAAAGTTTCTCCTTCTGGAAATACAAAGCCCCATCCAGTTCAAAGGCTGTTTTGAGGGTATGTGAAATGAGTTCCTACTCTATCCAATCCACTGGACACAGATGACAGAGCCCACACCAAAGTGACCAAGGAGGGTTTTAGAACCAGTTTGGCCCATCTCTAAATGCTACCCATGAAAGAAAAAAAACACAACAAAGCAGGTCCAAAGCAAGCACCACGCAGCAGAGGGAACACGTCTCATGCAGAGTATTAGGAAAAAAGCTGAATATACTTGAAAAAAATTAAAGGAAAAACAGTCACAGATCAACAGATCTCCATGAGGAGCCCCTGCACAGAAAACTTCCAGTTAGTCAGTATCTTGGACTAAAGCAAACACAACTCTTTACAACCTCAGGTCAAGGTTTCTCTGCAGAAAAGAGTTAGAGCATAGTCTTCATACAGTAAAAGTTATTTACATACGTTTGCAAATTCTTTCAGAAGATAAAAGCTCTCTCTCTGGTTTAGACTGAGCTCAGTTTAATCCATATTGCATTACACCATTGTGCTCTGGCACCAAAATACCTATTCTGGAAGAGCAGTTCCCAGCAGCAAGGACAGTGCGAGGTAGCCTAGCACCCAAGAACTGACAGAACTCGATATATCGGGCCTATACTAGATATTCTACCCTTGAAATCTCTGCTGCCATGACTGCCCAGAACGGAGTTAGAAATGGCCCGTGCTACATCAATACCAGCAAAGGAGATGATACTCCCTTCATTTATTAGTGCTGGCACTGCCGATGCACAATGTCAGGAAATTTCAGAGAAAAAAGCCTAGGAAAAAAGGGGGAAAGGCCATTTCCTGCCACACGCACCTGCGTGTCCCAGGAACATTCAAGCTGTACCGGGAGACTGTGATGTATTTTATCTGTAAACCACAACCCTGCTCGGAGAGGAAGTGTGAAGATGGCCAGGGCACTTGTTCTGCCTTTCCCTCCCCCCTCCATCCCTATCACATACCACAGACTAACAGGAAGGGAACACCTTCTTTTTCCCTTACAAAGTACAAGTGGATGCTGCCTCTGGCCCTTTTGGAGGAGATGGCAAGGGAAGAAAATAGCATCTCTGACTGGTTTCCCCCCTGCAATGACATTTCTGCTCTGGAGCAGGCTGTGCTGTGCACGCTTGCAAAACCAGCTTACGTACACCACTTTTGCAGCAACACTTGGAAGTGGGTGTCTGCCTAGCAGAAAGGTCTATCTTCAGAAAGAAACCACGACCACTTCTATTAGAGTAGGATATTAAGTGTGATGTCACATCAACTTCATTTCTCCCTACTCTGAAGAAATGGACTTGGGAAGAGGTGGAATGCGTCAAAAAAACATCCTTTTTTTTAGCAGTATTCTCCATTTTATGTCTCACCAGCAAGCACTATTAATTAAAACTTTCCAGCTATCAGCATGCTCACTCCATAATGAGGATCAGAATAACCCTGATTGCCAAAGAGAAGATAATCAGTTTAAGCATTACGGCTTTTAAATCAACTGGCTCAATTCCACCATCAGGAGGCATATTTCATTCCACCTGCTCCATCCCTGCGTTAGCAAACAGCATCACTGAGGGGATCCCCGGCTGCTCTTCCGAGAGCAAACCCCAGAAAGGCGTCCAACTAGCAAGGAGAGACAGAGCTTCAGGGAGCATCAAGAATTACCATTGGTGGCATTTTTGCTCTTCTGGTTGGGATTTCTCATTTTGCTTTTCTCAGCGCTGAACAAAACCCAGGAGGCAAACACCTACCAAATCTTGGCCTCCGATTAATCTATTAATAACATTAATTACGGCATGCTTACGACTTTTAATTAAACAGATCCCCACGTGCCTCCTTGCGCTGCAGCGCTCAGATCTGCATCTTATTCGAGGCGTGTTGAAAAAACCCCAAGACTTACCGAATGTCGTCCCTGCCTCTGGCCGGCTCACCGACGAGACAATGACGAAGCCGAACCCTTCATTTTCGCCACGGCGGATTTCCACGTCGTAGGGCTGGACCACGGCGCTGACGACACCGCTGCCCCCCCCACCACCACTGCCGATACCGCTGGTGCTGCCGCTGCCCGAGCTGACGGTGTTGAGGGAATTCTGGCTGCCCTGCGGCGTTCGCTTCTCCTCTGTCAGTGAGGCCGGCTGGTTGCTGCTGTGGTGGGAAGAGGCTGGGGATGGGACTTCATTCTCTGCCTTAGGAACTGGGAAGAAAAAAAAAAGACTGTCTGAGCAGGCTGCACTGTTCAGGGCTTGAAAAGTGCCACTCACTGAGAAAAAGGGAAAAAAAAGAAAAGCAAATCACCTGCTTTAATCTATAAATCATGGCCACAGTGATCAATGGCTCTGTCTCCTTTCGGATGTCACCACCAACAGCTCTGTTTGGTGACGGTAGCGACCATACATGCTCATCCTCTCCAGTGTATGGTCATGCAGCCAAAGCCTTTTGCTGCTAAACTACAGCAGCAGTACAGTTAAAGCAGTGCAGTGCTGCATGCTCGGATGCTCTGTGGCATTTAAACCCCAGATTACATTAGTTCAGAGGTGCCTCCTTTAGATATCACATCCCCACTTCAGTTATGTATGTGCAACTGTGTATATGTGCACATGCCACAAAGAGAGAGGGTAATATCAGCCACCCATCACTCAACGCCTGCGTGTTTTTTAACGCAATGCTATCAGTTGGGTAGCACTGATTGCCTTTGATTAATGTGATCTTAAGTAATAATAACCACCCATACTAAAGCAAAACAACGCATGAACCAAGCTTTTCTGGATGGAAGAACCAGTAATTATCATCTGTACAGTCTGGCGCAGTCGGGGGGGAAACCATTCAACATTATTAACATTAATATTAACATTAAATTAAACAAGTGTTTAACAGCAACTGAAGTCAGAAGTGGTAGTGGTTCAAAATCTAATCAGCTACCAAAAGGCTTGAAGAAATCTCAAAAAAATCACTTAGTCCACACTCTGCTCGAGTCAGGGCCAACTATACTTACTGTCAGTCCTGACAGATGTTTGTCTAATCTGCTGTTAAATATCTCCCCAGGCAATCTATTGGTTGCAATATCTAACTTAAATCTTCCCTGCTGCAACATAAGGCTATTATTTCTAGTTCTATCTAGCAGGCATATGGAGAACATATTCCCTTCCTCTTTGCAGCAGCCTCTTATAGTCTTGGGGAGTTTAACACCTCCTCCCCCTTCTCTGCTTTAGGCTAAACAATCCCAATTTGTTCAATATTTCCTTGCAGACCATGTTTTCTAGAGCTCTCCTTATTCTCACTGGTCCTCTGGACTCTCTCCAGTTGGGCTCTCTCCAACTCAAACATGTCTTTCTTGAAGTGCTGGACCATATTGCAGCTAAGCCATCATCTGCTGGGAAATCAGGAGAGTTCCCCCCTGCCTACATCCCAGCAGAGTGTTTTTCTTCACCTGAGCCAACCTCAGGTTAAAGCTTGTGGCCCACAATAGCTTCCACTTCTTGTTACTAAGCCAGTTCTCCACAGTCCATTTGCATAGCTGAGAGCAACATATTGCACTTGTCTCTACTGAATGGCTGCCTCCACTAATCAGGTCGCTTCTCCAATTCGGTGAATCAAAATTAAGTTGACGATCTTAAAAGCCACAACAAAAAAATGGATGCCAAACAAGATCTAAACCTGTAAACCCATGATCCAAAGAAAAAGAACTTTAAAATCTTCTTGGATAGAAGTACCTACCTGCACTTACATACTCAAAGTATGTACTAAATATATAGTATTCTATATATTAAGAATACAGAAGTATGAACTTTCCCTTATATGAATCTCAGGACATGGAGTACCCATTTAGGTGAACAATCTTTTTCTACTGGCATATAGATGAGAGGAGGAATAAGGGACCAAAATTCAGGAAGAGGTTTCTCTACAAAGTTATGCTGGAATTTTAAATCCTGCAAATGTGAGGTGAAAGAAGGGATCCTGCATAATTTATCCTAGAGTAAGTGTCCACATTTGAAATGATTCAGAAATAGCTCAGTCTGGAGTAACAAGCCCCAGAATGAAATATCAAGGGTTTTTATCGAGACCTCTCATGAATCTAAATCTTTTATGGTAATTTCCAGCCTGGAGGCTGTAAAACTGGACAGAAAATCTACACACAAAAACAATACGAAAATTCAGCTGCTCTTCCCCTTCCTCCCAAAGCTCATCTCCTAAAGATTCCCTTGCACTGGCAGCTCTTTGTAAGGAATGAGAAAGAAGCTATTAGAGGAGAGACATCACCCAGCATTTAATCCACAATTGGAAGAAGAAAAGAAACGAGAAGTGAACATTTATTTCATGTTGTGCAGAAGGAGCTCAGCCCTGGATAAGAATACAGAGCTATTTTAGAGGTACTGCTCTACTCCTCATTTCTACTGTGGGCCTGATTTTCAACCTCAATGTTATTTTGATGCTCCTTAAGATAAAAGTACGTCACTGCCTATTTTTCTGCTGATGCCTAAACCTGAAAAGCTATATAACGTCCTTTCTTTTGAACAAGAGAGCTAAGCTGAATGCCGCACTCGAGCTCCCTAAAGGGACTCACAGGCAGGGGCAGCACCCCAGTGTTACTCTCCAATATTATGCGTATGAGATCACACGTCATTTAGAAAGCTTATGCTCCTGTCTTCATTTTCTTTGCTATCAGGACATTTTTGTGTCACTAATCTGTGTGCCACCAGGCAGTGTCACTTCTCTTTGCATCTGTCTTTCTGCCAGCTTCTTTTTTGTCCATTTAGACCATATCCTTGTGCAGCGGGTGCACAACGCCTAGCATAACTCAGCACACAGAAACCTCTCTACTACAACAAACATGCTCACCCTGCACTACCAGAACCAATGACACTTACAGTTTTGCATCCTGCGGTTAGTTGACTACATGTTGCCACCTCAGGTGAAGCTCCTCCTGTGCCTGGGACATTGGCCATCACACACCAATGCCCTCACTCACGCTCTGCCCTTGCTTCCCCTCCTGTGGACTCTTCAGCATCTTTTCCCTCACTCCCAGTTCAAGGGTGGCTATCCGGCAGCACAGTTATTTCGGGAATTAAATAGAAAACACAGGCAGTCAGGCAGAGTGTCTGTTGCTGCATGAGTCCAACTAAAAATGCTCTGCTGCAACTGAACAGTTCTTTGTCTTAACAGAATCCTTCACAAAGACTGAGGAAGCTGACTGACATTGAGAGAGTCTTGACTGAAAACAAAATATTTGAAACTTATTTGATCAAGAACAAAAAAGACTAAAAATAGGCAAAAGAGGAAGAATAACACCGCATCCCCTGAGTTTTCCCAGTATTACAAGGAGGAGCTTTTCTTCTTTAAACCGTTTGCTGAACAGATGGAGTCTGGCAAGAAAATCTACCCCTGAAGAGCGACACTGCAGCCTACCTGTGTAAACCACTTTGCGCCTGACGGTCAGATTGACATGACCTTGTTTGGCTGCCTGTTGCATAAGCTGGACGACAAGCTGGTGCGATTTCCCGACAACAGGCGTCCCGTCCACACAGATCAGTTCATCACCCGATCTCAGGCGGCCGTCAGCATCAGCAGCACCCAGTGGTACAATGTGACCGATGTAAATCTGATGAATTAGCACAAATAGGAGAAAGGCAAGAAAGAAAGCAAGAGGAAAAAAAAGGGATAAATGAGAACTAGCTCAACAGCCAGCTAGAAACAAGGGGCACTGGTAGTTAGACCTAATTTAGTAGGGAAATTGTTGACAAATGTCTGCTGGTCAGGAAAACTGCTCCTGTGAAAGCAGCTCCATGTGAATATAGCCACACCACGAAACTGTAATAAATTGACATCTGGTTTCTTTAGGCGGTCCATTCACTCTAAAGACAGATAGCCCTGGGAAATGTGTTCAACCAGACAGTGACCAGAGAGGAAGATGATTAAAAGCACTGAGGGTCTTTGTCAGGGAGGCTGAGATTGAGTTATCTTTTCAGATGCCTCTAGGATTTACAAGCTCCATACCACTCAACTGTCCACCAACTCAGTCTTGGTTTCTCTTCAGCACGTTCTGTGGGGTTACTCTAACATGCGAGGAATTCATGGCCTCTCTTTCCATAAATGAGCAAAATAATTTTGGCAGGAAAATATGTAGAAATTTATGCTGCCACCATGTAGCATGGTGCGGGGCACATGAAAGACCACGTGTCCTTAGCCTGACATCTTCCACAGGTACTGGATTTCTGGTAAAGAATTCAAGGAGGGAATTGAGCAAATAGAAAACCTAACGCTCTAAGATCAAAATACTTGCAAACCTGACCAGGACATCCTTTCCTCAGCATCCAGGCAATTTCAGACTTATATGTTTTCATCTGGGCTATCACAAAAACAGGGAATAGTAGGAGAACTCAAACTCATTTCAGTTATGGAAGTTTGGGGTTGCTTTTTAGACAGAGGGTGGGAAGGAGTTGCAGGATAAATACGTAGCCCTCTAGTTATTTTAACAGAGATGCCACGGTGCAGTTCTGCACATCCGTACATGTTACTGCTGTAATTCTGGAAGATGGTGTGAGTTAAAACAAGACCACTTCTGGATGTACTCACAGGTTCTCCAGGCTCATTTCCACCTAGAATCCTAAATCCAAAACCGGTTTCTTTTCTCCATAGAAAGATATCCTGCTCTTGGTAATCTGGAACTGAAGGGAAAGAAGGAAAATTGTAATTTTTAATCAAAACCCCACACTTTTATACACAAATCAGGACTACTCTGATGTACGTGTAGAGGGATCTGCTGCACAGGTTTACTCTTTAAATGAGGCAGTCTTGAATTTGTAGACATAATTAAGAACATTTATAGATTTAAATACCAAAGGATTATTATTTAAATCACTACTAAAAATTATATGGTGGTTTCTACTTTCTATGTGTCTAATTGTGACTTGTCACTTGTTTATCACTATAATATTTCCTTCCATCAATATTAGCATCATTACCCAGTGCAAAAGACTCTTCCAAATCATCAATAAATAAACGTGAACAACAGAGAATCACTGTGCCAGAAACAATACAGCTGCCTCCTCTTTCATGGGAGACAAAAGAGCCACTTGTTATGACTTCTACTGTTTAATTAACTTTCACAAGCATAGTTTGCTATCTGTCTACTGACACTGCTTTAAATAACTGTGGGACAGATCCCCAGTTGGTGTAAAACAGAAGGGCTTCACTGAAAGCAAAGCAGCTCTCCTGACTTTTACTTGCTCGTGTACAGGCTCTGTAAAACTACTGAACAGACAAAACCAGCTGGAAACATAAAAAAGCTCAACCTTACCTACTCATTAGTATGGAACACCAGCAAGGTTTTCACAATGAATATTACATACAGTGAAGTACTAACCTTGAAGTGCGGTTGAACAGTAATGTTTTATATTAACTTATTCATGCTTGCTTTCATCCCTTTTTTTAAAAATGCAAAATTAATTGCTAACATTAAATCATATCAGAAGACAACTTCAGGTTCATTTAATATTTATTGGTTAGTATCTGTAACATTGACTAATTTTGTAATGATCCCCTCCCAAAATTTATAATTAATGATAAAAAAAGCTGTTCCTTTACAAGTCAGCTGCCTGTATCTTTGGTAAAGAAACCAAAGCATATCATTCAAGAATGTAATTTAAATAAGAGCATACTCAGATACAGGATGTAACACATTTAATGAAACATCATCTAGTTTTCTGAATCTATGAGCAGATAAACGGGTTGTTTTCCATTGACATCAGTCAGCGTCAGCCTGGACTCTAATTGCGTTTTATAACCATGGGTGTCTGTTGCACAAAGGTTTGGGTCTAGTCATCTGCTGCTTTTCAGTGGTAAGACTTTTGGTTAGCTCTGATGCTCTGTCTTCAATGACTCAACAGGTTTAAAATATAATATGAATTTAAGACCTGGGAATACTAAAAATTGAAAGAACAGGTGAGTGCTAAGGCACAGATGTCTGCTTTGACATTTTCCTTCAAAATGGTTTTATATATATATTTTCACATTTTAATTACTTGCAGTTATAAACTAAGCTTGATTAAGACCTGTGCACATCACCTTACTGAACTAGAGGCTTATTTTTGTCTGGATACAATTACAGAATAATCAGGTGATGAACATGCTGGAAACCTGCGTGGTTCATCTGCCCAGGCGAGCTGGCTGAAGGCCATACAGTCGTGCGGCACAACAGCAGAACTTAGACAATGAATTAATTGGTGTTTGTCACTGTCTTCAGCGCGGGAAAGCGTGAAGAGCAGACACATTTAGAAGCATCTCTCCAGCACTTCGCAGGTTTTTTTGGCAAAGGCTGGCCCCAACCAATTAATAGCGCGTGTTGGATCTGTCAGAGGCAAAATGGCTTCTGCAGAGAGCTTCAGTGTGGGCCCGTTTCCTCGGCATCTCTCAACACTTTCCCATTTTTCAACTCTCCAGTCTCACTGAACGATGCCTTATGTTCCTGGTTCGGGTACCCGTTAGCCAATTAACGGCCGCTGGAGATAACGGCCAGCCGAGGTGTAACCGCAGTGTGAAACCAAAGCAACAAAAAAAGACAAGTCTATACCCAAAGAAGCAAGTTCATTCATGTAATGCTCCTTCCGCTGGAAGGATTACAGAGAGGTGAAACACAGATACAACAAACACACAGACAACACCACACATTTACACAGCGGGAGTACCAGCCCAACAAAACTCCTTTTACCGCTTTTTGCGCCAACTCTGCAGTATGGTGATTCACTGGCATGGCCCAGAAAACCCCAGTCACCTCTGCGCTTCTGTACAGCTGAGATGGGACCCCCGAGGCTCTCCACACTGGAGAATTACTTTAGGTTCTCCGTTATTCAGCAGTGCTTCAGAGGAGCCACTTTCCTTACTTAAAGGAAAAATTTCATGGTGGTGCTGAAACTTTGTTGAAAATGAATGAAAAATGGCCTCCAGGAGTCATGCATTGCATCTTTCACCTTGACCTGATCCCAGGCACGCCTGACTCTTTCTGACAGAACACATACATAGCCCAAATGGGTAAAACTTGCCAGTCTGCTCATCCTGAATTAAACCAGACCATTTGGAGAGTGTCGCAAAAGTGGTAAGAAGAGTTCTGCTGGGGCTGTGAGGAGGAATGGAAGGGGAGGTGAGTGCCACAGCCCTGTCAACGAGCCACACGGGCAGACTGATGAACAAAATGGGAACATGATGCCCCCCCACCGCCGCCTACGAAATCCACTGCTAGCCAGTACACAGTAAAGCAAGTACTTTGCACCTTCATGGCTAACCTTGGCGTATCGCCCTGCCAGACTCCCTTGGTGATGAAGAGCCCCCCGCCACAGAGCAGCAATGACACCAGAACAAGACATCACAAGACACAGATACATTCTCGGCACAGTCTTACATTCTCCAAAACTGGTGGAATTGATTTCTCTCTCTCTCTCACCCTTGCTCAGTCCAGTTGCAGGCGAAGGTGACATAGCTGTAATATTAATTTTACAATTTTGCAAAGCTTAATGTATCTGCTTTCTTGTTAGTTCATTTAATTAATTTTGACTGTATGGATCACATTAGGCTTTCATGCATATAATTGCTAAGGCTATAGCTGCTACGGATTACGACATACTAACTTTCACATCTATTTGCAGATGCCTCTGTACATATGGATATAGAATACACACACACATATGAATTTATACATTTATGCACATGCATGCAAATATGTTCTTCATATTTGAAGAACACTGTTGGTTCCTCAGAGGAGGAATCTCTTTGAGAACACCTTAAAAATACGTTTCTACAAAAAAAATTTCACCATCATGACACAGTTAGTTTTCCAAATGGAAATATCTTTTTCTTATCTTAAAATAAATTCTAAATACATGGTGATGAACAATGAACACAGTGCTTAAATAGAGGTCATTTTAATCAAAATTTCCTATGCAAACTTTAACAATTATCTTACATGATATATAAAAAAAAAATCTGCCCAGTGTGATAGCAGTTTCAACAAAAGATGGATTCAAAAATAATCAGTATGAGTTTGCTTTAGTCACTAGCTCATTTGAGGCACCAGCACTTTCAATGACTCATAGCTTGGCAAAGTACAAAAGTTTTAAGGCCCAGATTCAGCAAAGTATGTAAGGACAAACTTGAAATTAAGAGTGAATAGTCTCACTGAAGCTGATGGAGAGTTTTGGTGTTGAAAAGTCCTGTGATTTAGCCATAAATCTCATGAGATTCCATATTTGCAGGAAAGCCCTGTTTTCTAAACTATCCCACTGCAAGAAAATTCCAGTTTTTCTGTTTTCCATTTAATCCACCCTTCCGGTGGCCTGAAAAGCTTTTGAAAGATGACTTCGGCATGTTCTCGACAAGAATATCAAGTCCTGCCACTGAGGTCGGGAGAAGGCGCGATGCCTCGGCTGAGCCACGGACCGGGCTGGTGCCAGACAGACATCAGCAGAGCCTGCCCACGAACCAGCTCCGACTGCAGCTCAGCAGCCTCTGCGGCTCACGCAACGTGCTGCAAGCACCACGGTCCTTTTTAGCAAGACGTCCTCTAAGGGCATGGACACATCTGCGTGCCCAACTGTTTGTCTCCTATTAATATAATAAAAGGACATAACCCTACCAAGGGGCTTTTACTAACTATCATCTTTAAAGTCAGTCTGATCAGAAGGCAGCTGCAATTTCCTGAGAGTATTTTTCTTTTGTATTTTAGGGAGAAAGTATCTAATGTTTGGTATCATTGTGCAAATATTTTTAATTCTATGTAATTGCTAGTGAGTGAATACTACACATTGGGGTCAAGACTTGTTTGTATTATTTTAATTAGATTTAGGGAGAGAAAATCCTACCAAATAAATTCTGTGCCTCAAAATAAAATTCAAATATTAACAATAACTTAGAATACTTTAAAAGCTTGAAAAATTATCTATCGTGTTCTGCTTTACTTTTAATTAAATGCTTAAGCCCTTCAAAGGGATTCATTAACACATCTGCAATTCAGATTAATTCATTTTGTCACTGCTGTTTTGACAGATGGCCATATGTAGGATACGGTATTTCGCAAAGCAATCAGGCCACATGAGAAAAATTTGACAACAGATTGCGTTAATCTTTAAGGAAGTTTAATAATACATTGAAAAATAAAAAGCATATTATAAAAATATATTTTCAATAAAACAGTGCAAGATTTCAGAATTGCGGTTCTCTGATAAACTATTCAGTTACTGTTTCTCCGAGTGTTTTTCACGTCTGTCATTCCTGGATCTTGGAACTGCTTCAGTGTTTAAACCTGAAGGGTTTGTCCTTCTCTCTGATTCACATGTACACAACTCCCACCAGCAGCAATGAGTTACCCATAACGAGGAGCTCAGGCAGCTGAAGCAGCACCAGTGAAGACTGCATGTGTTATTGCCACCAAATGATCGGTTCTCAGACTCACTCAACACAAAGCCGGCTACTCCCAAAAGTCTTAATCCAGCAAAGAATTGTGAGTCTGGGCCAGATTGCAGCAGAGCATTTGAGCTCAGCCTTAGCCTTAAAGCATCCAAGTCCCTTTGGGTTTGCAGCTTGAAAATAAGTTTCCTTGGACCAGAGCCCAAGCACTCAGCACCTTGTAGGCCTGATCCCCTCACCCAGGGGAGCTGGATGTGAAGGAACTCTAGCCCATATTTGGTGAATAAAGTTGCAGTTCTCATCTGCTGCCACTCAACCAGAGTCCAGACATAGTTGTGGAGCCATTACTGAGCTTTCCCTTACTAATTCAAGCTTAATTTTTCTTTTTTTTTCTTCCCCTGAACAGGCAGCGTCTGTGGCTCTCCTCCGCAGAATCTGAGTACTTCCTGACATTAAGATGCATTGGATAAATAAAAATTACATGGTTTTACAAAATTATGGATTCTCTGGTGCTTTTGAACCAAATTCTGCTCTACCATTGGCTTCAGTTAGACAAGTCACTAAGTCAAATATAGTCTTTTTTTATGAAATACTGATCCAAACAATACTCAAAGAAAGGAAGAATGCATTTTACCAATTCTAAAAAATTAAAATGTTGCCTGAGTGCTTTCCATGTCTACATCGTTATTATTATTAATGTTAATAACAGTGGGATGCACTCCCAGTGAAAAAGGCAGTAGGTGGTCATTATAGATTCAGTACTTCTTAGAAACATCCTGGATACGATGTATTCGTATATTGAATGAAACCTCTTTATATTATTATTTTTAGATGAAAAAAAATCTGTCTAGGCTGAGGCTAATGAATTCATCTTTTTGTGTCAGCCGCACTTGAAAAATTGCACTATGTTCTCTTTATACTCAACAATTTCACAAATGGGACGAACTAAAACCCTGAAGATGATCTAATGCTCTAAAATTCTGTCTTTTTTAACTTCATCACATACTTCAGCACAAAGGGTTGTTGCTGTTTTTCAGTCCACTTGTCAGGGATTCAAAACCCTGCCTCTCAAAAGAATATTTTATAATCCTTTTCAGGTTTATTAAACTTTAAGGCCATGAATCAACATAGAGCAAGCCCTGGACTGGACAGCAGGGAGAGCTGAGCTGGGGCTCCTCAGGCAGTGGGGGCTTCTAGGACCCACCAAACGCCCCAGTTACAGGATGCATCAGCCAATCTCAGCACTGGCACTAAGGGAGCATCCTCCTGCTGTACTTTAGATATTCATTTAGTTCTGCTCAAGTCTTCATTAGAAGAATGCAGAGCGAGGCACACTGAGCACCCAGAGCTATGGATGTCATGGGAGAGGAGATGCTAACCTCAGTCCCAAAGCCAAAGGGAATGGGTGCTCGAGCAAAGAAGGAAGCAATTAGATGACAGTATCACTACCAGCCAAAGGCGGCACTGGAGTTAGACAGAACTTCAGCTGGGTATAAACACGAAGAACAGCACACGTGGAGCAGACAGACAGTGCCTGGAGACCCAGGGAATGGTTTCTCCCATCCTGCAGTCTGTGGTACTCCATGTCAGCAAACCTTCTTAGAAGTGGTCCAAGAGCCACGCAGATGGTGCTTGGGCAACACTGGGAAGCACATCTCAAAGGGATGATTCACGTTTGTAACAGAGCAGCCACCAGTTGCCCATTTTTAATGCAGACCAAACATAGGGAGAGAAACACAGTTGTTCACCCCAAGCTCCCAGGGCAGAAGAGGTGCTGGGTTTCAGCTGTGAACCACAGTCTCTATTTATGAGATCGGTGAGAGGGATGAAAGGTGAGGGCTTAGCAAAGGAAGGAGTAAGAGCTGACCACGACCTCAAACAAAACCACCAGTCACACTTTGGGATCAGACTGCGACAGGAGACAGAGCATTTCCAACTGCCCTTTTTCACTTAGACTTCATCTTTCCTGTTTTTCTTCACCTTTCATTAGGTGCAGCAAAGCCATGTCACAAGGTAAGAGTGCAGGTTAATACCTAGGGAATGTGTTTCACTCCAGCTTAGGGTCAGAAATTCACAGGCTCTTGGATACTTCCAGTGGCGTGTACTTGCAAGGAGACATGACCATATCACACTTCTGTCATTGTCCCAAAATCCTCTAATCTATGAAACCAAGAAATCTCAGAAAACACCTTCCTGGGAAGGAAATTACAATGGGACAAAAAGGTGGAAGAAAAGTACAGGTAGGTATCATCTGGTAGAGAGGCAGGAGGTAAGGACTAAAGCAACAGAAGAGGATCAACCCCACCACAGAGATGCTGGAGCACACAAAGGTGAGACAGGGGAGCTGAAGGGGCGTAGCAGATTCTAGTCTAGCAAAAGGCCCAAGCAGAGATGATTGTGGCACAGGGAGAGATGGGGTGGGGGAAACCAGCAGCTCAACAGACAGTGAAAAGGCCTCTGGAAAGACTCTAATCACAGAGAAGGATAAAACCTCTACAAGATACCTGCAGCCATCAAGGAAAGAGGGAGGATTTAGCTCATGGTGTTGGAGGTAGACACAGCAGGGCAAGTGCCTGCCTGTGCACTTCAGGATTTCTCTGGCTCAGTCTTGGGTTTTATCAGGAAAGACAGGCAGGAGTTAAGGCTGCTAAGCTGATACTAATGACTAATTATTATGAGTTAAACAGTTAATTAGAAATTAGCTAAGTAGCTGCAGGGGGTCAGAGGTAATACCAGCACAGTGCCTAAGGGAACCATGTGAGCTGAGCAAGGGTGATGCCGGTGCTATGGGAGGGTGATGGCCTCAGCCTTGTCTGTCCAGGCAGAAGGAGGTCTGCCCACAGCTCTGCAGCACTGAAGAGCCACCATCCCTTGGGGCTCTGCCCCTTTTTCCTATTTCAATGAGATGCACATCTAAGTTCATCACTGCAGTTCTCTGTAGATCAGCATGACCTGGCCCGACAGCCCGCAGGGTCACTACGCCTGATCCCTGGGAAGGGAAGGAACACAGTGCACAGAAGCTGAGACACCTACAAACTGCATTGCTGAGACATTCAATCTGAAGAGATGCATCTTCAGCCAAGAAACTGTGACTCATGATTTAATTTTTCCAGGACATAAGATTTCAAAGTGATTCATTTGGTCAGAAAAAAACAGTCCTACCATTTTTCATTCTGGGCTAATGTTCATTTCATACTGGTTTTACCAATTTCCAGTTAGCACAACAAAATCAAACTCCAGGTGACACTCTTACAGCACCAAAACTTTGAAGTTCCTTTTCCTGTAAGTAAAGTAACTATTGCTTTTGAAAATGAGCCTGATAGTCTAACGCTTTTTTTTAAGAAGCTTTTACAGATTCGATCATCTTCAGCAGTGCAATTAGAGCAAAGCCCGCATGTTTATTTTGTTTGCAGAGAAGAAACTGATTGAAACCATATTTATAGTCTTGGAGCAGAGTCAAAGCCCCGCTCAACTATTAGCCAAGTGTGCAGATTATTAATTGCCATAAAAGCCACTCATAATACGCATTTGATATCTGTATTGTGAAAGTGTCCACTCTGGTCAAAGTAAAATGGCTCAGCTGGATTTTCTCCTCCCCAGAGTGAGACTGGAAAGCATCTGATAAGAAATTAAGCAAACTAAAGACTTCCCCTCCTTACTGAAACGTCTATGCATATCAGACAATAAGCCTTAACCTCAAAAAAGAGTTTAGGATCTGGATAGTAAACTTGGAAATTCTCCTTCAGCCTAATGTAAAAGCAAAATAAAAAAAAAAATAGGGGAAAAGATAGTCTTTAATTTTAAAGGGATTTTTTTTTAATTAAGCTTTGGTCTAAGTGCTCTTTCCTAGAGATGATCTAAATTATTCCTCATCAGAGAGGAACCTGCACCTCTATCAAGTAGATATCATCGACAGATAGCAAATTAAGAAACCGAAGCCTTATATTTTCAACATAAATCTAAAAGATTCAGTTCTTTGCAAAGAAAATATAGAGAGCAGCTGCCAGAGCCGTAGCCTTAGCAACCACACCTGCTTTATACTCACGTCGGCTTTCATACATGCTCCTGGACTGGGCCCAGATTTTGAATGGATCTGGCTTTTTCTGCCCAGAACTGTCCGGTTGATCCGCAGCCGGTGCCTCCGCGGCGGTGTAGTCCGGCAGCACCTGCGTACTGTGAACGGGGGAAGCGGTGTGCCCACTGCGGTGGCTGGAGACGCTATGCTGAGAACTGTTTTGGCTGTCTTTCCTTTCAAGTGGTTGCTGTAAGGAAGAAAGCGAGTGGAAAGAGAGAGAACAGACGGTTATTGGTCTTTGAGTGGGTGTTTTCCATCAATTTTTCTCCCTTCTTTGATCAGGGTTTCTGCATGCACATAAGTAAATATATAAATCACAGTTTTGCTGCCACCAGTTAATGCTGGGTACAGTTAAACTCCCCGATGACAGATTTTGATAGGCAGACTGACAGAAAGAGATATGCAAAACAAAGTCATTTATCATAAAAAAATACGCAGTTCTCCATGTCACACATAAAACAAATCTAAATCTCATTATAGGTTACTAGTTTCAAGCACTTATTTTTTCCTACATTACGGCAGAACAACTCAACAACCTTCTACTCAGATAACATTAGGGTCTAACTTGAGCCTGCAAGAGAAAGGAAAAACTACCAGATTTCACTGCGAAAACTTGAACAGTCCCTCTGAAACAGATTCAAGCACAGCCCTTACTACGAAAGATCATTTTTCCTCTGCAGCTCTCGCAACCCCCACATCACGAGTGGGTGGACAACAGAGTACCACTTTCATGTCTCTGCTTCCCAGAGCATCCACAGGATTACAGCAGACCTTCACAAATGTGAAAACATCTATTTGCAGTTTGATTTCCTTGTTTTAATTCAGCATATTAAAACAGGAAAAAATACATCCGCCTAAATTCAAGGCTTATCCAAAAGCAGTATGTCAAGAGCTCTGTCTGCTCAATATTTAGCTAAGCAGGGTACATAATTCTTCACTCAAATTCACGACGGTGTGCTCAAATGAAGCACAAGTCACATTTGCATTGCCAGGATTTGTACTACTCAACATGCAGCAAAATCCTCCTTCAACAAGAGCTCCCCAAACTGTACAGCGAATGCTTTTTAATGCCCTTTTGAGATGACTTTGGGTTGGTATCAAGGTCGAGTCCGATCTCCCACCTGCTCCGGCACAGGGAACCGGCACGTTCCTGGGACTGCTATGACACAGAGGGCAGCTGGAAAAATAGCATCCTACAGGTTGTTTTTACAACATCCAGAATTTCCTGGCTAAAAGGGGTGAACCACTCGCCCCAAGAAACCTCAGACAAAAATTTAAAGCCTCCTGATGGCAGGGGGTGCCCGAAAACATTGCAACAGGAGTCTCTGCTTTCAGGGACTTCTCTGTAGAAAACCAAGCAGGAGTTGGGAGAAAAGCCAGCAGCAATCACGGAGCAGATCAGCGCGGGGGGCTGGGGTGCTCGCAGGTCTGGGGACCCCCTCCTTCTCTCTGAACGCAGAGCTCCAGGCGGCGAATGCTCCATCATAGCAGGGCTGAATCAATTACAGAGCAGAAAGCCACCGTACCGAAGTGCCCTGTTTCTGAGTCTTAACAATAATCTTTTCTGGGTTTAAGTTGTGAATATTTTTAGGTTTACACTGAGGAAAAAAACCAGCTCCAACTGCCCAAATGACTTTGACCTCACAGCATTACATTTGAGTTGTTGATCCACTACTGGCATTTTTTTAAATGATATCTGGATCGACTAGAACGTGAAATTGTCTTTGTCCTTTAAAGCAATTCTGAACAAAGCATACCTGCTGTGATTACTCATCTGCAGACTTTCAAATACAAATATCTGAACCAATTTCAAACATTTTTAGATTTTTAAGTGGTAAAAGAAGCTAATTCACATGCAGCACTTCAGTTTTCAAATGAAGCAGTTTTAAAACATCTATGCTGTGGATAATCACTCCTTTGTAACTTAAAAATAAAAAAAAAAAAAAAAAGAAAAGAAAAAAAAACACTTTACAACTCTCAGTCCAGCCATCTGGATTGTTTTGTTTGTTTGGCCGAACTACTAAAATAACTACGAGCATCCTGTGAAACTTCAGGCCAACCTCACTGGAAATAGCTGGTTTACAGAAGTTGGAGTACAGGGATTAAAATCTGAAGCTTTATTCAGTCCTTGGGGAAATGTTGAGGACTCTCTGAAAACTTTCTGATTTAAAAAGAAACAGTTTTAAAAAATCTTCTCACTTTATGATACAGAAGGTCTAAATATCGAACAAACAATGAATTCTGTTTTGTATTTGAGTTGCAAATGAAAGTGTCAGCATATCTCAAGCAAAACCACCTCTAATTAAACCAGAGTTGCAATAGCAAATACACAGACATTTTGCAAGAGATACAGGAAAGCTTCTTCAGAGGGATAGTGGCTTTTCCAAACAATAACTCCTTTAAAAAGCCTGAAATGTCTCAGTTTAGGAGTTGAAGAGGGGAACAGAGAAAGGGGAACACAACCATGAAAATAATGAATATATGTAATTAAATTAATTCAAGACAATATTAATCAAATTTCACATCACCAGATTAGGCCAAAAAAGGTTTGGGGCCAAACTTTTAGATGTGCTGGAGCAGCTTCAGCACATCAGAAGGACCATGACCTGCAGGGGTCTGACTGCCCTGCTCTCCACGATGCTCCTGCAATGGGGACTGCCCAGATGAAGACCTTTGTGCCTTGGTGCAAAGGTGGAGCTTTCCCAAGAGACACGAGTTGATGATATGCCAATGAAAGGTTGGCTTCTCTGTCTACTGCCTCATTCCTAGCTTCAGGGCTGATCCTCCTGGGTCTGGATCCGACTGTCCGCCTCTATCAGCTCACATGTGGGCAGGAAGGCAGCTAAATCAGGGCCAGATGAGCACAGGGCTCTTTGGTGACAGACTTCTGACCCACAGCTATAAGAGCATGGGGCACTCAACTACTCCAGTCAGCAAGAGCACCCTTGACCATCCAGAGTCTATGGTCTTTGCCAGAGCTGGTGATAAGCATAAATAGCTTGCCAGAAATACTATTTCTCAACCAAAAGTGGCTAGAAATCAAGCCTATGATGGAGGCTACGTTGAGTTCATTTAGGCAGACTGCACACTTAAATACAGGTGATGGGAAAAAATAATCACCTTGGTACCGTACTAGAGCCATGAAAAAATAACTACATGGAAAGCTGGAGCTTCTCATGCCCTACCCAAGCCCTAGGTTTGAGATGCAGTTTAGGGATGCATGTGCTGTGTCAGCTTCCCGATGCCCTTGCTGAAACTTTGCAGTGCTCATCCTGCAAAACGTAAGATGAAGAAAAGGTACTGTTGGGAAGAAGGTCTTTTCCAGCTGCCATTTCCGCACTAGTTGAGGTTAACAGGAACGTCAGCGTGGCTTGGATTTCCGAGTGCAGCTGTGGGGGCAATCGTTGCAGAAGAGGGGGCAGCAGTGGTCAGGATTTGGGCATGCATCAGCCTGCCAGGATTTCTCCCCCCAACCGTGCAGTCCCATTTGCAGCCACAGGCACTGCATTTGCCAACCTGAAAGGCAGCTTCTCCCTCAGCAGAGAGGCTGAGTGAGCCCACACTGAGCACTACATCCTCCTCTGATTACAGGGAGGGAAGAAAGCAGCACAGGTGATGTGAGCCAGGGAGCTTGAAACTGTTGTGCTTCAAAAGGAGACAGGAGAAATACTGCTTACAAAAGTCTCCAAGTGCCTGGAAAATGCTACAGATACCCACATAGCAGAGAGCAGTTTGTCATTCATGCTAAACGAAAGAGTAATTAAATGTTACTTTGTACAGTGACTGCTAAAACAGCCGAGGCCCGTGACCTGGCTGAGAGGCGGCTGCAGGCAGAGATGGGACACAGTTATTAGCAGCAGTTGTGTATGTCTGTGTCAGGCAGAGAGAAACCCGCAGCAGAAGAGGCGATGGCGGCAGGGAGCATGTCCTGCGGCACAAACGGACACCAAAGCTCTTTGGCACGGGATTCCCCAGGCATTAAATTGCAAGAGGGAAGAGTTGCTGTGGTTTCCTCCCACTGCATTTCAAGGTGGGGAGAAAAAAAATGGTCTCTGAAAGAAGAGGGATGTGTGATATGAACACTGATGCTATGGAACCTACTTCTCCTCCTGACAAAAAGGACATCAGCAGAGCCCCAAGTGCTGCCTATCCACTCAAAATACGTGGCAAGTCTTTTGTCAGGGACAGGCTGTGCACAGGAATTGCATTTTTGGCCACAATTCAGCTATGCTGACAATGTATTTATTTACACCCAAAAGAAAAATTAGATTTTTGGAAGAGCTTAGCTTTCGTAGCTTTCTTCCCCCTGCAGTGATTCTGTCTTCTGATGATCTAGCTGCAGATTTTGTGCTCTAGAGCATTTTGGAGAAGCTGGTGCCGGCAGCAACAGAAAACCGAGCTGGAAATGGGAATCTTTGCCCCCTTGTGGTGTATTTTGATGCACGCAACATGGGGGGGAAAAAAAAAAGAAAAAAAGTTTGTTCTCATCCATGTTACACTAGGATAATTGCTGGGAAAATTGCTTTACTAGAGAACTTGTGCACTGAAAATGTAGATCTGCAGACAGTCAATGCAAAAATATTATCCATTTTCACCTAAAGAACAATCAATGGGAGACTGAAAACAAGGAAGCAGCAGAGAGAGCTGCTGTGAGTGTATCCTTGGTGGGGGCAAAGGGGGAAGAAAGGACTTGGAAGTGCCCAGTCCCATGTACGGCCACAAACTTATTTTACTAATTTGGCTCTTCCACCAAGTTTGAAAGTGTCTCCTTAAAAACTGAGAAAAAGAGCAAAGCTCACCAGAAGACACACACAGGCTGAAAAATACAGTCCAGGAAAACTGAGATCAAGGGAGAAAAATATTCCCAGACGGTGTCACAGCTCCAGCACTGACAAAACTCTCCAAGGGGCTAACACATCTCCCAGCCGGGAGGTATCCAACAGCCTGAAGTTGGCCTTTTGGGAATACGAGATTGGGGCTGATAGCTAAAAATAGGGCTTGTCTGAGAAAGAGAAAGCCATTGGCGTAAGTCAGGAGTGTGTCCAGGCTCTGGGAAAGGACACGAGGTAACAAGAGAGGGCTCATCACTGCGCTGAGCAAAGCAGAGGAGGTTGGAGACCTGAGCTCGTGGTTTTCCCCAACGCAGCAGAAGAAACAAAGAATGAGCACAAGTTAAGACTGGGCCAACTGCTCCCGGCCTGGATGTATGCTGTCCTCTAACTGCAGCTAATTTATTAACCAAGGAATGCTGGAAAACAGTTGCCTCGCTTCAGGCAAAGGGAGCTGGGGAAAGAGACAGCACATTCAGCCCAAGCCCCATGGCCATTCATGTGGTGCTGGGGCTGGCCTGTGGGTGCACAGCTCAGCCGGCAGCACCCACGTTCACCCAATAGCTGCAAGTGCCGCCAACAATCCCGGGGAAATGCCGGGGCCGGGAGCAGCAAGACAGCATCCCAGCCGGGGAGCGTGCCAGCGGGGCAGGTCCTGGCTCTCCTCTGCCAGGACAAGAGCAAGTGGGAAACTTCATGGCCAAGAGGGCCAGGTCCCCCCGCCCTTCAGCCAAACACCAGCCCTGCAGCTAAACCGAGGAAGGAAGGTGTTAGGTAATACCACTCTCTTATGCTTTGACCACTGCCATGGCCACACGAGCTCTGGTGTTGGTGTAAATCCCTCCCAGATGGCCCCAAGGACAGTTTCCTCCTCTGCACAGGGGTGCCCCGAGGCGCTTTGCTCCAGGGTTGCAGGTCAGGGATGCCTGGGAACGAAGGAGCGGCTGTGCTGGCTCTGACACGCTCTGCTCTGCCCCTCCGAGAGCGGTTGGTCGTCGGTCATTAAAGCTGCCGCACAATGCGGCAGTGTAAAACATCGCTGCTAATTGCCAATGCAAATGATCCGGCGTGCAGGCAGGGGGAATAGGAGGCTCTGCTTTTTGTGAATCCTGCACTGTAGAGGCAACAGCACCGCCTAGGGCCGTAGTAAAAATCACTGGAGGCACCCTAAACCAAGGTGAAAGGGGTTCAGGAGAGGCATGTGAAGGAATGGGACTGCTTTCCCAAGGCTGACCAGCTTGTCAAAGCAAATAGCAGGGAGAAATCTGCTGTTGCAGAGCTACACCTGTTTGCAAGCAGTCTCTTTGTTCACCAGGGCAGGATTATCCTGACATGGATTTAGATGGTGGTCAGATTTTCACGGTGCATTGCTGCCAACCAGAGAGGTGTCTGACACAGCAGGATCCCTCTTTTCCTGATGCCGAATGTGCGTGTGGCAAAGTGGGAGCCTCCACGCTTTGCAAAGACCGAGACTCATTGATCGGGGCTGGTTTAATGACAGGAGTTGGAGTCCGGATCAAGTGCAGTCACTCCTGCTCCGACCAGGGAAAAAAGTGCAGGCAGAGAAAAGAAACGTGCCAGACGCGTACGTATTTTACACGCTCGCTTCTGTTTTACCGAAGGCTGAAATAATCTCAGCGTACGAGACAGAAGCGAGTGCGCAGGGTCTGACATGCCTGTGATCTGCGAGGGAGCACACCCCGCGCTTCTGCCTCTCAACGTTAATGCGAGCTGACAATGGTAGAGGCCTGGGCTCACGTGACTTTAATCAGCGCTGCCCTAAGCCATCAGAATCACATTAATTATTTCAGGGCTTTCTTTTTGGATGAACAGAGAAGTCGTATTAAAAGCAGGAGCCTTCTGCTCAGCCCCTTCATAAACCTCTCGCCCAGGTTTGCAGCGAGGTGAGCTGCGCCCAGCTGCAGTTTTTGGCACCCGTCGGGGACTGTCGGGACTGTCGGCGAAGTTTCGCATCGTCTTACAACACGGCAAAGACCTCACTCGCTTTGC
Organism: Aramus guarauna; assembly: GCA_013400195.1. Taxonomy (NCBI): domain Eukaryota; kingdom Metazoa; phylum Chordata; class Aves; order Gruiformes; family Aramidae; genus Aramus; species Aramus guarauna. The sequence continues at coordinate 310,937 of VXBL01010279.1, forward strand.
TTCCCCAAAGCTATTGGGAAAGAAATCTCTTTTTTTCCCCCTTCCTGTCAACAGATAACTGGAAACTTTCAGGTTTTAAGTATTCAATTTCCTTTAAAAATAAAACATTTCTTTTTGCTGCATACAAATAGCACATTAATTTCTTCCGCAATATCATCCACGGAGCTTTAATGATACTTTAGATGACAGCTTCCCTGCTATTAGCTAACAAGTTATCCAGGTTACAGCTTTACATGGAAATAAGATCAGAAGGGACAAGGGAATACTGTTCTGTTTGTTTTGGGTTTTTTTTTAAATACAGAACCCGACACCTGCAGCACAATCCTGCTCAGTATGAAAATGCCTCCAGAGCGAGCACTCGGACAGCTAACTGTATTCCCTGGGAACCGTGATCGGGCTCTGTTCGTGCTTTGTCTCTCTCAACAAGGTGCATGCTTTCCCATTCTCTTAATCATTCAGCCGAGGGTACTCGAGAAAACTCAGGGAGTTAATGGCAAAGGTTGGTGCCTACGAGCACCCGACAGGAATTGCTATCTGGCAAGAAGGTGGAGCCTCCCATCTTTCCAAAAGGAAACAATAGCTTTTTTTTTTTTGGTAAGTTAAACGACAGAGAAGCTCATCTGTCAGGGAAGAGGATCTGTAAACCTGATGCTGTATTTGCAAACAAGCCCCCCTTCCGTACTGCATTCCTCTTTCATCTCCCCATGCAGCGGGAGCCGTGCAAGGTAATCATGGTTGCAACAGAAAGACAACTTAAAACAATTGAGACCCACAAAGAAAACAAGCCGAACTCACGCCTTTCTCCTTCAAAGCAGACAAACAGACAAAAATAGGAGGTGAAAAGTGCTTACCGACTTTGGGCTCTTCTTTGGGACCGGCAGTCCTGAAAAATGGCAACAAGGGAAAAATAAACATTAGCATCTAAACGTTACCTTCCCTTAAAGAAAAATCCCTAGGTGTATCATCCGAACGTAGCCATCTGCAGAGTTATGTCAGCTTTCGCTCTCGCATCGGAGTTACCAGTCTGTTCATATCGAATCAAAGCACAGGGAGAGGGAGAGCGGGCGAGAGACGGGAGCGGGGAAGAGGGAGCGGGGGGCAGAGCTCTATCTGCATTAGCTATGCTGACTTGTGCTGCAGCAGCCGGGAGGCTGGGAGAGAAACCCACAGCCCTCAGCGGCCGCCGAAACCCAGCGCTCGGGCAGAATCTCAAATGCTCCCCTGGATTACGGGAGACTTAGCTTACAATTAAAGCCAAGGCTATTTCCCTTTTGACGCGATCGGCTCGGCGATTTTATCGGACCAATCGCGGCAGCGCAGGGGAAACAGGTTGATTTTTTAAAAAGTGTTTCTCTAGAAATCGATTTTTCAAAGGAAAATGTGCGTTGGCTTGAGCCGGGAGGCGCGGGCTGGGCAAAGGAAAACAAAAGCATGCAGAGGAATAAGCTTTTAGCCCTAAAAATGTGAATCTTACTGAGGAAGCACGCGTTTTTCCTACCTGTCCATCCTAAGCGTAAATCTTTGCAGCCGGAGATTTTAATCTGTTAGTTACAATTTCAGAGAGCTGAGGCTTGAAAACAGCACTGCAAGTGCCCTGACCCTTCGGGGGGGGATGCTAGGGAGCTTGGAGAAGGGGGGCTTACACAGGTTGCAGTCAATACAAAGGAAGAAACAACTGGGAGGGCACAAGAGAAGGTTTCTTCAAGGACAATTTTGCATTTTGGAGCAGCCTCTTGCTCTGTGATGAGCAAGAAAAATCAAGTGGGATTTCTATCAACTACTTCTGCATGTAGCTCAATTCCCAGCAGCAAAGGAGACACTTGGCCGGGGGATTTACCTACAACGCAGGAAAAGCTCCTTCCTGGGCATTTTGCAAATCACCTTCCTTTTCCTCCACTGTTGGAGGAGAGGGAACTCCACATATTTTGCTCTGTGTGGCACTCCAGAAAACAAACATAAACCAAACCAGAGGATTACACTCCACTTTAAGTGCTCAGTAATTCAAATGTTTGAAATCTGCTTTTGTCTTTAGGATGTGATTTATGTGGCATTTATGCTGCATTATGCTTTCTACTTCATGCATTTTGTTTGTGCTAAAACCCATGCCCTCGTCTAACTTTTACACGTAGAATAAAATAAGCGATGCAAGTGAATTACAAATCTGTCTATGAAGAAGCTCATTTTAAGGTAATTTGGGGGATGTTAGTTCTGAATAGGGAAGATCCACAATTAAAAATGATAAACAGAGCTCACTTTGCTGCCTGTTCACAGACTCAGATGCAAACTGTTACGAGTATTTTAAACGACATATTTTCAGCTTTTGAGGAATATCTGTGCTCTGCACATCACTCTGATGCATTCCCAGCCAATAGCTGATACCCCTCCAGGCGCTGATTGATCGAGGGACAATGAAACATCAAAACTGTTTGAACTAAACAATCAAGACCGCAGCTTCATTTCTGCTGACGGTGGACTGTGTTTGTATAACACACTTAAAAGAGGAAAGCACTAATAACGTTCATGGCAAGTCACATTTTTAACAGGCATCATTTATCACAGAGATAAACACACAGATAGAGATTCTCCCTCTCTCCCCTTCCACATGCATGCACACACGGTTACTCTCCCTTTCCAAGAGATGCTCTTTCCTATTAAATCAATAGGTAGCACAGATTCCCACACACGCACGCACCCTTAACAGACCAACGTGAGCCAGAAAAAGTATTACAGCAATTTAAATGTTCCCTGGAAAAAATAAAGCTGAGATGCACCTGGGCTGTTGGTTGAAATTGTATCAGGATTCAGTTTATTACATCACAAACATTAAATGTTAAAATTTACTCAGTAAGAACTACTGAACAAACCTTTCCTTCAAAGTTTGTCATTAATTTTGGCTGTTCCAACCAAAAAAAAGATGGAGAATGGTTGAAAAATAATGGAAAACATATCAAGGCCATTGTCTGGAGGGTCCTTCAGAGGCCGAAGAATCTTACAGTGTCACTGCTCTGTGCCAGACTTTGCTGCAGAACAAGCAGTAATTGACTTTTTACCAAAATAAGTGACTGTAGAACATGTTAACAAACGTTGGTAGTTGTTCATGGGACAAGCTTATAGTCAGGGGAATAACCTGCCTGTACATTTTCCTGTAAAAATGTTATTTATCCATCTAATTAGGGTCTCATTTTAAAACTCCAGTTCTTGACGCAGCAGGCCAAATGAGCAAATGATAGGCATAATATGTAGTTTTCATGCTCAGATGATGGAATGGATAGAGTATTTAACAGCGATGAACACAAAGCCCTTGAGTAACCCCCAAATGCTGGGAGCACCACTAGCAAGAAAATGCCGAGCTTTTCCGAAACGCTTCTGGCAAAAACAATTGTCCAAGCCTATGAATTTGAGAGGGTGACAAGTATGAATTACAATGTTCACCTTTTGATTACATTAACGTGTCCCATCTCATGCTGTGCTTTGCTTGGTATGCTCATCCTCCTGGCTGCCCCATTCTCTCCTGAACCCTCACTGCAAATTTTTCAGAGGTAAATGGGTCAAGCACAGACTTAACACCCAGTTTGCATCTCTTTGGCATTGTCCAATATTTTAGTGGTCAGAGAAACAGCATTCACATCCCTGGCTAAGAGAAGCCAAAAGGCTTCTCTGCTGCTCTGCCCTCAAATCCCATAATGGAATTGTAATAGTTTATCTTGACACTGTTTGCAATGTAATTCCTCTGTGATGTTATGCCTATGGACATCTCTCACTAGTACTTGAAATGCATCTTCTAAATTTGGGAGGTTTTGGAGGTGCAGATTAGAGAAGGTGGAAGAGTCAAGCAACCGAACAGGGCTGTTGTCATCACAGAGTTAACAGTGTTTTAAAACAAACGAGCACATCTGGTAAACAATGTCAATATGACCTAAACCCCCTTGAATGGGCTCATTGTAGCTACTTACTAAATGTGCCTGGAATTAAATTAATTAGAAAACACAAATTACTCCCCTCTAAATAACAATGTAATAAAGCAACTGCTTAATGAAAAATATCAGTGATCAGTGAGCAATCCACGAGCACAAAAAAAGGGATTGTAATCAAACTAAATTCACAGACTCGTCAGCAAGGCAAGAAAGGCTACATACAAGGTTAGTCAAAAATGAGTCAGATGCAGGGATCTAAATTAAACTAATTATCACAGAGATTATTACATTTATCTTAACAAAACCCTCTCTCTTTTCTCCCCAGTACTCCCTAAAGCTCTATGTACAGCTGGCTGCATCCATCTGCTCAACTACATTTTGTAACATAGGGGAAAAAATGCAAATCATTAAGCAAGTTTTGTACCATGACTTCAGCACTCTTAATGCCATTACCCATCAGCTGCAGTATTTCTGTTGTGTGACCCTGTAGTATGCTGTGAGTGATGTGCTCCATGAAGTAAGGCCACAACCCAGCTTATTTCATATTATTTTGCATGTGTTCATTTTGCAATCTTGCATGGTAAAATGTTTCGAGCTGGGAACCTGTAAGCTCCCTAACCCTACCTACGATGAGTTCACAGAAGAACCCATGGGGGGCAAAACTGCGACACCAAGTGTTGCTATTTCTATCATGCAGTGCTCCTCAATTTTTACAGAACCATTTTCTCAAATCTTTTGTCTTTATGCAACTAAAGTAGCATGGGAAGACCACAACACATGGCAGATTCTGTTTTACTGAGCATATACAGAATGCGACTACAAATCCATACCATAGCCTGGGCCTGATTCTGGTGAGAGCTCGGAAGGCCACAAATGCTCAAAAATTGCCTATATGGACACCAGACACATCATGCCCTGTTCCACAGCCCCGCGTTTTAGAGACAGTGGATCAAAATAATCAAAAGTTGAATCTAAAGGAAGACCTGTTTCTAGGCACCACAGGAGTCATCCAGTCAACCCATCCGAACAGCACAGTTACGTGAAGGCCAGTTGGTGTGAACACTTCTACCTCCACCACACAAAAAAAATAATATATACTTCCATGGGATTTCAGCTGAAGCTGGAACAATTCAGCACTAGTTTGCACAATCTACCCATCGGACGAAGGTGCTTGAAATTGCCAAGACCCAGTCTAGAAGCGAGACTATCATCTTGCTTCTTACCACATCTATGGCTACTGCTCAACATTTTTCAGCTTTGGGGTGTTTTTGCACATGAAGGAAAAGAATAACTGTGTCTACATCTTCACTTCTCATGACTGCTTAACACTTCTAATCTGGACGCCCTGTTGACTGTCCATATCCAACAGCAAAAAAAAGCCACAGGTGAGCCTAAGTGAAAATGTCACCCATTTGGTTTCACCATTATGTTGTCTGTAGCCCAGAATGCACAACAGCTGAAAATTAGTGGGAGATGAATAAAAACAGAGGAAAAGAAACCTTTCAGAATGAGTCACAAGGTTAACATTTACAGAGAAAATGCCCCTGCCTGGAAAAAAAAAAAACTAACAAGCTTTCTAAATAGTGCTGCTTACCCTGTGCTGAATAAAAACCAAAGGCTGTATCAAAGAAAACAGATACTTTGAAAGACGAGGGGTAAAGTACTGGAGTCAGGGGGTACACAAACATATACCCGGCATTGCACATTGATCGCTTCATTCTGTGTGCAAAACAAGGAACTTTAAATAATTAACGCTAATGGCCATTAGTGCTGCTGGGGGGGCAGGGGACGGGAGGATGGTGGTGACAAAGCAGTCCCCTTGATTCTGTATAATCCATTGCCAAAGAATTTCTAATAAAGGACAAATACTATCTAAAAAATTAGATGGAACTTGATCTTTTCCAGACTGGAGAAAGAACAAGAAAACATACCAGAATAATTTGCAGCAAGAGAGGCAAGCCAATACAGGCATGAGGAGCACCATCAAGAAGAAAAGCCCCTACCATGTCCCTGCCCAACTTTTCTCCTCCTCATCGTGATTTGCATAACAAGAGTGTCACTGCGCTAGCAAAAAAAAATTAGCTATGCAATACAAGTTTTAAGAGAGAGAATAATTTACACTGCAGGAATACAGCCCTGCCATAAATCAAGTTTGGTAACTACCAAATACAGTGAAAAATGCCACGTTTCTAACGCTAATGTTCAATGCTAATGCTACAAAAGGGATGCTTTCGAGAGACCATCTCCGGCATTATTAACCCACTGTCACTGGCAAAAAACATAATGAGGCATAGTATATTATTGTCATCAACAAGAATTTCAGTTCTAGATGCTCTAAAGATGTTAAATTGTATTAGCCTCAATTACTCATTTTTGGTCAGGATGCTAAACAATTCCTCATAATTGAAGTCTCCGTCATATTTTCAGCATCTCAAACCAGAATTGATTTTAGAAGTGATAAGGAAGATACAGGCTAATAAAATACTATTTAATTACTACAAAAATATAAATTTAACTATGTAGTAAGATACATATGCTAATGCCAAGACAGTAAGATAATAAAGAGATTGAGAATCAGTGTGACAATTACCCTTCTAACCTATGGTTGAATGTCAGCAGTTCTTATATTTTTATTTTGAAGCTCATTAAATGAAGAGTTTTTCCTAAAGCTCAAGCTGTTGGAGTCATATGCTTAGTTTAAAATCTCTGTTAATATTTAAACAAATATGTACACAGACAGTAAATTTCTGAAACCTCACAAATGCTAAACACCAGAATTGGAAAGTAATTAGAAATCTCCATGTTCTTTTTACATATGTGTGTGCGTGTACACATGTATTATATATATATTTCTAGAGCACATCTCACAATTTTCTGGGTATGCTGCAATTTTGAAGATGTCTAGCTCCAAACCTCCTCTCCTCAGCTGGCCATCCCGTGGCATGGCCACATGGGTGCCGAAGGGCAGCAGCACATCACGGCCAATCTCATGGGCCACCTCCAAGCTCAGCATGGAGGACACTGGTAGAGGAGAAACCATATTTTGCTATCGTCACATGTGTATTTATCCTGCTCAGTGAAGGTGTTTGTCTTCAGACTTATCACAGCACTGTTACAAGGTGTAAACCCACACGCTCAAACCTGCGTGGCTTATGGCAGATTCTCGTATTTCCTATTTGGAGAGCAGCCTGCATAAAGGGGACGCCTACAAATAGGGCCCTCTTGGCATTAGTTTGATGTTGCTATTAATAAATAACATCCCTTAATAACAAGCTAATATTTATGGAATGCTTAGCCAGATTCAACCCTGAGGGGTGCACAGGCACACATGGCACATTAAGGCAGAAAATCTTTACTAGAGGACAATGGATTTGCAGATGTTTTCACAAAACATTACCTTCATTTGATTTAAAATAGAGTTTTCTATAAAAATAGATCAGTAACTCAATATACTTCCAACTGTATAACTATACATCTCCAAAATTAATCATTAGGGATAAGGATGGAGTCAAAACTTCTGGGAACTGATATTCACCCACCACATCCCCACCGTTACCTTCACGTGCCCCCAACCACACGGCCCTGACCTGCCCCAGCATCGTCGGCCAGCTGCGTCATCGCCCTGAAGCTCAGCCTTCTCTAACAAGCCCTGCCAACTTCTCAAGACCAACTCATGGTACGTTGCAGGTCTTGCGGCACAAAAGACACCGCTTTAACAGGGTCTTACAGCTGTTAGATCCCCAATTACTATCACCATCACAAAAATAAGTCCACCTGACTAAGAAAAAAATAAACATGAAAATGAATAAACATAAAATCCCAGTGAAGAATGGAAAAAACAATTAAATTCAGAATAGAGAGACTTAGAGACATGAGGATACATATTTAAAAATAATCTGTCTCAGAACAAAACCATTGACTAGCCCATTACAAAGCCATCCTTCTTCCTCAGTTTTGCCCACCTGCTATTGCTTTTAATGACTCTCCAAATGCATTTAATTACAGCAATAAACAAAGACCTTTCTTGGATTTCTGATACCTCATTAAATCTGTTATGACTGGTTATTATAATGCCAAATCAGGCCAGCAGCCACTGCGCCTACCTGCAACGTGGCTGATAAAACCCCCATTATTTAAAAGTACATGCACACCAAAATGCCACCCAGGCAGTATGCAAGGGCAGGAGGAAAAACTGGGTGGAATAAAACCCTCCTCACTGCATAGCTCCAAGTCTGCTCCATTTCCTGCTGTGCAAATCCCGATGAAGATGTGGGAGGCACATCTCTAGCTAAATCTGCCTTATCTAGTGCATAGTATTAGGTTCTGCTGTGCCACCTTGTGTTACATCACATCACATTTGATATAAAACAACACTGTGTGGGTTTGAGTTGCTCCACTTATACCACTTCAGCATTTAATACCAAAACCAAATCAAAACATAAGGGGGAAAAAAAAAAAGCCAACTTTCAACACCTCAAGCTAGGGAGAAAAAAAAAAAAAGCCTTTAGGAAGAATTTCAGAGCTCTCATCTTTCATTTGCTAAGCAACCTCCTGTTTTGTTCTCATCTAAGACTCTACTGCTTTCTGCAAGATAAGGTGGTTCACACAATAAAACATCCTGATGGGAAGATTTCAGATGTTTTTTTCTTCCAGCATTCAGCAAATGCTTTGGTTTTCTTAGAGATTTCAAAGCAGATCTAGATTCCCTGCCACAGAAAGGCAGCTGTGCGCATAACGTGCACACCGCCACCGTTGTGCTGTCAGCATGCAAGATTACGCAAAACTGAAATTATTTTGTTACTCCAAATACGTTAATTGTTCACCTCCTTAATAATTTAAGCACAAGTTTCCTCCCGGCCTTAAAGGACACTTCCTGAAGTATCTCAAAACTTTCGGAAATTATCTCAGCCCTTTGAAATGAAGGCAAAGTGTGTAACAAAATGCCAAGCAATGAATCAGCAAGCGTTCCATCCTATTTTACCCTTCCAAATGACTCTGGAGCTCAGATGACACATATATCTGGGGGACACAAGCTATAGCATAGCTATATAGCACAGATAGGCCACGCTGCCACAAAAATGCAGGGCAACTGATGTAAAACTAATGCTGACCCAAGAAGCAGATTTCACAGGCATCTCTTCATTTGCCAACTCATTTCTAGAAGAGAATCGGTGCAAATGGAGTTAATGAAGGGTAGCTGAGGGGAAAACACTTGTGCCTCAAATGACTAACAGATTAGTGTCAGCACTTTGCATGCATCACACCAGTAAGAGCTGGAAATTCTGCAGGCAATTAAAATGTCCACATGCCAGTGATGCCAATTCTCCTTTATTATCAGAACTGTAATATTATAAAGCTGTTGGTTTTCGAGTCAGGTGCTCCTGTGACAACGTGCTTTGTTTGGAGTTTCTTACCCTCCCAGGGTTTAGAAAAGGCAATTGAATGTGAATACCAGAGGCTTCAAATAAAAAGAGAGAAAGAACTCTGATGTGTTATTTTTATATCTGGAATTTTGGGAGCTTAACGTAGGATTTTTAAGCACTTGAGCTTTTGGAGGTTGATATTTGAATTTGTCACTTAGTATTTCAATCGGATGCCTTGCATTGAGAAACTCCAGCATGACCTGGTAATGCTAATTAATTAGTTCCCGCAAATGCACTATTTGTACGAACATTAGTAACGCACAGCAAACTATTTGGTGTCTGAACAAGTTACCGACAATTACACTTTGTGGCTGCAGGCATTTGTAGGCATCTAAAACCTTGGTGAAACCCTGCTGCCTCCTGGAGTCTAATGGGAGCCTTGCCATGGACTTCAGCAACACCAAAATTTCCCTCCTTCATGTTTTTGATAAGCACAGTTATCCCAAACCTTGCAAATTCAGACCATCAAAAACAAACGGCTAATGTCACTAAGATTAACACCTGTAAAGCACTTTGAAGGAGAAAAAACACTGCGTAATCCCAAAATATTACATTATTTATAAGACGACCTGATTTTAAATGTTAAGTTCGGCTTATTTTTATCACAAAGAGAAAACAAGTTCCTGCTAGCTTGCTTTACAAAACCAATTACGAGTGATCAGTGTATGGCGATGCATAACAATACACAGCATTGCCCCAAAAAGGCGTATCTATGACTCCGGAGCTGTTTAGAAGAAAATTAACTTGCACAGTGGATTGAAATACATGCACATAAGCAATTCTAATAAGGGGTATGAACTTCAAACCTCTTATTAAAAATATCAAAATGTGTAACATTTCCTTTATTTCATCTTTTCCTGATTTCATCTGATTTTTGTATCTGCTCCTTGATATACTAGTCCCTAATCAGAATAAGGCTGTAAGAGAATAGTAAATGTGACATCAAACTTACTTTAAACTTGCTTTAAAGTCTCATCAGCTTTTTTCGCCTTGTTAGATATGATTCCATTTAACAGAGAGAAGAGAATAACAAAGGCTAACATGGTGGTTTGGAAAAAAAGATGCAACCACTCCCAAGCAAAGGTTCCCCCAGACCTGCTCCCTCCCTGCACGTAACTCATGGAAACAAGGCCGCTTGTGGTAAAATTGCATTGAACGCGTATTTCAGCAATGTATTTTTACCAGGATTGCCTGTTTTCAGAAAATGGAAAGGTAACTTTGCAAAACATTTTAAAAAATCATTAATTTCACTTTCAATGTAGTTTGTAGACCAACTTAAAAACTTTACTAATGTGATTCCCTTATTCCCAGGCAATTGAAGACAGATTTTTAAATGCCCAATGAGATTCTCATTTTAATCAGGAAATTTGTAGCTCCGGAATTACAATGTAATAACCCTGGAATACAAAGTAATGAATGTGAAAAATAAATCGTGGCAGTACACATGGACATATATTTCTTTAAGCATACTATGATTCTGATTTAAAAAAAAATAAAATTATTAACTAATGAGGGCTGCCTATGGGCTATCAAAAATACCCCCCATTTGTTACTTCTGGATGGTATTATTTGCACTACTATATCAGGTATTTTTCAGTGTACAGCTCAAAATAACCTATACTGAGTTACAAATTGCTGAGATTCAACAAGCAAGTTTGATGGAAGGTACCTGAGCAGGTACCTGGGAGCTGAGTGGTCACTGACAGAAGGTAAGAGGTGACTTGAAATTTGATTTTCGAAGAATGTAGAGGTCAGTTGAGCATACCATATGGCAGGGAGGAATTAGATCTGGTCCTGCTTTGGGTCAGGGAAGAAGCTGCCACAACGTGGTGGGCTGAGGAGGTAAGAAAACCAACCATAAAGGTGGCATGCAAGATGATCCATAGCAGCAGCTCTGTGCTCAGCGAGACAGATTTCCACAGGAGTTCCTACGGATCCAAGCATGCGACAAAGACCCCAGTATAATGCTCTGCTCCCTCTGTACTAGGAACTGAAAACACTGCTGGAAATGGTGACCTTTTCTTCCCTTTCCAGAAGCTTTGGCACAGGCAAACACGCTCTGTGGTAACGGTCATATGATTCCCAGGTTGTGATTTTTGTCCTAAATGCAGTTTGGACTCACTTTTTCTCTATTTCAGCAGCTGCTAAGACAGTCTGAAATTTTCTGGCAGCTAGATGCTTAAGTGGCATGACTTTCAACTCGCTCTTCACTGCAAACCTAAAGGGCAAACAGAAGTGAGTGGCTTGTTCAAAAGAGTTCAAGTCTGCACTGAATAGCTGATTGCAGCTCTAATTACCATGGTTTTACATCATTAGGGATAGCAACTAAAAAGGAGCTCTAATTCCAACACTGTGAGATCCTGCCTTTTTGTTTTGTTTTGTTTTTTGTTTGGCCCTTACCACTAAACGATCCATTTCCAACACTTCTGGTAAGGACAGTAAGGGAAAATTTAATTTCTGTGGGGGGGGAGAAGATCTTGAAAAACAAGTAGAAAGACAATATTTTTGCTTATAAAATTCAGACTGATAGCTGTTCATGGTGGAGGCAGGAAGGAGTAGTGAGGAGATGTCCTCTGAAACCAGCAGCAGTAAGGGATTTCACTCAGTTCAGATATTTAATGCTCAATGCCATTGCTCATTTATGCCTGAGCATTGTATTTGGACACTCTAGATCTCAAAGAGCAATCTGATTTCAATCATATTGTTATAAGGTGCATGCAATTATAAGTTGTTATGATATATCATTTGTAAAGTTTTCCCACTGTGTCTAAAGGATCTTGTAAGTCTCTACCCTGGCTTCAGGGAGCCTGGAGCTGCAGCAAGCAGTGTAGAGAAAAAGACACGTATCTTTATATTACTACGTGATGTTTCAATGGTGTGGACACAAGATAGAGAAAGAAAAAAAAAATGTCCTTCCCTTTTAGGCTACAGAAAAAGCCTTCAAGTCCAGAGCAGCTGACTCTAGCACAAGAAGGAGTAAACTCCTCTCCGTGGGAAGTGGTGGAGGTTAATTACCCCCACATGCCAAGAGCATCACTGGAACAGCAAGGGAAGGTCCATCTAGCTAAGGAGACTTAATAGGTTTATTGCTTTAGAGTTTTGTAGTTTTGTTCCATTGCTGCAAATCTTTGTACAGCCATACGTGTCACAAGGACCTCCCTGAGACCACAAAGTCACAGACTGAACGAGCAGGACTATTGGCACAGGCTTCTCCCCACTTCCACCTACCTCATCGCTCCCCACAAGCACCTTCCACTCAACTGAACCATGAACAGAGAATTTATTCTGGACTTTGCTTTTACATAGAGGTAAGCATTCAGGTGCCCACTGACGGGCTTTTAGCCAGGTAGATGTTGCATAGGTTCTTCTTCCCATAAAATACATTCTGTTTTGAAACTCCAGCATATATATATCATATTTTTCTCAAAAGACTGATTTCCATTCCCCAGCTTAATGTGAATTTGGCACTAGGGAAAGCCATTAGAAACTCCACTGATTTGCACATGACATGTGAGTGACATTTCACCTGCATGCTCTTACTTTGATCTGGAGCAAAGTGGGAACTCATCTTCGAGGGGATTATGTAGATCAGACTCAAGATTTATGCTATTTTCAACCTTCTGGTGAATAAAGATGCTGGTGAACACTAACTATGAAAGCTTTGAAGGGAAACTGTCCATTCAAACCTGCATGAAAACTGCTCAGCTTAATTCTTGGAACAGAATGCAAACCAATCACAATATTTTTGGATGACATGAAGACTGACCTTTAAAAAAAAACAGAAAAAAGGAGAAAAATAATCCTGTGTAATCTGAGGTAATTCACAAAATACATCAATATGACACACAAATGTTCTCACTGAAACAAACGTTAGACCTTAGCACCCCACAAAATACAGCACAGAATAAGCTGTTCTGAAACAGCCGCCAACCTGCCCCAGCACAGACACCACTCCCTGGAATAAGTCACTTAGGAAGCAGGGAAATTATTCTGACAAAATGTTGCTTTTATTATGAATAGAATTTGTGCAGAATGGAGAGGTGTTTGAGAATTGCTCATTTCAGTTGATTACCGTGCGTAGACAAGACTTCAATAACAAATGGATTTCAAGTGGCAAATATTATTACCTTTGCTTTTTTTTTTTTTTTTTAGGACAAAAGTACTTCATGTACTTCGTAGGTACGAGGTTAAAAGAACCTTTTCAGCTATGAATATTCAAAATAAAGGCATGCATTTTGTGGCCTTATAAGTCTTTAAAATAACTGAAACTTGTAATCACATCGTGCAGTGCAGGGACAAAAATATATGCTTAATTCTGCATTTCGGAACCAGTAGCGCTGGTTTACTTTCAGGTACCCAGCCCTTGAATGGTCCTGCTGGGTTATCAAGCGTCTCCTCTGCTGGTGCAGGCACCATGTCACATCCCCTTCAAACGTGCTGACTTCACCTTCAGGCAGCAAAGGCTTTACGCCTCCTCCAGCTTGACTTACAGGCTCTAATGGCTTGGTGCTTTCTTCTTATTTACAGTTTAAATTACTCATGGCCCAACAACACCCAGTTGTTCTTCAGCCAAGATCTCTCTTTGCTTTAAGTATCTCCTGTCTCTCCTACCTAATACTTAGAGACAATAATTGTGTCTTCTCTGCCCATTCATTTTGCTAGGCAAAAGCAGCTTTTGCAATCTGGTCTTGCCCAATTAGCTCCTCTGCACCCTGCCTCTGCACGGAGTTCATCCTTCCTGAACCCCTGTATTCAGTGCTGAGGTCCAAACCATGAGATGTGCCCAGTGAGTTTTATCCAGCACTATGTATAGGTGAAACAGGAAAACAAGAGCAATAGTACAATTAAGGCCTAGAGAGGGGAGGAGGAAGGGGAAACTAAAAAATTAAACCGGAACATAGATAAGGCAAGTTCTCTGTGGGAAGCAAATCTCGAGGACCTGATACCGTCCCTTTCTTAATGTCTTTATCCCCCACCCCAATCTTGTATGATTCCACAAATGACACGTGAGCAGCTGAGCACACAGAGGAGGGATTTCAGCTTCATCCTTCCTGAAATCACCCCTCTGTTTCTCACCCAAAGGCAGCAGCAGGACTTGCCCACTCCCCTAAGCCAGCGCTTCAGCTGAATACAGTAAATATTTTACAGGCTGCTCTCAGCAGCTGCGGGTTTGCATTTTAACAATTAAACCTCATTGTTGGGAGTGCACCAGTAGCTTGGAGCAGGCAGAGCTTTTCCCGTATATTACACATCTCTCTCTGATATTTTTCTGCCTGATTAGTAATCACTTCTGACAAATCCTTTCGACAGCTCTGAACACCAGCCTTAGTGTTGCAGGGATGCTTCATGCAAAGCCTGACTGAATGCAAATGTTAGGCTAATGCAAGGATGCCTGACAGCATCTGAGCATTTTCTTCACTGGACACCAGAGGGAGGAGGAGGAAAGGACATCTGACAGTGAAGCTTAAGAAGAACTGCTTCGAGAGCCCTGAAGGAGCTTATCAGACACCGGAGCCAAAGACGTTTCTGTAATCGGACCAAAATAAATAGCGGCACCTTGTCTGGGGATGGTACTTCTGATAAAGGACTTGGCAGGGGTAACACGAGGTAAAGTTATGGGAGAAAGGACCCACACACAGCAGCACTGAGGGCTGGGTGCATTTTAGCAAGCTCCATCTCACAAGCTTGAAACAAACCTGCCTGGTTTTGATTCTGGGGCTACTATTGCTGTCCGTATTCTGCTCGGCTTCCGTGCCACAACCTGAGTGCCTTTCCGTCCAGCTTTCTTCTGGATGTGAAGAAAAACATGTTTCAATGATTAACTGTGGATCCAGGGCCACCACAGTTTTTCTGAGTTCCGTATCATGAGAGCGTGAAATTTGGAACTGCAAGTGCTCTATGCTCAGATGGAAATGTCAGGACCTTGAAGGAGGCAGGGAGGCACTTCAAGGAGATTGATATGGTATCTGTCTAGGAAGGTGATAGCAAATGCTCAACATGTGGTTAGTATCTCGATTAAATAAAAGGAGAGAGAGATTCAGCAAGATTACCAGGAAGCTATTTACTATCTTATTAAAACTATGCTTTTATTTCCTCATCAAATCTTTTCATTATGCCTTCAAGGCGTAAGGAGGATTATTAAATGTCAGCCACAATTCAAATAATTAATGTATGGTGTTACCAGATATATATGCGCTCTCCAGGAGGATTAATAATAGCTGCTATTTTTCTTCCAACCATATTTTCTCCATAGTACATATATTAATCATGAGAACGCAGTACATTTTTTAAACCTCTGTAGTATTGGAAGTCTTTAAGGAACTCACACTTTGAAAATTGGAGAATTTTTAATCTATTCTTTACTTTTTAATTTACTATCAAAATACAACAACACAGTAAGCACTTGGAAAGGAAGGAGTATAAGAAAGGCAGTGCTTTCTCCAGAGCTGCTATTAATTGCAGAATCAACGTCTTCAATTCCTTGAAACAGATCTTTAAAAACCACAAACCAGAGTTGCAAATTCAGAAAGCAGCTTGTCCCCCCTTAAAACGGACTGCCTTTTGTTGCTAACTTACTACAATCAAAACACTTTAGAAAAGGCATCAGAAAGTACTTTTACATCAAACACTCCTCCCAGGGCTGGCTGGGGGCTGCGTTTGGCACCTACTTGTCAGGTTAACTCTGTCTCTGCAGCACGCTTGTCCCTGCAAGGCGCTGGGCACCAATGTGCCTGTTGTCCAGATCCCACGGCACGGGAAAGGGAGCGCAGTGGGGCCGGGGCTGGGCCCCTCTCCGATCCCTGCTGCCGATGCCAGAGCGGAGAGCTGACCCCTCTGCTCTTCACTTCCCACTCAACAGCTGACACAGACTTTCCTTGCAAGCTTGACACTAACTCTTCCAGTAATTTAATCTACAGACTAAAAGTGTGCTACGTGAGGTGGGGTGTGCTACCTCAGAGTGCTTTACACTCACTATGTGTGGATGGACTGACCCCATCGACGGGTTACCTGCCATCCACGCTCCTGTGTGGGATGCAGACATACTGCCTGTAGGGAGGTTTTTGAGTCTGCTGGTAGTCTCTCAGCAATGCAAGCAAAAATGAACTCAGCTCCCAATTGTGTAGCAAATAAACATGTCCAGAAGTAACATTTCAATCGCTTACAACTTGGAGAAGTTTAAATTCTTTCCTCCACTCCCAACTGTATCCCAGGTGTAACCCTTCCACAGTGAAAAGCTGTTGGATATCTGATTTTGAAGACTGCAAATTATGGAACGTATTACCAGCCTCTTCCACCTCCCAAAACAGCTCAAGAAATGTCCATATTCTATTTAAAATAAGTAAGTTTTATGAGCACGAGATCAGGGTTTGTTATGTAAGTCAAGGTGTAACCATACATGTAACCATACCACCCTTTTGTGCACAACCAGAAGACGTGTAGTGCATGTGCACATGGGAACTACGAGCACAATCCCCCCACCTCAGCATCAAAAATAAATAATTTAACCATCTACGTGATGTGACAACTGCCAACTTGGGGCAGTTCCTGCACCTTAGCACATAAGCCATTTCTACTAGGAAGCTTAGGAGAGCAGCTTTTTTATGATGCGTATTTTTTTTTTTAAATTTCAAGAAGAAATGTTTTAAAGCAGTTTTGAAGACTTACCTCCTCGCTGCACCAGCAATGTGACTTCGCTTCCCTTAGGACATTCAATCAGCATATCCACCACCTGGTTGTGAGTGAGGCTCTGCACATTCTTCTTGTTGACTTCGACTATAAGATCACCCTCCTTCAGGCCACGGCACCGCGGGCTGTCCACGATTTGTTTCACTCTTTGGCCACCCCCACCGGGACTGTCTGCTATAGTAAACCCAAAGCCCATAGGCCCTTTCACTATATGCACAGTTATGAGTTCAGGTTGTGTTGCTATTGAAGACGCCAAAGAGACGGTGTCATTGGGGTAACCATGGGGTCCGTTGGAGGAGACCTCAACCGGGCTGCTGGGTCTCGCTTCCTTTGTGCCATTTACTTTCCCTGTTTTACTACTGTGGCTCGCCGGGGAGTCGTAGTTTTCCTGCCCGTTCACAATGATCGGCTCTTTGTCCAAAATTGCCACGGACGTAACCAGGCTTGTGTTGGGATCATCAGGATCGAAGGGCAGGGGGTAGCCTCGGCACAGTTCGAGGTCCACACTGGCACCAATGGGAATGGACTGGAAGATTTTCACAACTTGAGCGTGAGTGTGCCCCAGCACACAGGTATCGTTCACGCTGACTATGACGTCCCCTGCAGAGGATACAGACAGATATACCAAACATGTATGTTTTGTGCACCTGGGAAGGTGAGGACTAGAGCCTGCGAGCTGATCCGCAGCATCCACGGGTGCCACTCACAGGTAAACAGTAGCGTTTAAGTAACTTTGCAAGGAAAAGGAGCTGTGACACTTAGGAAAGCAAGAGTATCTGTACACAATGGATTCACTGCATAAAGCCCTTATGTACCTAAACATTTTTGAGAGTCAAAATGGAATTGGGTCATGAAAAAAATTAATAAATTCCAATGACCGTATATGGCCATTTAACAGTTATTTTGAAGCCCAGCTCTCACTGTTATACACTGTGCTACACAGACATACGATAGAAAAAAAACCTGAGAGCATGAGAGCTGTAACAGAAGGCTCTCAAATACCAACTGCTCAAATATGGTGCCACGTGTCATGTCTCAGACATATTTCAGCCTGAAATCTAGGTATCAGTGAAGTTATGTTTCAGTTTTTAATTTTCACTGGGGCTGCAACCCAAGGAAGTTCAATGTTGTGATGCTCCACCTGCAAGTGAGGAGTGAATCCTAACAGGATTTCATCACGCTGGGCATGATCTCTGGAAAACCCAATCAGCCCTTGGCACCTTCACACAAGGAAATGCAAACTGGACCACTCCTCCACCCGTTCCCTGGCAGTAGCTTGGGCGACGAGGTGAGCAGCACGGCAGATACACAAACCCACAGTGATGCAGCCCTACAAAAATAAAGCATCCATTGCTGCAGCAGGGAGCAGTAACCTGCAGCCTGATGAGGGATCCCACAACTGCTGGCTCCTCTCCAGAGTGGCAGAGCCCCAGCTGGATATTTTGACACCTGAGGTGAAATTCCAGCACATGAAGTGCCTTGCTGTAAGATTTTTAACATACCCCTCAACGTATCTCACTTCTCTGCTTGCTGATGGGAAAGCTGAATGCTTTGTCCCAAAATGGGGATGATGACTACAGTCCTTTATGAATTACACATAAAAACAGCTGTAAAAACATAAACCAAAGTCACAGTGGTGATTTTGTTTTAAAGCATCGGTACCTGTTTCCATTTTGCCATCCAGCGCTGCGGGGCCATCAAGCACCAAACTTTTGATTTGGAGAAATTCATCTGGCTCATCCCCTCCAACAACGGTGAAGCCAAAACCCCTGCTGCTTTTCCTTAGCTTGGTGTGGATGAACTTCCCTTTCAACTCAGAAGGGTTTCGTGTAAAAAAAGGTTTTCCTGTGTAGGAAGTTTGGAAAATCTATAAACAGGCAGGCAAGACCGTTTGATCTGTTTTTTCTCTGCCCCTCCCCGCTCTAACAAGTACACGGCTGAACACAGCGGTGTGCTGGGACAGGACTGAACTTCACTCCAGCATCCTCTCACCTCATCGCACTCCACTCATCCCCTTGGATTCAGTCATGCAGTAAAAGGAGTGAGCAAAAACCCTAGTACCTGGCACTTTGTTAGCTGTGGTTGTGCACACCAAAGCCTCAAGGCTACAAAGGGGAAAACATGCTGGTTTAAGGAATGGAATATATTAAAGCTGGCAATGCTAGCTTAGATATGTGTCTTATCTCTGTCCTGAGGTGGTTATATCCATCCCAGAAATGATGGGACAGGGCAGCACAAATGCCTCCTACAGAAGGAGCCTGCAGCGAGAGTTTCTGCAGAAAAGAGTATCATTATCTTTTTCTGCACTTGGCCTTCTCCCAACCAACCAACCAAGCAAAAAGCAACTTCTGAGCTCTGGCAAGACGCTACATAACCCTTTAGCATAGCCCCCTCCCCGCTGCCTCCACTACCACCCTATGACCTCCCCCAGTGAAAAAGGGGAGGACGCTGATGTTATTCTTCAGACACTGTTTGAAATCTCTTCTCTTTCCTTTCTGCTCCTTGCCTGTCGTGGATGAAACACTGCGATTGTGAAGTACAGATCAAAGAGCAGCCCAGGACCCGAGCGGCTGTGCTGGAGGGCTGTTAATGCTCTCCGGGAGCATGGTTAAGAGGGAACGAGGTGCTCCAAAGACAAAAGCGCATCCTTGCAAAGCAAGCTGCACGGGCTCGGAAAAGGAATCATGGTTGCTGTACTTCACAGTGCCAACACTAACCACCTTCCCACTTGTAATTGTTTTTAATGCTTAGAGGGGAAAAGCCTGTGCCACTAAGCCCTCTGGTGACAGCTCCAGGATCAGCAGTGTGTATCGCAGCCAGGAGAGCTGGTGTACTTTCAAACATCTCGGCAGCATTGCCGTGGGCCTCTGTTCAGATGCAGACCTTGAGGGAGAGTGAGGGGATTTGAGACTTGTAAGCCTTTGACTGGGGGAAAAAAAAGTATATTTGAAGATTATTCATGAGGGGGCAGTGTGAGGACTTGCAGTCTTCTGCCTTTGAAAGGTAGCACAGGAACAGGGTAATCCTGCACATCGTAAGCAGATGCTCTGCTCAGACCCTAAGCTGCAAAAAAGCCCAAACTATCAAAGTGTATCCCAACATGTCAGGTAACGAACACGGCTGATAGGCAGCGTGCAGCGGGGCTTGGTCCTGTGCTGATTTCTGATTCAAAAGACAATCAGAACAAGCACAGCTTGCTGGCATCTGCCTACAAATACAGGGTGAACTTGCCCTGTAGTAACAGGATAGCAGCACCAAAGGCTATGTCCCACCGACAGCATTTGGGAGGGGATCACATTTTAAATGCGAGTATCTACAAAACCCCAGCTGGGAGAGCGGTGTCAGGGGCACAAGGAGGGTCCTTGTCCCCACATCTCCGCCAGCAGTGTCATCTGGCATAGGGCAGGGGACAGGGAAGCTGGAAACAGCTGCTGCAAATGGGGAGCGAGAGAGGAGGGAGCAGCACTGAGAAAGGAAGAGGAAGGAATGAAAGAGAAAAGGAGCCATCAGCGGGTACCAGGACATGTCACTCAGAGTGGTGCTGAGACAGGCTAACGCTCTCCTGTAACACTGCTGCAAAATTTCGGTGGCTGGCAGTTGGGAGTGGGTGCAGAGTGAGTGAGGCTTCTAACGTCACCCTCCTGTGTGACCACTTGAGTGGTCCTTGCTCCAGCCTGACAGTGTAAAAGTTTAAAAGGCAGAGGTGGCATTCACAGATGTCTCCCCGAGCAAGACCAGCATTTTTGGGGCACTCTGATGATATGCCTAACCTTGGATGCATGGTGGTCAGAGTAGGATCCCCAGAGCTCCCGTGTTTTTTCTTGCTGCAAGTCTGGATTACTCTAATGTACTCTAATAACCCTCAGCAATGCACTGGGGGCTGCGGATACTGTCAAACTTGGCATGGCTGTTTTGGAAGGGCTGATCCGGTGCCACCTGCAGCAGAGAGCACTCTCTGGCTCTTCACAGCAGGAAAGGCAGCCCGGGGACAGCAGCACCCTGCCAGGCTCGCCTTCAGAAATCATGGATGACCTGTGGAGCAAGGCAGTATTTCCCAGCTCCCGGGGTCAGCCTCCTGCCAGCTGCTCCCAGCTCTGTCAAGGTGATGTGCTCCAGCCAGATTCCCCCCCTCTCACCTTCCCCAGCCTCTGGTTCCTGCAGACCAGGGCAATGCCACTCACTTGCTCTGCAATTTAGATGTAGCCAAAGATGAAGCCAACTTACAACCACTTGTAACCAGAGAGCACTTGTACTGCAACAGGTACAAGTGGAACTCTCTACCCTTGCTGGCAACCTGATCTGGCAATGTTTCAGCTCACGCTGCAAATTCAGGAACCATTCACATCCTGTCTGGTTAGGTATTTCAGACAAATGACTGGTCTGTGAGCAGTTGGCTATACACAGACCATTGACACTAATAAATAAGGCTGTAATAGCCCAAAGTACTTGTACACATACACAACTTCAAAGTAGTTCCGCAGTATTTGGACCTATTATTATTCCCTCCTCATGCAGCGCTTCCCAGAGGAGCTTCAACTCCGATTTTTCAGAAACAGCATGTACTTTGCCCCTAATGTGTGGCCAAGGCGATTGTGCCTCTTCGCCCTCGGGTACTACAGTAAGTCGGATTCAGCACAGAGGCCTGGTAGCTCTGCAAAGCTCTCCAAATGGCAGAGGATCTCCCTCTGCTGGTGTTCCCCCCTGCTCCTAGCTCCCTCCAAATTTTCATTTGGATTCAAAGAAAACAAAATGGAAAATACATAAAGTTGCAAGCCACACTCATCCAGGGTAATACCAGAACCTGGCTACTCAGAAGTCACAAATGCAACCAAGACACCCAAACTCTCCAAAACCAAGGTCCTGCCAAACATGTCAACAACCTCTGCGCATCACAGTTCCCAAACACGCTGACCAGTTTCCAGGGCTCTTCAGGTACTTCAACGTGAAACTCTACCTGCCCAGGAATGCAGACATGGGGTGACATTGGCTTTGGCTCTCAAACTAAAACATGACCATGTTAATGCATGTCAGTGCCTTAATCAGTGCAAGATGGTGAGATTTCGTGCTGCTTTTTGGGAGGGAATGTTGACCTATGAGAACAGAAAGAAAACTCTGCACCAGATCTTATTATAAAAGCCACATTCTAAACTCAGTAGAGTTTAGAATGTGCAAAAGCCTAATCGTCGCATATCCATACAGCTCTGTAGAAAAGGGTCTCCTCCTACTTGCATTCGCATCCACCACAGTTGCTGTTAAATCCCACCAATGTTGTAACTCATGTTTTCACCATGCCTTTTAAAAGCCTTGGAATGCTACACAGAGAATAGCCACACTTCTTTTTCATGCATTCTCATTTGCCTCTTGCGTTTGGCAACAAATGTGGTCTCAAAACAACTAGTCTCAAAATCTATGGGAATTCAGATAAGCAGGCACGTGCCTGGTATGTGACCTCAGTCATGGAGATACTCCCTTTGTGGGTGGCTGAGGGAATTTCGTTCTCAGGAAAAAAACCTTGTTGCGCTTTTACGACTGGTTTAACAAGGTTGTTACCTTGCAGTGGTGCTTCCCGAACTGCCTCTTGGTTGTTTGAAACATGGTTTGGAGCAGCGGGTGGTGGGAGAGATGGACACTCCTCTGTCCATTCTAGAGAGGGCAGAGAGGGAAATGTTACTCGTTTCACAACAGCACCATGAGTTCCTGCACTTACACACACTGGGAGTGTGGGGTTCAAGCAGAGGAGATGTGAGAAGCATGGCAAGAGAGGAAACAGAATCACGGAAAGAGGGAATAAAAGGAACGGGATGTCCAAAAAAACAGATCTGGAGGATTCTCTCTGTCCAGGTCTACTGATCCATTTGCTGCGACACCCTATTTCACACTCAAACACGGGTCTTGATTTGCATCCAAGTGGTCTCAACATTTATATGAATTCTATTCCCCATGGCACTCATGGCCTCCAAGTAGAAGAGCTGATGTTGCGGGAAATAGGGCTGCAGGAGGAATGTTGAAGTCTGAATTATTTTTCCCTTGGATAATAACTGTTGTGAAATAGCTTAGTGTGAAAGCTACGAAGGTAGCCAAAACAACCCAAATGCCACAGGTCCCTCACTGCAGTTAGGCTGCATTTAAAGAAAAAAAAAAAAAAAAAGAAAGAAAAAAAGGGGGGAAAAAAGGAAAATAAAAAAGAGTGGTTTTAAAATAATGAAATTACTTCAGATGTTAGAGCTTGACAACATCCAAAGGTCTTGGATTAAAAGTCTCTCATGCAGAGGGGTTTCTCTAGTGCACATGTAAAGGCCCACTCCTCACCCCCAGATTAAAGAGGAAATCATGTGTTTTATTTGTTTCTGGGAAGCCTAGAAACTTTCCAGAAATAAAGGACATTAAAAGAAAAATCTCTCCTCTTTAACAGGGGTGAAAGCTGCTATGTTCAAGTGGTTATATGGTTTAGATTTTCTCCTTTGCTGTATCTTATGTGAAGGGCAGACATGACCTTTCCTAGGTACATCATTTTGCCTTTAAATGCTAAGGCCCTAGAAAGAAGGACAACCACATTGGCATGGTGCTTCCAAGGGGAGGGTGGGCACGCTCCCTCATGAAAACCTCAATCATCGCGCCCTCGGTGGTGCCAACCTTCTGGTGGCTGTTGTTGTTGCTCAAGCTGTTTCTTCCTCTTTGCTTCAAGAACTGGGTTTTCATACTGAGTCTTCCGGTTGATGTGGCTGGAGATGAAAGAGAGCAATAAATTAGGAAACCCTTTGTGACAAGCAGGAATGACAGCCAGGCATGAAACTGCTCTGAGGAAAGGAGTAAAATACCAAACAAACCCAAGAGCCGTGTATGTGGAGCAAGGCTCACCTAGTTGTGCCAAAATGCATATTTAGGAAAACAAGCAGATTCTGGTATTGATATGATGTCTGAGTAGGAATGGCTAATTCCTTCAAATACACTAGTGATCTATCTGTGAAAAATGAGATTAAAGCAGAAAAGGCGCTCTGTCTGACTGCAGTCTAAAAGACATGCCTATATCATTCCTGCTTTAATCAGATTTCCAGAGGTGCAGTCACTCCCTGGCTCACTGAAGTTAAAAACAACAACCAAAAAACCCCAACAAACTAAAAAAAAAACCCAAACCCCAACAACTGGTAACATCTGTCAGCTATCTGATCAATGCACACTATTAACAGGGTGTCTTAAAAATATCTGCGGGGATGCAGGTTATGAGCTGAAAAGCTCCAAATGGATCAAAATATATTCAGAATTAGCCACCAGCAAATACTCCCAGTGGAAACTAGCATTTGGTGAAACTTCAGCTGCCCTCCTTGGAGCAGCCTTTGACCCGTACGAGATGTTTAGAGCTCGTACTTCTTACCAAACTCAGGAAAAGGGACAAAAAAGCAGCCCAGCCCCAAACACGGCAGACAAGCAATGCACTCCACAGAGGATTAAGAATTGTATGAAACCCAAGGATCATCACCAGTCACAGATGCCAGGGCGGTGGGGACTCTCTGTGGCTGATGGCTGCAGCCAAGATGAGCTGCTCATAGAATCATAGAATCATCTAGGTTGGAAAAGACCTTTAAGATCATCAAGTCCAACTGCTAACCTAACCTTGCCATCCCACCACTAAACCATTTCCTTAAGCACCTCATCTCTCCTTCTTTTAAATACCTCCAGGGACGGGGACTCAACCACCTCCCTGGGCAGCCCATTCCAGTGCCTGACAACCCTTTCTGGGAAGAAGTTTTTCCTAATGTCTAACCTAAACCTGCCCTGGCGCAACTTTAGACCATTCCCCCTGGTCTCATCAGCCCTTCCATTCAAGATCATTTTTTTCAATAGTGATTTTGCCACAGCAGAGGAGCAGGCAGACCTTAGGAAATGATGTTAGCTTAAGGCCCAGCTTTGTATCCAAAGCAAAGTTTACCATTCAGAACTTGTTCTTTTATTGTCTCTTGTCCCAAGTGTCTTTGTCAATCCCCCTCACCCGAATGAACAAACAACCACTTTTTTAAGTAATTATGATAGAAGCACTCGAGATAGTTACGTTCAGAATTTTTTCTGCTAAAGATCAATATTAAATCACTGGAAAAATATTTAACTAATCAAATAAAAACAAGTTAATGAGTTCTAGAAAAGATTTCCAATTTCAAGGTATCTTCAGAAAGTTAAGAAAAGAATGATAACTACTTTAAAAATGATATAAATTTTTTTCATGACACAGTTGTTTCTCAATAAAAACTATTATGCAATAATAGAGTGCCTGAATTGGAAGGGACAGAAACAAATGCTCAAATTATAACCATCTTGCTACCTTATAGGTAGTAAGTAAAATAAACTTATGACTTATTGCTGTTACTTTTCTATTAAATTTCATCACTAAGGAGTGCCACAAAACTAGTGGGCATGTATATAAAAAGTGACAGGCAAAAATGCTGGAAAGACCTCTTGGCATGGCATTTAATAGCCGAAAAATATTCTTGATGTCTTTGGTAAATAAATGTCAAGCCTTAATTACACAGTTTGCTAACCTTGTTTCCCTAGGCACAGATGGTAGGGTCAGAAATGAGCCAAAGCAGACAGAAGCTGTATTCCATGTCTATTCTAAGGGCTATCATAAGCCATCCTACTAGACAGGAGTATACACATAATTAAAAATTCATTTTACGGGGTCAGTGATGAAACAAAACTCAGATCTCTGGTTTCCCAAGGGAGCGATCTGACATCTAGATAAAGAAGAAGCTGTTCTAATTCCAGAGAGAGTCCCATTAAACCTGTAATTCTATTCACAACACATCCTGATGCAAGATCCTCTGCCAGGGCTGTTTGGTCACACAGGCTCCTCCATTCGTCCTTTTGAGTGTTCTCCGATTTCTAAGTGAACTGGTGTGTTCTGCCTTGCACAGTCGTATTTTGATCATAGCACAGTACAACAGGGATCGAGCTCAGTTAATTGCATCCTTGTTCACTGGATAAAAGTATTTTGTGAGGTGCTGGGGCTCCTGCACGCCCTGACCCAGGGGTGCTCCTGTCCCCCTGAGCCCACCTCCACCCCTGGCCGCTGCTGCCAGAGCCCACCAGAGGACGGGGAATGGCAAGGCAGGGTTCCCTCTCCCAGCCCCTGTCGCATCTCTCAGCCTGTACAGGGACCATTGTCTCCTCCTCCTTGGTTTGAGATGTTACCAACAAAGAACACAAACCACTGTGGAAGAAAGCCCTCCTCCACCCGACAGCCACACCAGAGCCGGAGAGCAGCACTTACTCTACATAGTAGACACCATATACGGGATCCTCAATTTTCTCCCAACCAGCAGGCAACTCTGGAAATAGAAAAAGCATTACTGAAGCTTCCAATGCAGTTTTTTCTGAGGGGTAGCTGCTCCTGCTCAGCGTGCAAAACTCATCAATAGCTCAGAATTTGCTTTGAACACTTTTCAGAACGATCACAGCCTCCTTTTAAAGGCTGGTGTAACATGGCACCAACATCATAGCCTGTCCCACCAGTGCTGGGTTAGCAAATCAGTGGGAAGATGCCCATGCCAGTCAATTTTAGATTTGCTTTTTGCATTAAATGAACAAATGATCAATAAATTTCCTTTCTGGGAGTGCCTCAAGTACCCCTCTGGTTTGGCCATCATGGGCAGAGTGGCCCTGGACGGAGGCACTGCAGTGGAAGTCGATGCAGGCAACAGGCCAGAGGCATTTAAATGCCAGTATATGAAGATGGGTGAGATTATGGCAAGCAACTGTAGCACGCTAACAGAGAGTCCACTTTCATCTCCTGTACCAAGGCTGAGACATTTATGCTCACCACTGCTGCAAAAAGTGGGGGTTTTTCTGACTTCTTTTTTAGGGATTTACACTGCATTGCTCCGCCGTGAGCCCAACGCAAAAGCACATCTTGAAACAGGACAAATTTAATGTAAACGCCCGGCACATGGAATCTGCCCAAGTGGGGCTGGCACACGCAGATGTATTTCACTGCATAGCACTTAATGTAAAAACACATATTGCCATAATCACATGTAACAAAGATTTCCTTTTTTAATTAGCATAATTAACAAAAACCAGTTCTGAAGATGAAATTAACATTTGGAAATGTATCCACTTTTGTTCCTGTTGATTTTCTAGGCTGCACATAGTACTTTAACTATAATTAGTGAATGTAATAAAATCACTTCAGCATCCAACTGAGGGTTATTAAAGCTGAATGTATTACTTAAGGGCCTGATCCTTGTCCTACTCTTCTAAAAACAGTGTTCCCGTTTTCTGGGAGTGCCGAAATAATCTGCCTATTAACAATACAGAGTGGTGTGTTTGTGCAAGGCTGTGAATCAACTTGAAAGAAGGCTCCGCCATGCTACGGACTGTGCAAGTGTGGTCCCACAGACTCTGCACATTCATTTAAATAAAAATAAATAAATAAATAAAAGCCAGTCAGATAACACAGGTTCAAATATCCCATGCAAAATAATTCCTCAAAATTTATCATTAAATTGACAAGACGGAGAGTAAATAATCTATGTTTGTTTGTTATTAAATGTAAAGATTTATTTTCATTAATGGCATCAATTCCTGAGCCAATACAATCAACAGTGGCCCATTAATTAGAATAAATGTAACTATCTAGTTCTGCATTTATACACTTCAGCTATGTTGCCGTAAGGACAGAAATATCTCCAGTCTGGAGATGAACAGAATCTATACAAACACACATGGACTAATTACTCAAAGTTTATGTTTGTGTTCAGAATTGGCTGGAGATCAGACGAAATAGATTTTCATGGGGTTTGCTCCACATGTCCCTTATTTGCAGATATAAGGTACGTTTTCCATTCTTATTATTACTTTATCCTCATTGGGTTTAACATCTTTGGATTCCTTGAGACATAAGCAATTAAATGCAAGCCAGTGCTAACTTTTGGGCATGAAAATACTCCACAATTTTATCAGCAGATCAATCCGAAATGAATGCTTCGGAAACAGATATTCCTTTACACTGTGCAAGTGTATGTGAGAAAAAGTTAGTTTTAGTTAGAAGACTAAAGGCCAATCTTGAAAGTCTTTTTGTAAATGGAACTCTCAGGTTTGCAAAGGAGTCCCATATGGTGAAAACTCTGTGGGACTGGCTTAAAGAGTTTCAGTGCAATTAAATTAAGACCTAGCATGCAATCAGGAAAATCACAAGTTGTGGCAGCCATTTAATTCTTTGCACTACGGTGAAAGTAGAATGGTAAAGAGACCAAGCTAGGTGTAGAAGAAAAGTAAAAACTGAATGAGGGAAGGGAGAAGTAATGCACAAATGCCTTAAAATGAGTTTTCCACAATTTTTCCTGCTAAATATATTTTGTCTATTTTGGACTATTAAATGTTTTCTATTCTTAAAGGTTAAACAATTTTTGCCCCCCCCCCCTTTTCTTCTGTTCACAAGAGGTTTTGGTATTAAATTTCATTTTTTCTTTTCCTTTAAATAATTTTCACAGAAGGTCAGAAAACCAGCACTTTCCTAAACCCAAAAATAGTTTTGTGCCAAAATCCTTCCAGTTTTCTATTTCTGCAGCTTTCCATTTAAGGAACACATCTCTATGTTTTCAGAAGTAACAATACACAAAACTGTAGCTTTCAACACGTTACTTGTTGATTACGTAGATGGATGTGCTGACTTCTA
Source organism: Aramus guarauna (assembly GCA_013400195.1). Taxonomy (NCBI): domain Eukaryota; kingdom Metazoa; phylum Chordata; class Aves; order Gruiformes; family Aramidae; genus Aramus; species Aramus guarauna. Next base: position 339,628 of record VXBL01010279.1, read on the forward strand.
AAAGCCTCTGAAAGTTCTCTAAAGCAAAAGGCAATACTCTGCATAGCCATGTCACACAGCCTAGCTAGGTGACCTGGAGCATTAGATTTTATCACAAATACGAAATTTCGAACAACATTTTGCGTCATTAGGAACCTGAGTGAGCCATGTGGTTTTTATTTTGGTACATCCATGCAGCAGTCCACAGTCTCAGAGCATTTGTCAGCAGGTAAATTCAATGGACAAAGATCCAATTTTGCATTTTTAAGCCTGGGGTAAATACATAGATTCCTACCGAGATCATCATCTTTAGTACAAGATGGATGGATCCCTAAAAAAGAACTTCTCCAACCACGAGGTATTTTAGTTGCACCCTTGCATCACTATAAAGGAACTGGAGGTGACCTCAGGATACTCAGCTCTTACTGCTCCCTTGAGGCCAGGAGGATCTGCCCAAGCGTGTCAAATTCTACTCTAAAGGTTAAATTTTTGCGTCCTTTTGTACAACCTTCTGTTAAAAAGAGGTGACCTGTTATTCCATATTCAACCCACCTCTTTGGAAAACATGAAGATGTGCAAATGCTTCAAGCTTTTATTTTCTTATATTTAGAACAGAAACTATTGATAAGCTATGGAGCTAGATATCTGGCACCACCCAGTTTATGCTAACCATGAGTATGGTTAGAGAAGAGGCCATACGTTTTCATGCCCTAACGTTGCTGTAACCAACTGAGCCATTTGAAAATGTCTGTCTTTTCACTGCAATATTTGCAAATCTCAACAGTATACCAATGGGCTATGAGCTCAATAAAGCCTATCTGCATTAAAACAAAGGGAACATCTCGTGATGTTCCAGCAAAACACTTGTGCATGTACGTGCCTGCAGAACTGGGGTCAGGCTTATCAATTAGTGAGTTTCCCTGCATCTATTTTTTTCAGCTCATCTTCACTTGCACTAGATCATGATATCAGACTGAAAGAAGGGAACATTTCCATTTCATTATTGCCTCTGAATTTGCTCTGAATTTTTTAACCTCTCTTATTTTAAGTCACCCTTTGTGAAGACCCTCATGAGAAATCTTTGCAGGTTGTTGGTATGCATCCACCTGACTCTGATGTTTCTTGGTCTGCTGCTGATTATTTGTATGAGCTGCACATAATGCTAGTGTACCACTAAAGTGACTTCATTCTTCTTCAAATTGTTATTTCTTTCAAAGTCTTGCACTAAAAGAAGTTAGGCCTCCAACATTATTCCAGGCATATTATCCAGAAGAACAGTTCCTGGAGTAGTGTTAAAAGTCCATGCAATAGCTGCTGGCTGCTGATGCTGTATCAATCACAGAAGCGGGAAGTAGAATACACTTACTTGCAAGTCATTACAGAAACCATAGGTTAATTCTCTGGTAATACAATCCTCCAGTACGCAGAACTATAAACCGTAAATACAGTCCTCTTTAAAAGCAATAATAGACCTAGTGGAAATAAAATCCTCTGCAACCTCTTATGCCTTTCAGCTTTCCAAGTGCACTAGAGCATAGCTGAGCACAAATAGCAACTACCTCCACCATTAGTATAAACAGAACGAGCACTGCTGAGATATCAAGACAGCATTCTTCACAAAAAGATGCAGCAAGTAAAAGTGTACTGCATCACTGAAAATCATCTGTTTATAAAATCACCTACTGAACAAAATTTTCAGCTGTTTCATTCACAAGCTCAGCAGAAACATCCTATGTAATACTTAAACTTCCAAATCACACTTTGCTTCTCTTGCCTGGGAAATGTCTTTGGCCTCAAAGAAAAAGCAGCATTTCAACTTTGGCACCTAGAAGCTTTGTCCTGGAGCCAGTGATGCCAGCAGAAAAGCCCCTGACTTCTGCATGGTCCAGGAGGAAGCACCTTGGAACAGACTTTGCAAGATTAAGGCTCTCCAGCTTTCTTCAAACTCTGACTCAGTAAGAAAAACACTGTCAATCTGAAGCCAGGGGAAGATTAATGCTTTGTGTGCCAGGGAAGTTTTGCTGATAAATTAGGCTTATGGAAATAAAAAGAACTAAAAGATGCAAAATGATACAAAGGAGAAAGTAAGTAATTAAAGGCTTAAAACAGTGCAGTTGAAGTCAAACATCAAAACGAGAGATGGATGATTTACCTAGTTCACTGTCCAGTTCCTCCGTGTGTACCCCTTCTTCTCCAAGGGAAGAGCAGTAAATGAGACAGAAAAAATTAAAAGAAAATTTCAGATACCAGCACCAAGCAAGAAATTCCCTACAGCAAACAGCAGAATCGGCACTACTTTTCTACAGACCGAGCCCAAGCTTTCCATTTATCACGCTTTAGCGATTAGAATATTGATGGATCTGATGTAGATAATGAAAGAATTGGTTCTTGCATTCTCAAACTATCTGTATCAATTGACTACTTCCATGCCACAGTTTGATATGGTAAAGTAATACATTTGTGTTGTTCTCACTGTAGTGAAGCTTCTCCCTCAGATCTGCACGGTCTGACCTTTGTAATCCATTCTGTAGACACATGGATCTATCAGATGGCCAGACCTGAATACTGATGATGAAATCTGAGAGGAAAACCTTGCATCTAAATAAGAACTAATGTAGCAAGGTTTTCAAGAAAGTACCTAAATTTATGTGTATACAAGGTCCAATTGACTTTACTGTAACTACTCAGATGATTTAAGATAGACGTGAAGGCAAAGCACCCTGTTTAACTGGAGGCGCAGGACCACGCTGAAGTCCAGATGCACTGGTGAGGCATACACAGGAATGCACCAGTTTTAGTGGGGCACCTGGGACAAAGATCACATAATTTTTCAAACACACAAAGCCATCAATATTCACTGTTGCTCCATTTATCATTATCTGCTCCATATTCATAAGTTAACAGTGACACAGATGATTAAAGTATTGCTTAGCCTATAAATAATAATAATGCAGTCTGAAAATGAAAGATGATGACAAAACCAGTACAAAGATGGTAAAAAACAATCTTGGGCCTAATACAGCAAAGTATAAGCCACATAAATGAATGACAGAAGCAAACAGAAGATGTAGTGTCACAGCATTGCTTTTGAAAATTTGGACACCTGAAAACACACTTCCATGACCTGTTTGCAATATACTCTACCAAAGCAGTTGTTTAGGACCATTAGCACGAAATATGAATTGCCATTTTCTTTGATAGCCTAAGCAACTAGAAACAACCAAAAAATTGTTAGGGACACATATCCCGACAAAGAAAGAACACAAAGCAACTGCACCCAAACAAATCTGAAACAACATCTAACATTGATAAAAACCACAAACAGGATGGGATTGAGCCTGAAAACTCACACGTACATACACAACAAACAAAACAGAGGAGGAGTCCCACTGAGTTGAGTGGAAATACTCCCAACAGTGACCCTTGCCAAAAAATGTCCAACTTCTATGATGCAGTAAAAATAACCTTCTCTCTTCTTTGTGCTCACATTGTTTTCTAAAATAGAATTGTTCTTATGTGCAAAGCAAGATCAGAGCAGCCAAGCAAAACAGTGCAATGCACTGCTGTACCTACGAAGCAACTGGTTTAACTATCGGATGCTAAAAATATTCATCAATGAGCAACTTAGCAAATGAAGTGAAGGGGTGTGGGGGGAGATGAAATTAGCTGATTTTAAGGCCCTGATAAACAAAAATGCTACTACTCTGAAAAATTATGAACGTAATTAAATACGAAAATACCAGCTGCATGTTTCTAATCCCAATAAAATAAATTATTTCAATGTTTGTCTTGTAATTGCCAAGAGGACAAGAGAAAGACTTTCCCTTTTGCGAGGAGACTTAAAGTTTTAACAGAGGAACTCAGCCACCTGCTGTTGACTCATCCTACATCCTACACAGCGTGGGGCACGCTGACCCACAGCGGCACTTGCTGCTTGTTGGCATCACTGCGCCTACTGACGTCATGGGAGTCTTGCTGGTAAAGCCAGGAGAGAAGTTGTGCTTCAAGGAAAACCACCCTCTGAAAGAGGAACGCTTATGCTGAGACTTCGCAACCTCCTCTTTAAATTGGCAGCAATGCTTAACTGTAGGGAGGAGGGAGCTTTGCCTGCATACACTATTATTTAATTTTGTTCCAGTTCTGATTACCCACTGACATATCCATTTGTAGGCGCAGAGCAAGGCCTTCATTAATCCAGCTCCCTCCGCTCGCTCCTTGACAGACGACACCAGTTGCTAAGGATCTGAAGCAGGCATCAGCTCGCGATGCTCGGTTTTTGCCTGAGCTTTGCACATCCCTGTGGTTTGGGGGTGTGCTGCATTATGCACTAGGAAGTTGGTGACCTGCTTCATCGGGCAGCAAATGCTGCACAGGCCAACTCTCACATCCTGCAAAATCTCACATGTGAAAAGAAGCAGAGTTTGAAAAACTGTGTGTGCAAAAATAGTAACAGCAGTTCTGGAGGCCAGGTTTGAACCTACCAGTAAAAAGGGATTGAGTTGATTCGTTTCCGAAATAAAATCATAATTCTCATCAAGCTGACTCACACCAGTAGGAGTTTAATCATATTATGAAAACTAATTTTACAAGGACAGCACCAACACTGACAAAGTAAACCTTTCCATTTTTAAGATAAGTCTACCATGATAGCATTGTGCTAGCCAAAATTATGTGTTAGAATACCATCACCTTTCCTGGCCAGTAGACCAAAATTTCCACATAGGTTTTCCCAAACTTTTAAGTTATTTTCATCATGATTCCCTTTTTCTTCCAGCATCTCCTAAGGGATGCAGGGAGAGAACCTCCTTTAACAGTCCTGCATTTGGCGGCTCTAAATTGGACAGTGGCTTGCATTTCCAACATCTCAAGGAATACAAAATTACATCAGTGTATATTTTCAGTGGCAAAAATCTACACTTTCAAATGGAATTTGTTTTCAGTAATCATAACACTAAGTGGACTGTCAGAATTTAACAGTAGAAATGAAGCAATTGAGTTATTTCTGCTCAAACAAGGAAATAACAACATAAGTCTTTCCATTCATGTAAAGCAGGTGGTTGAAGCGTAACACAATGGAGCACGCTGAGACTCAGTCACTTTCCTCCTACACAGCGATCCAAGGAACAAATGTGTTAGAAAGCTTTGAGTCTTGTTCAGCATCAGTGACTATTCAAATGCCTTTGCAAAACCAGAAGCCGCTTACTTCTAGCACCTCTTTGATTTTTATTAAAAGATCTGCCATCTCAATGGCTATCTTACACAGACAGTGATTTTACAACAACATAACGGATATTGTCTCTATGCCCTTACTAATAAACCTGCTTTTAAAAAAAAAAAAAAAAAAGTATTTCTGAACACAGGTTATTGGAAAGGGGGAAAGGAAAGAAAGCCACATAGAAATGGGCCAAACAGATCATTACTTCACTATTTTCAGTCTCTTACCATCATCTTCACATTCTTCTAGAGGCTTCTGCTGTTTGTTCAGGCACCGTGGATCTAGCCAAGATGTTGTTTTCGTGTTATGGCTGGAAACCAAAAATGGAAATATGACCTTTGTTAATAAAGCAGAGATGAAGTATCAGTGACATAAAAGTATATATCCTCTTTATTATTCAATAGACTTGAAGGCATACTTTTGCTTCAGAAGAAACGGCATTACGATTTTATGCTTCGCAAACTAGTCTACCAAATCACAAGAATCTTGGCATTGAAAGCACAAAGGTGAAAAGTGAAAATATACAAATAAGCATTCCTGACTGGAAGGATGCATGTGAAAGCTGCAATATTATAATACTGATTTCCAAACTTTTCTCATTGGTGGTTTTTTTCTGAATTCCAGGAGCTATCTTTGAGTCATTTGTCTCCTGACGAAAAGACAGAAGTTTCCCTTCCACTCTAAACCATGCAGTGACCTTTGTTCCTGCAAAAGACCTTTGACATTTGTCTAGATTTGACCCCAAAATTAGTCAAAAACAAAATTTCCAGTGAAAACTTGTTAATTACACAAACAAAAGTGTTCTGTCAAAGCCTTTGATGGAAGTTGAACAGCTTTACTTTCAACTCTTCCTTTCTTCAAGTCCCCTGACAGTGCCAGTCCCAGCAGTGAAGGCTGCATAATAAACAGGCTTAAAATACATTTTCTAGAAATTATTTTCTCCCATCGTTTCATGTGCAGAGACAATCTTGTAATGTAAGGCCTCTTCTACAACCTGATGCCATCTTAGACATAACCTGCACAGATAGCCCTTCAGCCCCTGAGGTATCATTCATCTAGCTTAGCCTTTAACACTGCTTAACAGTTTTAAGTTTCAATACTGTAGTAATGCTATTTACTTCTCCTTCAAGGTCTTAGAGAGGTTTACAAACTTAACCTTAGCCTCACCACAATCTCATGAAGCTGTAAATGTTGCAACGAGGGCTATGATCCCTGAGGAACTAACAACCGACCAGCAAACTCATATTTTCCTGCAAGAACAGGGGATTGCCCTGCCCCTAAGAGCCGAGTGTGTAAATAAAAGGTCCTTGTTTTACACATCCTGCTACCCAGCCTTCCCAAGGCAGGATGAGCAAATGTGTTTAATCCTTTTGTATACTTCAGAGCAATTAATCGCCAACTAGAAAACTGAACGGCAGAAATTCAGCAACTCAGGCAAATTAACAGCAGTAAAACAGAGGGGTTCTGCCAACTTATAAATAAAAAAGTCTGTAATCTTGCTGAGAAAGAGGGTGGTGGGAGGAGAGCAATGAAATATTTGCATATTTCTTGCCACTTTGTCTCGCTCACCAAAGGCCCACAACAGCATGGTTTGCTGAGGCACAGAAAATTTAGCTAAAGACCTTTCCGGTCATACACTCAGAGGGACAGGATTGTCAGACCTGTAACATGCATACGTCTACATGCAGGGTAACGAGGGACTGCAATACTTTGGGTAATGAAAACCCCAATTAAAACACCAGAGAAAGATATCTCAAGAGCCAAATTGCTTCAGCTACAAGCCATCAGGATCGGTTATCCGACACACAGCTCTGGCCCCACTGGACGTGTGCTGGTTCTGTACAGCAGCTCAGATGTTCCCATACTGTTCCCTTCAGCACCCTGACTTGATAACCCAAAGCGCTGTAGATGATGGTACAGACATCTGAGCCAGCTTGGGTCCACACAGCTCATTAGCTTGCTCTCTTAATTTGATACAAATCAAACTAAATTGTTTCTAGGCTCAGGGTGTCCTTAGAATTAATAGAACTGCAGTCATTCAGTGCTGTATCCACACTCACACGTTCTCGCACAAAATCACCCCCTGTGCGTACGTATCCTCAAAATGGTCAATCTGCGCTGCAGGGAAGGAAGCAGTTGGTGTGCTACCAGACTTTCATGTCAGACACAGCCGTGCACGCAGGCTATATTTTTCCACCACATACACGATTCTCCTGCAAAAGGTCTTAGCAAATTATTTAAGGTGCTACAGTCCTGCACGTGCACGTAGACAGTACAGCAGCCATGGGGATGGGTTTTGGGGAAACTGGTGGCAGCAGCAGAACCCCTTGCTGAAGCACCTGTAAGGAAGGACAGCAGGGGCCCACGTGAGGACAAAGAAGGGAACAATCACCTGCTTGGCCAGCATTTAGTGCTCATCATCTGTCCTCCTCCAGGGAGGAAAATGGCAGGCTGGATGGGCTATTACTCAGGCTGTGTTGTATACATTAAAGCCAGAAAGTACGTCAGAGAATGAGGCACCCTGAGGACATAACGAGGGGCAGAATACTGTCTTCGGGATAATGAACACATTTCAGTTTCACCTGATATGCAGCAGATGAGAATTTGCATCGTGCCTTCTCGACTTTAGCTTACACTAGGGGTTGGTGGAGTCTCTTCAGGTAATTGAGAGCGCCCTGGAAAATGGCTTTTTTTACAGCAGCACTCTCCCAGCTGGTGAAGAGCTGCTGTGGTGCTCTCAGTCATCACATCTTCTGGCACTCTTCTCTGATGTGTTCCCCTGACATTGCAGCCAAGGGAAAACCTGATCAGCCTTTCCTTGGCTCTGTCCAGAAGTCCCCTCTCCTGATGATGGAGCAGGACCGTTCCCCTTACTGCCCTCATCCAGCTGAATTCTCCAGAGTCCCAGAAGGGCCATTAGCAGAGGGGGTTCTTCGGTACTAGCTGCCCACTGCCTTCTGGTGCACAGGTGGAGGGAGGATCTCAGTTTCCAAGACCACATTAAACAGATCATCAAATCCAAGATCAATTCCTCGCCCCCTTCCTCTACTTGGGCAGCTAAGGGCTTGCGTTTCAAAAGCTAATTGAATTTTAACATCTAGCTAAGCTCTGCAAGAAATCTCTTCCACTAACAGGTCTCATTTTATAAGTTACTCCTATCTCAATAAATTTAGACAAGTATAATTAGAGACTATTATTTATGGCATGAAAAAAATCAATATCATCATAAAACTGCTGACAGCACTCAGCTCTTAGGCAAAGACTGCAGAGCACGAGGTACTTCTTGCTTTTCCAAACTTACTGTGACTACTCTGCACTGAGCTATGCCTTGTGCAAAGCACTGGAGCATGTTAACATGTTTGGCCCATTTGCTCTGACGAGAGGACAACACACAAAGTCCATTCCCGGGCTCTGCTACTGCCTGAGCACACGACGGAGGAATTCTCTCTGCTGCACTCTGCACAGAGGCAGGCTCCAGAAATGAAGTCTCAGCCCTTTCAATTAGGAGCTTTCATTCCACCCGTGAAAACAACTGGCCCATATTTTATAAGTGTCTGTTACTTTTGTAACTACCCTCATAAAACGAGCAATTCCTCTTGCCTTTGAACTCAGGAGTAATTGGGATGTTAATCCAATCAGGAAACGCAAAACCCCTGTACAAGCTGTAAAGAACTTACAGCTCCGCAACATAACTGTATATACTAAATATTTAATACACACACACATACACACACACAAAATGCATCCACAGAGGTTTACTTATGCCCAGAGAGAGGGGAGGAGAAATGGAAATAGAACAACAAAAATGTGCTTTACTCTATAAAATAGACTTCTCCGTTCTCGGTGTAGGCCATCTCCCAGTTTTCCGGCAGAGGACCTAGGTTATCCTCGGCAGAAGGAGGTAGGTATTGAGGGAGGTTCTGAGATGGTTCCGTGGTGGGAACGTTGGTGTGGCTATCAATCGTGGACGGTGGGGCTGTCTCTCTTACGATATGCGTATTATGCTCGTCTTGGTCACCAGACTCTGCTGTAGAATAAACAAGCACAAATAAAATTGAAAATCAGTCTTCTTCTGCTCGCATTTGCTTCTCTGGGTTTGCTCTTACAGTTTTCCTCTCCTGCCTTTTTAATTTGCAAGACACGGCAATGGATGAACCGAGGACAGAGACCCTGCACTCTTTTTGTCAGCAGGGATGAGCTTGCTTTGCCCACACGCACTCTGCCAGCCAGACCCTCGCCAGCACAAATCAGAAGCTGTGATCAGCTCCCGTGTTCGCTCTAACAGGCCCTACTGAGGTACCAAAGTCTTCCAAGCTGGCTGAGGCCAGGGCTCACTGATGTAGACGAGTTCAATGGGCTTCTGAGCAGGCTTACAGGGTCACTCCCGCAGTGCCAATTGTGGGACAGGGATTAGGAGAATAAAATTTTCTTTTTGAAGAATGATCAAAAGGGGAGATTTTCACAAGTGCAGAAGGCAGCCAGAAGCTCAAAGTCAATAAGCTAATGGAGAACGTCTTTAGTGCAGTGCGTTTTTTTTAAATTAAAAATTAAAACGAGTGTCAACGCTACACCATGCATCCACATGTTGCTGCTCACTAGTGCCTGTTCTAGCTGTCTGAGGTTGTTTATTCCATGGCTCATCACTGCATCCTTTCAGTCAACGTCACTCAGGAGTATTTTATGATGTATCTGGCCCTCCTCCCTCCAAGGAGACGTTTCTGATGCTTAAATTCATGCAGCTTTGAACTATATCCATGAAACACTGCTACTCATTCCCTCCACCCCTAAATCACAGTAAATGCTCTCCACAAACCAGGTCTGTGCTCCTAACTCCTTCACAGAGAGGTTTTGGTAACAGACAAATTTTAAAATCGCCCCTGTGTTTACCAAAGGGATTTTCTCTGGTTCTTGAAGGTGTTGAAATATCAATGACAAGTACTTCCAAATCACCTGAGACCACCAGTCTCCAGCACACGTGGCAGACAACACACTGAGCAAAAGACAGAGAAATCACCGTCACACTCTGCCAAGTCCCCAAGCAGTGGGACTGAAAGGGCTTCACAGCCAAGACCTCACCTCCGCTCTCCAGACCAGAGACCACTGACATCCTCAACTCACAGCCCTCGGTTTTGCCCGGGGGGGAGGAGGCGTTAGCTGCAGCTCCTGCGCTATTTCTACTCTGTGTGCTGCCTTTAGAAAAAAGACAAGATATTGAAAATAATAAACTGGGAGAAGAAGGAAGAAAAAGATCAGGCTATACCAGTACCCTCAGCTGGCTGCCTGCTTTCAAGCCTTCCTGGCGTTCAATATTTTTAGGTAAAAGTTGACAAGATAAAGAAGCATGAATGAATCATCGCCAGCTTAAGACTGCGAGTGTAAACATGCCAAAGTCTGGAAAACACAAGTCACTGAGAGGTCTTCTAAGGAAGCAGAAGCATTTTAATATGGCTAGCACATTTACGTGTGAATCAAGCATAAGGAACCATTTTGGTATAGGAGAAATAACTCTCTTCTTGATTCTGTGCCCATTTCATGGAGTTAAGGGGCCAGGGTGTGATAATGTTGTGACAAATGAGCTGCATCTTCCAGTATTTCATCTTGTGAAGGAAAGCAAGGAAGAGAAATTATGCTAGAGTCAGTTCAGGGGCACCAAACTGAGATCAGCAGCAAGGAGGTCAAACAGCATCTCCCACCAGCTTCCTCTCAAAATCAGACCCTGTGACAAGGGCTGAGGTTGCCATCAGCTCACAAGATATGAGAAACTACCCTCAGGTGCAAAACTTTGTAAAGGAGCTGGCAATTTGAGACAGAAACTCCAGCCTGGGAGGGATCAAGCCAGCCAGGAGTAATGTGGATTGGAAACATCTAACAGGTAACAGTCAAACAGAGCACAACTCTCAAAGCCACTTGACAGTTTGGCCCAAAGATGGCCAAAACTATATCTCAGCCTAAATTCTTTTAAAGCTCTATACAGATGTTGGAGCCAGGACTTTGGCAGGTAGGAACTGGCGTGACAGCTCCTACGACTCATCAAAGGCTGGGAAGGAAAATTGTTGTGGTAGGAAGCAACCAGAGGACAAAGGACCTAGTGCCAGGGGTGGTGAGCACCCACAGCAAGCAGCTGTGAAAGGCTGATGGTGTGGATAATGCTGCTTGCTAAGTACCTACCTCAGAGGGAGGCAGGAAGATGAATTCAGTGCTTGAAACTGAGCTGAGGAAGTAATGCTCTAAGCATTAACAAATACTAGGATTGAAGACACAGGGAAGAGCTGTTGTCCCTCAGAAGTTCACAAACTTCCAGTTGATTTCTGTGGAAACTCAGCTGATCTCCAACAGTATTTTGCTCTGAATCTGCCTGCACAGCATTTGACTTTAGATTGCAAAAGTTTCCAGTGATCTTTCAGCCAATGCCCAAAGGTAGCCACGATGGGATTGAGATCTCTGTTCAGCAGGACACAAGGCCTTCATAAAAATAGAGAGCTTGCACCCGTGCTTCAGACCTCATTCCTGCGGCAAGCAGCCCTTGGTTTGCTGGAAAGTACCTTGGAGTAGAAGACCTAATAATTGTACGTGACAGGTATCTCTAGATGCAAGGAAGAGCAAAGGACAGAAAAATATTTTGGAAGGAACAATAATTAATTTCAAATGTATCCTGGTTGAGCCATTTCATGCCATTTATAATGACTGAAACTGTCAATCATAGCTCAACTCTTCCTTGAACTTTCTGCAACTAATGGATTTGAGCTTTTCCCCAGTTTTTCCTCATCAAGCTCAATTCCACAAAGCCTTTCTAGAAGACACAACTGTGCATGTGATTTTCCACACAGACACCCGCCATCCCAGGCTTGTTGGCCAGTTCTGTCTGGGATCAACAGCTTTGCAGGAATCCCATTAAAAACAAAAACATCCCCCTCCAAAAATCTTTCCCGTGTATAGCAACTGATGGACCCTGATATTTTTGTTTTACCTGTGAAGCTACTGCTCATTTCAGGTACATCATCCTCTTCCTCATTCTCTGTATGCACTATGCCAGCATTTTGCATATCATTGTAAGACTTGGTTCGCTTTGGAGTCGACTGCTTGGAGCCAGACTGCAGGTTTTGCAAAGCATCGGTGGAAGTCACTTTCCCACTGAGGGGCTGGCTGGGAGGCTTGGGCGTTCCATAATAGTTACCTAGGCAATAGAAACACATTTGCATCTTCAAAAGAGAGCAGTTTATAGCAGCAAGTTCTCTATTTTATTTTCTTTTCAGTTCCATCAAAATCTCTGTCTCTCCCCACAAGTAAATAAATAAACTCACACATGCCGTTCCCATTTTTTGGGGGGCATATTTCATCTCTAGAGCAGACACAGAAATATTTCTTGCCTTTTAAGTTATTCTTGTTGAATGTAAAAGGAGAAGCAATGGTTGCATTGTTTAGGTGCACTGAGCGTACAAGGGCTAAAACAAAAGGCAGTCACGGTGAATAGCAAAACTGCATCTTGTTACATCTGAATTTCAATTAGTAGCCCTTTTACATGTGTGCACCCACACAATGCTGTGGCAGATCTGGAGTGAGCCCTGCAGAAAATAAAAAATTCATGACTGCTATCACCCAGAGAAGTGATGAAAGGCTCGATGGCCTGCTTTAATACACAGGTTCTTTTAGGGTGGATGTTGCATTTAAAAAGCAAAACCATTCTCTCTCTGAAAGAAAACTTTGTCAAAGGAGAGAAAAGGAAAGGTACCACATGGCAGTCCTTTCTTCAAAGAGGAAACTCGGCAGTTGGATCATCTTGGGTAGAAGTGAACAACCAGACCTGAAAGCAAAACTTGAAGGGACAAAGACGCACCCACCGTTATGCAAACACACGGCTCTTGGCAGCCAGCACCAGATGTGATGCAAACAGCGCAAAGTGCTTGGGATGAAGCGCAGGGTCATTGATGCCAGAACCACAGGGAGGTATTTCACTGTTCTGTTTCACTTCGCCTCAGGCACCACGGTAGTGCTGGATTTGCCCTTAAAGGCTCCACAGGAACCTCAGGTCTGGAATTGGTTCCCGCAGTACTGGGCATTATAGGAACTCAGACCTATTGCAAGGTGCATTTTTTACTTTTTACACAATGAACTGTGATATAAGACATAAAACCCCCAAAATTTTCCCTGTCAGGAATTATCATTAATTTTTATTTGCTGCCTTCAGATTCCAAGGGTAGACTTTAAAATTCTCGCTATACTCTTTGGCATGACAAAATATAAAGGATGCTCCCATATAGCTTCAACTGTGGCAGCAGCACAAAATTCTTCTCTAAAATATATGTGTACGTATGATTACATTCTTCATCTATTTTCATAGGCTATGTATAACCATTATTTTTCAATTTTTCAGTACATAATTACAAAATTTAATATCCATCCCCCAGAAAGTGTATATGCCCCTTTATTACCCCCATGACACTAGATGGAAACCACAGCCCAAGGAGAGATTGTGCAAAGGCATTTTAAAACCCCCTCTGTGCTAAAAAAGATTTATTTATTTATTTTTATACATATGTACATGTAGTTTTATTGCAGAAGCCAACAACATCATTCATACACTGAGACATGACACTGAGTTTAAAGTCAGCCAAGCAGCTCTGCAGTGACCTGCTCCATTGCTGTACGCCGTAGTTCCACTCATCCAACACGTTTCACAGTACTCAACCATCACACACTTGAGGTTCAAGATGACAAATCTTTGGTTCGGTTTGGAAGTACTCGCTGTTTATCTCAACTCCTCTAGCTGACTGAATTGCCTTTCCCATTAGAGCACCTAAGTCCCTTACAACCCCAAAGCTGTGTGTGTTGTCAGCTTTAGGGTAAGAACACAGGGATCACGCATGCCCCAGCACTCACAGATCTCAACCTGTGTTGTGACTCTGGAAGGTCTCTGGACACTTCGGGAGCGAGGGAGACCAGGAATCACCCTGGCCAGGCTGGCAGAGTCCATCTAGGAAGATGATTTTGGACACATGTTGCTATCCTTCCCTCGCACTCGTTCTAAGAGGGAAAAAGTCTTTCTTACAGAGCTGAGGCTGGAGAAGTCGGAGGAGCTCCCTTCTCCATGCTTTTACAGCCAGAGTACTAGGACAGCAACACGTGCAGGTTTGTCTTAACAAGGTGTGTTCCAGCCTGTATACAATGTCGTGGATTCAGATCCATAGGAGCAGCAACACTCCGCAACGCTTTCATCTTCTGTTCATCATTTCAGAATCTTAAATGTACATTGATGCATAATTTATAGGGAGAAGGAAATTACTTCTTCTGCAAAAAGCCTCTAATGGTGATGGAGGCTCCTCAAGCAGGTTGCAGTCTCTGCTAGAAAAATTATTCTTATGCTCTACATACTGCAGGACTATTTATACAAAAAGAGGAGGAATGGGGGAGAGGGAGTGCAAAGGGAAAATACAAAGGTAGGTGGCCAGAAAAAGGATAATCAACCCTCTTCCCATCCTAGCCTCTTGGGCATTTCTCCCAAAGAATGCTGCTACTTTGGGGCTTGGGGCTTTTTGTTGTTGTTTTGTTAGTTTGTTTTTCCAGACAAAACAAGTGTTTTTCTAAGGATGTTAACTGTTAAGTAGAGCGCGCCACGTGTGTGCCATATACCTGAGAACACTTTTATTTATGGCACTGCATATCACTATTCTGTGGGAAATTTATTTCAGGTCTGTTGTATATGGTTAAATCTTTTTGCAATGGATGCAACGAAGTGAATGAAGGGGACATATAGATGTTGCTAGTGTGGGGTTTTATTTCTCCTGGACAAGAACGTAGCACAGATGTTACCATCCCTCCTCCAATTACAGAAAAATATATGATTTATCTTTGAGTTTTGTTCCTGTTCAGTTCCTCTAGCAACAAGCAAGGCTGGAGTTCCTAACAGTCCATGGAGAGCTGTTCCTAGGCAGAAAAACAGGCTTCTCTAAAGTATTTCAGATTTGCTTACATCAAAATCATTAGTCACTTTTCAAACCAGCCATGGTTGTTGGTACTACTATTAGTGAATATTTATTTTCTACCAACAGTGTGCTTAGAGGATCCCTACGAACATATATATGAACACATACAAGGCACAAGGAGCAAATATGAATTTGAAACTGAGCATGGCTCTGCATGAGTTTTTCAGAATATGGGAAATGCAGCCACAGGGGCTGAACTTTTCTTTTTCCTCCACAGGAGGCAGATTCAGCCTGAGTCAATATTAAAAAAAAAAAAAAAAAATCACAGTTCTTCCTTCGGATTCACACAAGGATGTACAGGTTTGGGAAACTACCCAGCTCATGATGAAAAACTGAAAAAGAAAGCTCCAACCCAGCTTCCAGGTGACACAGAGAATGAGAGAAAATGGAAACACTCTCTTTTTCTCAGTTTGCTGAGTGCAGTCAGCCCTATTTCTCTTCTCTAAGCAGTTCTTTTTGAAGACATGGCACGTGGGCCTGGGTGTGGGGGCAGACACACCATGAGGAGGGACTGGCACTTAAAATTATCATCAAAACTTATGTTTAATCCTACAAATTAGAAAGAGCAAATATTTACCCTGTGACTCAGAAATCCAAACGTGCACCATTAACAACTGACAGTGAACAGCCCAGCAAGAGTTTTAAAACACTCAGACTCGACATTATTTGTTAAAATTAAATCTGTCAATATTTATGAAAAAACATACATTTAAAAATACGCTTTAACAGTGTTTTGTGAGCCACTTGTAAGCCTAAAGAAGGGGCTAACTTCATAGCCAGTGTAATTTGCACTGAATATCCAATCAGCTCTAATTATTAACAGCACGTTACATGTGCATACACAAGCATCTGTCATCCCAGAGGATCCCAAAACATTTTGTAAAGTCAGCACAGTAGCTCTGCAGGACTCCCTGGGGTGCTGCGCTCCCCCAACAGCTCAGGTGAAGATCTGCAAAACTTCTGAGGACCGTGTCCCTAACGAGATGTCTCGAAGCTGGAAAAGAGCAGCCCATCTCTCAGACAAAGGAGATTTCTTGATCCAGACAGTGGGAAAAGCTCTACTTTTCTGTGGAAAGGCGAGTTCTAAAGCAGCCAGCATGGCAGAAATGGCACTTTCCCATATCTGATTCCTCTGGGAATCGGGCTCCTAATCCTTACCCTCTTCTCAATCACATTTGGATCCAGCCTACAGCAACCAAATTAATAGCTAATAACAATGCATTCACTCAGCAGATGCTCATACCATTAACTGAATTCCTTGTCATCGCCCTTCACTAACCCTTATTTTATTCAGTCCCTTGGCGCTTTAAGCTTATTTAACCACAACCAAAGTTTGATGGCAGCTTTTACAGCCAAAACCATGACTTAATCCATGTCCTCCTGAGTGCCACTCAGGAGAGTGCACAAAAATAACAATAATAATGGGAAAAAAAACCCAAAACAGAATAGCTATTTGGAATGAGTTGATTTCTTTTCATCTCCTTATCTCTAACTATCAGCAGCTTACACATTTTAGCATCACTCACAGTAATTAGACTTTGGTAACAGCTAATCACAACAATAAGACAAGTTCTCATCATCATAACACTTCTTCCTCTGCCAATTCAAGCAGTGATCATAATCAATGAAAGCAATCTACAGCTTCTCCCCTGTCCTGCAGCTTATGAATTAAAGCAACACTGACAGCCAAGAGAACTTTGTTTTTGCCTTTTAGAAAACTAGTGGTAATGGAAAACTTTTCTTATATTTCAAAATAACAAAACATTCTTATTAAATATTCCCCTGATGGGCAGTAAATCCACAGACAACCTTAGGGTTTTTTTATGTGACCTGGAATTTGAAAGGTAATTCACAAAAATACACCAATTATCTATCCTTAAGTAAAATAACTATGAATCTAATCCACAAAAAATTTTGTCAATCACCATTCAATTAGATTTGAAAGGATCCCATCCATCCAAGATGCTCTTTCTGGAACAGGTAGAAATGCACAAGAACAGAGATACAATCTAAAAGGGTCTAAAGTGGAATGGATATGAAGGAAGGTGTTTCGCCTTGCAGAGAGGGAAGATGAGACCGTGGAGGCTGCTGGGGTGGGGACAGGGCGGCAGAGCTGGCATGGAGAAGTGAAAGAAGGAGGAGGACCTATGTGCAAGGTCAAGCACGAGCTTGAGCATTAATCCTAAGGGTATATCATCAATTGAAGAATGTGGTCCCAAACCGTATATTTCAGGTACTTTAATCTGTAGGTGTTGGCTTTGCTGTAGCTGTTCTCTTTTTCTGGGGAGGAAAATTTGTTTTGCTTTTCTGGTGAGAAGAGATTTAGGCCTGGGACTAGGAGTGCATTTGTCTCTCAGGGAAGTACTGAGCAGAGTTCTCGCAGTTCTGAATTTCCTGATGCCTACTGTGAGGCATAATTTTGCAATTATAAAAAACCTCAAGAAACTCAAAAGCCTCTGTGCAGCACAGAGGACCCTGCGTCCACAAGAAGTGCATCTGATCTCCAAAGCCACCACTCATTAACAAGGACCCCATTAACAGCTCATGTTTTAGAAAGCAGTTCATTGCTTACTGTACTGATGCAAATGGGTATTTTGGGAAAGTGACTTGGAGATAAGCAGCAAAATTAAGCAAGGCCTTGACACAAAGACTTTAAAAGTAATTATTAATGTAATTGTTTTCTTTACCAAGATGCAGACCCTTAATTTTAGCAGAAGAGCCTCTGCTCATCTAATCCAGCAAGAGTGCTTGTGTCTGATTAGCACAGGATGAATTGATTCCTGGGAGCAGAGCTCCCGCTACAGTGTTTTGTCTGTTCTCTTCCCAGATCACATTCTGCTACAGATTTCCACATTTAGATGACAGATCTGGCTGCTGTCTGTGGGATTCACCTAGCTGCAACTGCACATTGATTAACAATTGCCTTGAGGAAATTCAGAGTATCCAGGCAACCGGGAGGCGGCCACAGATACAGCATCTGGATCGGAAGCAAAACATAGGCAAGGGAACATAGCCCAGAAAAATTAACCTGCAATATATGCAAATCCAATTTGCTTTAAATAGTAGATTCTCTGTCAATTTTTGCAGTTATTAATGGTGATGTTAACTGAAAGATCAGTCTGGGTTTCCTGTTAAATTAGTCAAACTGTTACAGCATGCACATTTCAATTTATATATGAAATTTAACATATACTCTAATTAATGTCCTTATAGGCAACGACAGCATAGCAGAAAGTCACCTACAGATCAAATCCGTCTCGTTTATTCTGATTTTTGCTGTGTTGAGATATCACTAGGTATTGCCACATGCTATTGTTAACATTCACGTACAGCTACGTCCAAGCACGTTTAACGCATGGAAAACTAACAAGCCAAAACAAAGCAAAGATACTTAAAGTAACACATAAGCAGGAAGATCTTGGGAGCATGGAGCATGAAGTTGGGTTACCAGCTATGGAAGCTCAGGGTGTTTCCTGAACTCAGCTATATTAGAGCAAATATTATGTCCACAAGCAAATAGATTAAACCAAAAACAAAAACCCAAAAAACAACATAGGGAACATAAATAAGGATGTGCTTGTGCGTGTAAATACAGAGAACACAGGAGAAGCAGCTGGAACACTCCCTACCTAGCACAAGGCTGTAGGAATCAAGACAATGCGACGTTAAGCCATAGCAATATGCCACCCTTCTCACAAATACTGAAATATTTATATACATACTCTCACCACGAGGATGTGTCCCATTAACACCTTGCCTCTCCGGAAGGCGGCGGCGTGCGTATCGCAGCTCGCAGCACAGGGCGAGCGGCAGGGAAACGCGGCGGCTGGCGCAGGCCAGGCTGCCTCCTGGTGCAGAAGGGCTGCCCAGCTGCAAAGGAGCTGGGAAACATCAGCAAGGAGCAGCCAAACCTAGAGACAGCCCCAAGCACATCCAGGAGCAAGAAACAACACTGAAATGCGCCTGGCTGCCATCTATCAAGGGACTATCACGAACAGCCTTCAACACAGCAGGCTGTGGTTAGAGAGTAAATAATGCCCTAAAATAACCTGAAATCTAACTTAGGGGAAAAAATCCAACCCACTAACCATATCGTTTTTTGCCAGAGAAGTTTGGCAACAACCTCTTCCCTCAAGGTCTTTGTTTTAAGATGCATCAGGAAACAGTGCAAACCAGGACTGCTAATGAACAGACAGAGCTCACCTTGGAAAACTTCTTATTACAAGTGCACAGAGAGAAACCAAATCAGGAATGCCACAGGAAATTCAAAACCACTCTAAAACCCTATCAGATATTTGAATATTTGCTTTTAGAGAGTTACTCAGCTACCACTTTAGCTGTTCGTAGGATGAAGCATTGTTATCAGATGACACTTCAGTGTAGCAGCACTCATGCTTAACACTGATAGTCGTGCACATATACAAAAGAACATGTTGTCTTTTTTTCTTCCTAGTGGTTTAAAATAAATAAAAAAGAAAAGTATAAAAGCCTAAGATAGAATAGGAATCTCTGCAGTGCACAGATGTTAGTAAGTGGATATTCGACATGATACATTGCAATGGTGCTAAAGGAGCCATTATGATTTATTGAGTCAATCTGTAGTATGGAGACATTAATAAGCGGATCTTATCTTATTAAGCGGAACATGTTGTTCCGCTGCATGGGCATCCCCAGCATCTGCCACCCTTACTCGCCCAATCTTCCTGTCATGTTTTGCGTGCCACAGACACAGCTCTCGTTTCAAGGTTGTACCAAGCTGGCGAGACCCACAGGCTGCGAAGACACCAGAAGAGCAGCAAAGAAAATCCAGCCATTTTGCTCCAGCAGCTGGGGGAGCGGGGCTGCTGCAGAGAAACCCAAGGAGAGCTAGCACATCAGATAAATTAGGCTAAAGGCATCTTGATTTGAAGCATGTTGCTGAATAGACCTCTCTACTTCAGCTGAAATTCTAACTGCACTATTAAGGTAATTTATTACACTCATTAAGTACCACAATCGGAGACCCTGTCTACAGTAGCTAGTTTTATACACTTTAAAAATGTTAGCAAGTCCCCCCATTACATCTTAGTCATGAGACTAATGCAGATTACTTATTACTTCTCTTGGCAATCACATAACACTTGTCCTGAGAATGAAAGATGATGCCTTGACAATAATACGCTATAATGTAATAACCCTTCACATGTTATAAAGTGCAGCACTTTTTCTTTTGAGGATCACTAAGTGCTGGGCAGGCGTTCATTAATACAGCCTTGCCAGACCCTGGCGACACAGCCATCCCCATTCAAAATTCAGTCACCACGCTCACGTCCCTGTGCATCTCTGCACAGCACCCATCTCCACTGCTGCATCCAGCGCAGCCCTCTGAAATACCATTGCTTCCACTCTCTCCCTCCTATTTGTAATAGCAAATAACTGCAGGCACAGGATATCTGATGAAATATTAATGAAGAGAGAAGTAAGCGTTGTTTTAATATTCTCCAGGCCAGTAACCTGAAGTATAGAGTTACCTGAATTGCCTAAGGCCACTCAGCAGCTGGGGAAGAAATGGGAATAAAATCTGCAAGTTGTGGTTCGGCTCAAAACAGTCCTCCCTTGGGCTCCCTGTGAGAGCCCACAATTCAAATGCAGAAGTAATTGCTAAATAATTAGTAACCTACACAATTACTTCCACGCATCCATCAGTATTTTATGCCCTGAAGGATCAGTCAATAAATGCCTGAGATTACAATTATCATGGTTTCCCATCCACCAGAAGGTCTAGATAATGTGCAGTCTAAAAAGATTTTTTCTTCTTAATGAGTACTGTCAATGGGAATTACCAACTGGCTTGAGTGTGTTGCACGCAGCTCTACCAGCACGCACGTGGTGCAAAAAGCACCAACACTGCCGCAGCATCCCAGCTCTGGGCAGGATTTCAGCTCCACCTCCTGGGTTCATGTGATCAACACGTAGCTTTCCTTAGGGGGGAAAAATAAATTTCTAGGGTTTATGGTTAAAAATCAGCATGTTAAAACTGGAACTGAAAAAATCATGAATTAAGGCTGGCAAACACCCTCTCCCACCTGATCAGGATTTTTGGAGCATTTTGGATGCAGAACACACCAGGGAGGTGCCAGGTGACCAGAAAAGCAGCTGCCATGCCTGCTCTGCCTTCAACGGGATGTGAATCAAAAACTGCCCCGAGGAACCTATTTGTAGTGCATCAGAAGAAATAATGACATTATGCAGCCCAGTAGGTGGGCAACACCTTTTTTTTGTCCTATTCTGCTTGCAGTTTCTCTCTTCGCAATTAGAGCACTTTCAAAACCCAGGTTGTTCTTTCAAAACCTGATACACTCTCCTATTCTTCTATGGTTTCCAACTGTTCTCTTCCACTTGTTATTTATTCTTTCCAAATCAATAGTAGCTGTACCAGCATCAAAGTCCTATATATTACTCCGCTTCTTGTGGCTCAGGGATGGATAATCTTTGTCCCCATAAATTCTCTTCCGTAACTGTTACTAAACAAGTGCTTGTGTTAACATCTTCTCTCGCAAGGTTTTTCCTAACAACAGTGCCAGCATCTGGGTGGCTTTATGCCTTCAAGAGGCAAACAGATGTCATCCAGTAACGCCAAAACTTTTATCTTGATTATTCAGGTCAGAAATACAGAGCAAACATCCATCTCCCCTGCCACCACATGCTGACGCTCAGAAATTAAGGGCCAGAAGGGACCTTGGGACCACTTTGACCCCAAACCACCATCCTGCTTGAGCCACATGAGCTTAGGGCTGCCAGGCACATGAAAACTTCCTCATTCATCATCACTACTCTTCATTTCATAGCATTCCCCTTCCTTCAACTCTAAATCACCTAATTACACTGTAATCAAAAGCAACCCTATCTTTGCAATTGTTTGATTCCTACTCAGTACAATAGATAGTATTAATAATAAACGCCATGCATTGAAGGTATTATTTTATTGTTTTCCAGAACAACTCAGATGTTGGGTTCCATCCCTTTGGTTTAGAATAAACCATCACTGGCAGGGTCAAAAATGCAATGAACTTCATCATGGTGGTACACTTAAAAAAAAAAAGGCAGCAGCAAAATGCAGCATAAAACAAATTATAATCAAAGTAATCGAAGACTATAAAGCTGGGCAGTTACAAAGACTTGGACATTAGAAGTCTGACTTACTTTGTGGTCTGGGTTTTTTGGCTGATTGGTGGGGACTTTTTTAATAGACAAAATTGCTGGTGATTGCAGCATTGAGTCTGAATGACACCATCTTCCGAGATCTAACCAAGATCGACACTGTCTTGATCAATAGAGTTGTAAAATAAGATTTCCAAAAAAAGTACAACAAAGCCATTAAAGAAATCTTGGAAGGCAGCAAAATCATTTCTTGAAGCTGCAAGTGAAAAATGAACTTTATTTATTTCACATTACAATCAAATAGTAATGTGTCTTGATGCATACGTGCACGCATGCATCATCATTATTTGCTTTACTCTTATTGATTTTTCCTTCCATGGGCCAGCTCTCCAGAACCACTCTGCACCAGTGTCAGTGATGTCAACAGGGAAAGAGGCTTCTCAGCACTTCTGACAAATTATTCCTTGAAAGTTCAGACACTTCTATCACCCACAGAAATTAAATACACATTAGATTTAGGAGAAATCAACCTCATCTTCAGCAACTCAGAAGGGCAACCCATGAAATCTAAATACTTTATCTGCTACTGCATATGATCACATAAGCAAGGAAACAACCACGTTATAACTGTCCCAGATGGGTACAGCATTTCCTGAAAACTAATTCCCAACATGTCCCAGGTGCCAGCTTACAGACAGTTACCCATTTTGTCTTTCCAAGTGGAAAGGTCACCAGAACAAATACGATCAGGAAGTAATGGCGAGGCAGTTCAGCTGATCTATTTCAAGCACCATGACAAAGAAAACTAATTTAGTGTTATAATTAGAAACATGGAGAGGAAAAAGCTCATTTTGGAGAAGTGCTGCTGCTGGAACGTTAGCATTGGTGCTGATGGAGCTAATCAGCTCAGAGAGATGGAAGACTGAAACCAAATTATACATTTAGCATCTTCGTGCAAACCAGGTTTGACACTGCAATTGTCCGCAGTTGGGAATAAGTGCAAGGTTTAAAGGTGACCTTACAAGGGAGTTTTTAAAGAAGTAGACTAAACAGTGTTTCAGGGCTTTTTTTTTAGAGCTTGAAAACCAAAACCACATGTCACAATCTTTGTTTGTACTTGCTGACTACTTTCAAAGACTATCCAGCTATTTGTGCGCAGTTCCTATTTTTAAACATATTTCATGTTTCTTATTAATGGATGCCAGAATAAGGCTTTTGCAACTTATGACAAGACTCATTTAACTTCTTGCAAATGGAAATACAACATGAATGAGCTTAAGTACACCAGAAGGACTTTAAAATCTGTACAATATTTCTTTTTGTTGTCTTCTCAAGAGGTATGGTTGAATGTTGCGGGNCCACAAAACACCTCAAAAGGAGTTAAACACACATAAATTGCAGGTTTAGTTATGCAAATCCTGTCCTAAATATGGCCAATTGCCTTGAGTTTCTCTGGGAGGCAAGGCTCTTTTTCCTGCTGTCACCCGAAGTGACATTTCAGTGCCCCTTGGCTGTCTCAGTGCTGTTGCTTGTAAAGCTGTGCTGTAAAAAGGATCAACACAATGACCTGCATTAGAAGTAATTAACCAAGAACCAAGAAGAGAAAAAAAGGCCAAAAGCAGTGCATCATGTAGCTGCATATTGAGATACAACTGGGTGATGAAGGATGTGCACTTAGGGAAGATGAAGGGAAAGAGAGACAGCAGGAGGGAAGAAAAAGTGAAGAAGGAGATGGGCTATAGCAGATACAAAGAAAAGATGTATTTTCTTCCCTCAATATTTCTTCACCGGATTTCATATTGGATTTTCCTGGGCTACTGATGTTAATCTTTTGAGGTAGTTAACTTGAAGGGAAAAGACAAAAGCACAGCAATATTTGCGTTCCCTCTCTCAGGGTACACAGAGAAAAGGGAAGTAGAGCACCAGGATGGAAAGTGAGGTCCTAACATAAGCTGGTTAACTCAAGTGAGGGTGTTGCAAGTCTGGTGTCCTACCACAGTTATTTGAAGTATTTTTTCACTGCCCGTGGCTCCATACCTTCATAAGTTCCTACTTCCAGAAGGGTCCCACTTCTCTCCAACTCCAGAAACTCCTCCACAGTCAGAAAGTTATAGTCCACACCAGGCACTTCTCCTTCTCTTGGAGGGCGGGTTGTGCCTGAAAGGAAAAATTAACATGTTAATATAACTGGCTGTTTATCAAGCGCTAAAAGAGACAATAAAAAATTATCATAAGGATCAAACACTAACTGTAAAATACAATTCAGTGAGCTACAGAAAGCAGTGTCAGGAGTTCAGTTAGGAGCCCACGTAAAAAGACGATAAAACACAGATCACAGGTTGAGCTGGCGGTACCGGTTGTTCCACCCAATGACAATAGTTTTGATATTCCCAGAAAGACTGTGGCAAAGAAATCTCTCATATCACGTGCAGAAACACAGCTGGAAGAGTTTGGTATCTGGGAATATGCCAGCAATTACCTTCCTGCCATTAGCGCAGTCTTTCATACTCCACTAAAACTGAAATCTGTATTCTCAGATAAGGCAACTTCTTTCTAGCTTCCATTATTTCCGTATCACTTTATCCCACCACATATTCTTTCACATCATAAAGATCTTCTTTCCTTTATTTCTTCTTAGTATTTTATCTCTATTTATGCTATTATTTTTTATTCAGCATTAAGAAGTACTGTGAGGCAGTTTTGACGCACCATTCACACGTGCTCACTAAAGAGAGAACTTGCTAACTCTTCACACAGAAAGAAGTTCACCTATAAGCTCATTTGAGTTCAAGAAATACTTTTTCCAAGTAATAAATCACACTGAATCTCTCCCTAGCACTTGACAATTTAAATAGTACCCACGGAGAACAGGGCTCTGATCACTGCTACTCTGCCAGGTCTGAAACTCTTCTCCCTTCTGACCAATTTACAGCCCTTTGAAGCACGATGAAATGTGAGTCATTTCATGATTTTTTTATTAAGATGGCTTAGGCCACTGCATTTTAGGTCACTGAGCACACCTTAATTGATTAGGATCAATTTCTGTTCAATAGCCTTTGTTTTCCATGACTCTGGAGGCGAGGAGATGGCTGGTTTCTGTACATCTGAGATTAAATATAAATGACAGATTTACAGATGCTATAGGAAACTGAATTTCAGAAGAAAGAGCAGCTTTCGAGAGTTGGAGGTGTCTGAGTGCTGTGGCCGCAACCAATCTGGTTTGGGAATAGCTTTAGAGATGTGGAAACCATACCTAGCGTTTAATGAAGCATGATTTCTCACTTCTGTGGGACTCTTCCGACCCCTGGGCAGTGCCTGCTCAGTGCACACAATTTCTTAAACCCTCTACAAAAGGACTGAAGAAAGTATAAAGAAGCTGAGCTTCTGGAAACTAATTGGGAAGATTCCAACTCTCAGAAGTTGAAAGAGCATAAATTTACCATGCCTGCATCTGGCAAATGTTTTCCTCAAGTGCCAGGGAAGCGGAAAGTCTGCTTATGCCCTATTCATTTGAGAGACAGTCTTGACAGAGTGACACCCTTGAAAGACTATCACTAGATTAATTTTCTTGATAGACATCCACTTTCTCTAACATCCTTCATGTCTTGTCTCAAAATAGAAATGCGCTCTCTTTTTTTATTATTTACCATCAGCCTTCAGATAGCCTATAAATTCCTGTGCTTTTTCTATCATTCCTTCTCTTGGAGCTGCGTGAATGGGTAAAGACAGGAAGAGGAAAAGCAAAAAAAGGGATGGAAATGGTCATGGATATCTTCCACCGACTAGCAGAATTACTCTTTCCTGTTTGAAAGGATTCAATTTTACATTCTTTGTATTCCTGAATCCTTACAGTAAGAGCACAACAACTTTTACCAAGTAGTTTGTAACAGAGGAGAGACATCTTTCACAGATCTAGACCAGAGAAATACTGGAACTGCACCATATGCCCCTCTCTGCCCCAGCACCCGTGTTTCCAGCTAAAGGCAGGCAGCGAGGCTGAGTAGGTGATGCCCACACAGGCGTGCAAGGAGCATCCAGGACGAAGGGGCACAGCTGAGATGCAGCACCTCATCCCTGAGCACCAACAATGCTGTGGACGTTCAGGCTGTGAGGACCCTCATCAGAGCATCGTGGCTCTTGTCAGCTGCCAGGTTCCCCTAAACCAGGCACGCGAGAGGGAAGGAAGAAGGAGGAAAAGCTTCAGCAATAAGCAGGTCTAAGGATGCGCTGTAGCTGTCCCATGCCTGGAGCACAATGGAAGTGAGAAGTTGACTCTGTAGTGCTCCTCATCCAATGCATCAGTCAAATGTCAGCCCAAGCCATGCGGCACGCGAGCCGAATGACAAAGATTGGGATGTAATTTTCCTCAGTAACTGACAACACACATTCATGCAACACAAAGATCAGGGAACTTCAGGATTCATTTTACTTTATCTTTCAAAGCCCTCTTCTTTTCTTTATCTATATCTTTCCACAGAGAGTATTTATTAATCTTTTTTTTTTTCCTTCTGAATGTTTATAGCGGTGAAATTGCAGTCAGCAGTTCACCAGTGCTGGCTGCCTGTTCGACATGACAATTATATCTCTGCCATAATTCCTCTGAGCCATTTTAATGGATCTATTTGTTTCATCTCAGTGTTCTTAATTTCCTGAATATGTTCAAGTCAAAAAATCGCAGATGTGCTTGCTATCAGCGCGATTGCCTGCAACACACGCTGAATGCATTAGAAACGCCAAGTCGCCACGTAAAAGAAAAACATTACATCACAGAGATAACATTTGTCACCTCACGTCGGTCCTCAGCAACAAACAGAGGGAAAATAAAACCTACACTGGTTAGGATATCTTATCTGGGCGAAGGCGAAAAACCCAACAACTTTCCATGTTGCTGTCTAGAGCAAAGATTGCTTGCAGATGCTCAGGCTGTTATCCTGCTTCACATCTGAGCAAGTGTTACTGAATGCAATTCAGAAAGGCAGGGGGAAGGGAAAACCCGCCTCCGTTTTTCTTGTAGCAGAATGACAGGCTGCCGGCTGGACACACGCCTGGCAGATGGCATTTCAAAGAGTTTTCATGAACCATCTGGGATGTGTACAATGATTACAAACCACACTTACAACAAAGCCAGAAGGGTTGCTTCACAAGGAGGGTGGGGGGAGAGGGCAGGCAGAAAGAAAGGGGGAAAGAAAAGAAAACCAAGAGGTGCGTAAGCAAACTCGATGACTTTTCTCAGAAACAGGACGCTAAGAATAATCGGCACCTTCCACCCCGAGCCCTTCTGTGGCCTGAAACAACTGCCCCACTACTGCGCAGCATGTGCGTGCACAGCCCAACACCATCGCAGGCTGCGCGCTACTGCTGGAGCTTTCTGCTGATAAACTCCAAATTGTAATTAAGTCTCCCATCATTAATGTGACTTAATTATGTGCAAAACATAGCATGTGCATCCTCCCTCCCCCTTTAAATTGCATTTCAGGATCCTTACCACAGGATGGTCATCACTGAAGGAGAGGGCTATGGAGATGACTGTACATTTTATCAGAGCTAATAGCAGATCAGACCACTGCTAATGGGAGAATTAATTGAGCACGAGTGCCGTAGACAACCCAAACAGGAGTTAAGATACTCCACTAGAAAAGGCAAACCAATCATATTTAAATACGTTAACCTGCCTGCCATGTTTGCACTGAAATATTAAGTGGCATCAAATCTTATTGCCATTAGGTAGTAATTTAGCTAATTAATTTGAGCTATGTCCCACTGTGTGACTAGCTCAGAATTGCTAATGCTACAAGAAGGAACTGAAGGAGCAACTGAGTGGTTACTGACTCCTGCTGCACATTCAATAGTTCATAAACTTCCACTCTTACTTGGCTAGAGTGTCCCACAACATATAAAATTAGTTAGAGACATTGAATTCACAGGGGAATTGCTCAAATCTTCTGCAATCACAGCAGACTTAAGAAAATAAATCGATAAAAATAATGCTACTGGTTAGCACTGCAGGTTTTACCTTCTGTTGGTCTGGGAGGATAAAGCTACACACAGCATGGGAGGCCCAGATGCTAAGTGAAACGTTTGCCCAGCTTGGTTTGGTCATCACACCCAAGCTAGCTGCATCCTAGTTTATTCATGCACCACCAATGCTTGGGTCACAGAAGAGAGATCTCATCACAGGCTGGAGACCCCACCTGAGAAACTGCTTCTAGACACAGGTGAGTTTGCCCAAGCAGAGCCCAGTGCTGCACTTGAGCTAACTAAATTAAAGCTTGTCGTCCATGCCTAGAATAACTGGAGTGTGGCTCAGATGTACTGATGACTATCAACTATTATTCTCAATAATTTAAGTGCCCATTTAAAAGACAAATAGCTGCTGCTGTTGTGTTGCTTATCAACCACGCTGACAATTACCCAACATGAGCCTCAATTATAGTATGGCCAGATTGTTAATATGTGATTCAGGGGCTGTTTAGCTCCTTATCAATCTACCAGGGCCCCATGTTAAGCTGTTAATAGCCACTGATGCCCTGCTGCTAAATTAATCAGAATCTTTCTTATTGTAATCTAAAAACAAGACTTCAAAGGGGCCGTAGTCACTTCAATTACTTTCTTGTTAAAACAAAAACAGTTCTTGAGCAGTAATTCTGTTACCATGCACCAAAACAGCCCCTAGGCAAGTCATTTAGAAGTTGACTTCTCAAGTGCAGAACAAATATATCTCCCATTTGCAAAGCAATGAATTCTGCAAACTCCTCATCCAATTCCACTGGCTGGCAGTGATAATCTGGTGAGCCACTAAAAGATACCTGATCAAACCACAAGTCATTTGCTTCTCTTGTCTCCACTGACCAGCTTCTCTTAAAATCACAGATAATATGGGAATAATCACACTCAGAGTAATGATATAGTTGCTGCAACCATATTTCATACAATATCAGGTCACTCACGGTTACCAATGGTGAATGGAACTGTAGTAAATAAGGATTTAATGTCAAGTGTACAGGGATGTTACTGACTCCCAAATCTGCAACACCAAGCGCTGTTGTGGGGGTTTGCTGAGAGGCTGTTTGCAGGTGGGTTGGAAGGAAGGATGCTGTTCTTGCCATTGCTCTCCAAGACTGATATATTTGTTCATTCAGCGAGAGGAGACTGCTCTCATCACCTACACTGAAAAAATCTTCAGCTGCCAAGAAAGAAACGTATTAGGAAAACAGCCCCTCTTCTCTTTGCACAGTGTTTAGAGGTCACCTTCTTCCCTCATGTCACAAAATAATTTGGAGAGACTGCTTTGGTTCTCCCGCATCTGTCACCTATGGTGCCAGATAACTAGACGGCAGGGCAAACTCCACAGATCTGCTAATGGCAAGCGGAGAAGGGAAAAGACAGAGACAACCTGCTCTGTCTCCAGAAGAGGCCACCTGATTAGCAGTCAAGCTTAAGGCAGAACTTATCTGCAGCACAGTGTTAGAAACAGCCTTATCTACGTTAACAGAAAATAAAGTGTAACCTATCTGTTAGAAAACATTGTACACAGAACTAGTTCATCTTACTGACTTCTGGGGTTATCCAAACTAAGACTACTGACTGTGCGGTTTTTAACAGCAGTAGAAGGAATTGTATGCAGACACCGGCACGCTATCCATTATACGTGTGTGTCCCCGCTTACCTATGGTAAGGGGTAATTTGTAGCTGTAACTACATGAAAATATGAAAGTTTCAGAAAGGTCTGGTCCGTTACAAACCAAACACGCTCAACTTACAAATACAATTTTCTCCTGAAACCCAAAACTCAGGAAGCTCATTCTGGGGTTTTAAATGTTGTCTGTGCCTTCTCTAGCCACTGACTTGATAGCCATAAACCACAAGAACGTGACAAGCATTCAAAGTGTCTCGGTGGCAGAGTAGAAATTCAGCCCAAAGGAGAATGTCGTCTGTTGGTAGAAATTAATTCACAGCTCTGTTAATGATGCGTGCGCAGGAATAGATGCTGATTGACTCTTCCTGGCCACACAGACAACTGCAGCACTAAAAGCAAATTTCTGTCACCATGATCAGCAGGAATGACTGATTAAACCCAGAAAACAGCTGACCAAGACAAACCTGTCTTTCTACAGACACATTTTAGAGGGAAATGCATTTCAGGGCTGTGGTCTAAAGTAATTTTTCTTCTACATGGGGAGATGGAAGGGATTTGTACAAAGAGCTCAGTGTCTCCTCCTCCCACCAGCCTTTCCAGCAACACTAAGTGGCCAAAGCCTGATCCCACAGCAGCAGCTTGTGAGGGTCCCCTCTTGCTCAAAGGGCTGTGCCGGCCGTGCACACCAACAATGGCAGGTTGACCCTCAGTGCACATCAAAGCCTCTCTCCCTCTTTCTGAGACCCTGTCCAGTTGCATCTCTCGGGTCCTCTCTCTCAAAGAAGTCCTGACTGCCTGGAGCCTCCCCGGAGAAACGATTCAGCCAAGTCGCACAGCAACAGCTCAGAGTTTGTACACCCTCCAGGCAGCAAGTTATTTTTGTCCTTTTTAAATCTATTTTTGGTATTTCTGTGGCCTTCGCTGCCACCGAATAAGAACATTGATAATCTTCAACACATTTATCCTTATAGCGGTTTGTGGTAGAGAAAGTGGGTTTGTTTCCGTTTTATAGCACAAGATCAGCCAGACCCAGGCTCTCAAAGGACTTCAAGAGCCTAATTCTAGAGAAATCAATGGGATTTAGGAAACCCTACAGATCAGGATCAGGGCCTAACAGATTAAAAGGGACAAAAATAACTTGCTGCTGGGATGGGGCTGTGCAGGCTCATTTGTAAGTGTTGTGAAACACCATGCCGTGGCTACACAAAGCCAATTCAGCTCAAGGGGGTTCGCTCAGGACTGTGGTATCAATTTAAAAGAAACTGATAATTACCTGATGACTCGAAGAAGTAAGGGTACAAACCCTGCCACATTCCCCAAGAAAGCTACTTAAAAAAGACCTGTTTAAGGATCTATGCCAAATACTCAAATACAGCAGCACCTCCCTGACCTGGGAGCATTAGTACCACCGACAGTATTATGCAGTGTGGCACTTGCTAGTGCAGGTACAACCTCTTCATGTGTCCTTTAGAGCATTCATTTGATTTTTCCTAAGGAAAAAAAGAGTATTCTGGAATCAAATAAAACATAAATAATATATGTTCTTGTGTTCACAATAGCAGCAGCTTGCCTTCTGGATCCCTCTGCATGATTGCTGTTACCTCACCAGACACCTGCAGCCGAATCCCTCTCATTTCCCACAAGGTGGGATACCCACCAAGGAGATTAAACTTCATGAACTAATGAGTTTGCCATTAATCCTGTGTTCATGGAGTCCAACAGCATGACATCCACTAATTTAAATCGTGAACTACTGATGAAAAAGCAAACTATGTACCTCCTCGGTGAGAAGACATTAGCTTTAACTATGCACAATTTTATTCTAATATATGGATTAGTGTAATAAAGTGTAATTTTATAAATCAATAAAGCTGTAGTAATGAGATTGCATTGAATGTTCTACTTTTAAATATTGGCACAGAAATGAATGAAAATTGCCATTTATATAAGTGTGTATGTGACTTATGGGAAGTTAAATGAGCTGAAAGTAAATTAACAGAGTGATTATATACTTGCATTTAGATTCAGTTTCTCTCATATATACATCTTTAGAAGTCTCGATAATGCTACAACCATGACACATACTTTTATTTCAAAAGGACCACCTTTCTTCTATGCAAAAAAGGTCATAGATGAAATTTCTACTGAAAGCAATTATCTTGGAAAAAGCTACAGCTGTAGATAGTAAATTAAATACATATAGTGGATAACTACAGCGCACCCTTATTACCCGGTTATTTTTAATCCTGTAGATCATGCGCTCCAGACTATCTCAACCCAAGCCCAACCTGATCCCTCGCTCAGGGCTGCCCCACATCAGCCACATCACGCAATGCTCTGCATCGCATGCCCAAAGCAGCTACAGAAAAGCACAATGTGGATTAAAATGACTATTCCATATAAATGTGCACATCTGTATTAAATACAACAGGCCAAAGGGGGGAGGGCGAGCACTTAGAATCTGCTTTGAAATAGTTCTCAGGAGACCTGGGATGAAGGGTTGCTCTCATGCAAACAGCACTTTTGAATAAATACCTCAACGTCTTATTTATACTTTTACAGTATAGGAAGCAGTTTATCACCAAAGGAAGAATAAAAAAAAAAACACCACACATCAGAAACTACTGTCAGTCATATATCTATAAACCTGTCTCATAGTGAGATTAGCAGTAGATCTTCCCAGGAGCAAAGTGCCTGTTTATTCCCTGCAACAGTGTGATTACACAAGCTGCCCACAATTATTAGAAGAAAAAAACCTTATCTCTTTTCTTTAAAACTTGGATACAAAAACTTTTATTCTCCCCAAAACAAGGTATCCTATTTTCTATTCTACGTCAAGGCTTCAGATGTGTCCTATGAACAGATATTGTAATTAATCACATAATAAATGGAGTATCCAACACAGACTGAACACCTGCAGTATTTCAACTCAGTTTTTACTCAAAACCAATGTTTTCTTTTGACACCTGTATACATGTATGCACATATATCCGTGAAAAGATGCTCTGCACTTTAAAGCCATAGTAATAAATGGGAGATTATTTGATGTCCAATAGCTCAGCTGCTTCAACAAATACTACTTACCTCCCTTGCCATTTGTCTTCCAAGGCTGTTTGTACTGCCGAGATAAGTACAAAACAATGTGGGTCATCCCTGGTTGGGTGTGATATAAAACTCCTTCTGCCCTTCTAGCAGACCTTTAATTTGCAGTTAAAAGTCTTAATAAAGCACCTCACCTAACAGCATGTGCCTAAAACTAGATCAGTTCATTAGTCTAATCTCTGTAAAATTCCACCATAGAAAGAAAGTGTCATATAAAATGTACATGTTTATCGCTGAGGCATTGCTGAATGTTTGCTTCAGTGACCACATCCAGTCTACCGAAAAGAGCTCAAAGAAAGAGGTTTTTTCCTTTTTTTTTTTTTTTTTTTTAAACAGATCACCATTCCACCATACTTGTACAGGACATCAATATAGTTATTTAAACCAGTCTTTTGCCCTGAACAATGTACATTGGAGATACCTGCCTCCTGGTATACTTTCTCTCCTAGCCCAGAGCCGCAAAATGCTATAAACCCAACGGACTTCCAACTGCAATAACCCTACCACGCTCTTAAAAAGTCACAAGTCTCCTGTGGCTCTTTATTTTTTTGAGTATTCCAACTCACCAAACCCTTGGTTTAGCAGGGTCTCATTCCCTGACAAATCCTCCTTAGTCATTTTCCAGCTTCCTATTGAATCCTGACCAATAAATGCAAATGTATCAGCTATAGCAAGAAGTATGCAGATTATAGAAACACGCAGCTATGGAGCCATATGGATGCACTTACTGTAAACCTCAAGGGAAGGACTAGAACAGACAGCAAATCTACCCAGCAATATGCGCATTTAAGCACTATTCCCTACAGATCCTGTCCCTTAATTTTACCTGGTTTTAACTGCTACCAATTTCTGTATTTTTTTTTTTCTGTAGCTTTGTATGCACAGCATGCTTTAGTTCTTCATGATTGCTAACGCTTTAGCTGGTTGAAAACATTCTCCTGGTTCACTTTCTGTAATGTTGTGATTAGGTAACTGCTCAGGATGCTGAAAAAATGCCAAACATTGAGAGGCTGATTGGTGTTTGAGTTTCAGATTCATCCCTATTGGTATTTGGAAGTGTTACAATCTAAAAGAAAACAAATACATTAATTTTAATTCTTTTCTTACCTCACTGAAAAAAACCCTATTATAATATTTTATTATTTACAGTTCCCTTGCTATAAATTCCACCCCCAGCTCTAACACAGAAAAAGCTTATAGTTTTGTAAGTGCAATAAAATACTAAAGAAAATGTAAGTTACATTTTCCTCACTTTTAATTAAAACATGCCCTGGTACATTCCCTGAGCCTGCTGGTTAGGTGGTACATGACTCTCTATCTTTGCGGTCCAAAGCTCACTGTCATGCTATTGATAATGTATACAGGCTTCTCCATTTATTTTATTTCTTTTTCAGTTGTACACAAATAATAAAAACCTTGCCTCCCAATCCTGTCATTGCCTATGAATTTCATAGGATATACACCCACAGGGTGCTTTACTCTGCCTTTCTGAAGCCAAGCACCAACCCTATAAAATACTCCAGTGCTTAAACTGGGGACAATGACATAGTGTTTGGCTTAAATGGTCTTTGCTTCATTTCATCTGATTACTTCTAGTTATACCTTCTCTCTGTTAAATGTCCTTGCGTAGGTGTTTATAGCTCTGTGTTCACACAAAACAATCATTCCATCACATTACACACTCTGTCATTTTATTAGCTTCTTGCAAATAATTTTCTGCAAGTGCTCCAATTTCAAATGCCATTTTAAACTCATTTGCTGGTTTACCAAAGCCGTTCTGGTATTGACTGGCCAACAGACAACACGAGATGCCACACGGAGCCGTAACACCAGCAGCTCCCGCTTTCACTGTGGTGAGTAATTCCAGAGTATCTCCAGGTCCCCACCGTCACTGGTTTGAATCCAACATAAATGAACAGCACACAGAAATTATCCTCGTGCAACCGTCTGGCAGCCCAAACAAAATGAGCTGTTCCTTGTCTTGCCTCCAATTTCCCAAGAAACAAAACACCACCAGGTTTTAGCTTGTACCTGTGTCAGCATCACACCAAGGATAAGGAAGTAATCCTTAGAACCACAATTACCTCCTTGGCTTAGACATGGTTGGTAGAGGATGTTGTGATCTGTGATGTTGGGAACACAGTTTCCCCAGAAATCTGCTTTCTCGTGCTACTAGATCAGTACACGCCTGGAAAACGAATGCCTGAAAACACACAATCAGACCTAGGCTTTAGAAAAACACTGAATGAGATTCTTCAAAAGTACCTGTATTTTATTTGACTTAGAGGAAAGTCAAGTGATTATGAGAGAGACAGAATGCTTTTCTTCAGGATGACATATAGCAGATAAGACCGTACCAAAAAAATAAAAGTTTAAACCTAAACTCTAGCACTTATTTATCCTTTGACAACTGTGTTGAGTCCTTCAGATGACTGACGCAGGTGAAACCACTTCACCAGACATGCTGGTACAGAACTGTTAATGGCACTTGCTGCAAATCACCTGCTTAGTTCAAAGTATCCCAATTGCTTCAAGACCAATTTTCATGCTTCATGTTAAACACGTGCTCAAGTTTTTGCAGGATAGCAGCCTAGAGGGAATAAATGTTTTGTGGATCAAAAAAAGAAACAAACTTTTTTTCTGTCTTAGCTGGGGTTCTAACTCAGGCGACTCTGCTGATTTAGGGCGATGCATGGTCCTTGCTGCCTGTCGTGCTGCTGGAGGCAACAAGGCTGGCAGGCGCCAGTGGTCCCACCTCCCAGCACCGCATGTCCAGCATGGGGCTACCAGACTTCACCAAGGCCCATGCTGACATGCTGGGCTGTGAAGAGCAACACAGGCTTGGTGATGTATCATTTTGTGACCACTTGTGATCAATTTTTAAAGACACATTCCTCTCACTCTGTCGAGGAAACGTTGCAGAAAGGCCAAAGAGAACCAGAGAGGAATCCCCGCTAGCTCTGCAACTGCAGGATGAGGGTGACCAAAGCTCAATGGATGTGACAGAATTTAATTGCAGGCATTTTAAATACTGAAAATAAAATGAACACCTAATCCTCCAGCATCCATCAAGAAATCTGAGTAGCTCCCATTTGTCAGTATATTCACCTTCAAAATGCCTTCACCAAGGTGGGAAGAGGAAACTGTGCCCATTTTTCAGATGGGTTATGGAGGCTCAGAGCAGCCAAGCTGGCGGCCTAAGCTCAGAGCCGATTAGGAAGTGAAAAGAGCAGAAGGTCACTTGTGTCCCACGATTCTGTGGTTAGCAGACAACGTTTTGGGGCTAATAGCATTACGTGCTCTGTGATGCTGATATGTTGAGATAAATGTGACAGTCCCTGGTGATGGCTTCATCAGAGGGAACTGCTGACTCAATGTTTAGGCGTAGCAGCAAGAACTGTTTATGTGCATACATTGAAAACAACAGATGACTTCTGGAGCAAAACACATGGGTAAAATTCTCTCAAGGCAATACAAAAGAGCCAAAGCACTTTCCTACAGTGACTGTGCAGTAAAGTAAATTAGAGCTCTGCATAGAAATCATCCATTATCCCATATAATTTTAGCAATTCTTAGATTAATAACAGGAAAGAGCCAATAAAACAGTATTACAAGGAAAATACACATCCTTTTGATGAACTGCCACTCAGTCCTTTCAGGTCACTTCATACCTCAACAGAAAATTTAAAGTTTGAAACATTCACTATAGTATTTTTCCTACCACTCTTGCCATTTGTTTAAGTTATGCTTTACACTTTTCTAGATGAATGAATCACATTAATTATTATTTTATTATTTTTTCTGACCATTAAGCCAAATTAAGCTACTTCTAGAGTTGAGGGGGAAAACACAATTAGTAATGATTCCAAACATCCATTTGGCAGAAAAACATGGTGAGGGGAAGACATTGCCATGAGTTGCGAGAAAGTATTTTGTCTATTACACAAACACCATCCTCTCTTCTTACTGTTATAGCTCTCTCTCATCTACAAGAACTTTACTTGAGATAGGTCAAGACTGTAAACAAGCATATTTGAAAATCACAGCTCTGAGACGTTCTTCAGAACACATAAAAGGTCATTAACACTTGTGTTTCCTTGGAGCCAACTCTAGCAGGTTAGGATTGCAAGACCTGAAGCTCGCAGTGATTCACCTCTCCCCCAACTCTATTGGTTCTTCCCAGCTCTCCATTAGAGGCCACACAACCGTTAGGGAGCTGAAGCTGATTTCCTGGATCATTTTACTCAATGGAAATCTCATTTATTATTGAAAATAACAGAAACTTGACCTTCCCTGGAGACTTTTACAGAAGTTCAGACTGTAGGTGAATTTGTCCAACCTGCATAATGCAAGTCAATTCCTCACAGAGTAAAGCAGCATTCAAAGTGAACAAGGCTGGCAGAATTGAGCCTTTTGTGCATAATTAATGCAACCATTGATCAGCGAGAGCTTGGATTCAGAATTTTTCTGCAAGATAAATGCACATGGATGAACTTACACACTTTTAAAAAGTCTAACTTTGAGAAAGCTTCTTTGATTAATGAGAGTCTCTTGCTACCGCAAACCTAAGCGGACATTTTCCGTGGCGCACACACCAGCATCATTCAGCAGAAATGGTTCACAGTAAATGGTGCCAGTTGTGACTCTTGCTTGTCA
Organism: Aramus guarauna; assembly: GCA_013400195.1. Lineage (NCBI taxonomy): Eukaryota > Metazoa > Chordata > Aves > Gruiformes > Aramidae > Aramus > Aramus guarauna. The sequence continues at coordinate 377,336 of VXBL01010279.1, forward strand.
CAGATCTAGATACAGCCTCTCTCCAGGACAAGTATGTGATTTCCTGTTCTATTCCCACTTGGTGTGTGCAAGCAATTCCCATTAGCACCAGTGGGAGTTACGGACCAAGGAAAACTCCAGTGCTGAAGATATGTACAGGCTGTTTGAGGTACTATTTCATGATCTTTAGCTTACACTCCTAATCTTTTTTGAAATCCTGGCTACAGATTTACCACAATGTGTGAATTTACAAATAATAATGAATTAATTCAGACTGGTATGCATGCTAGTCAGATAGCAATGGCCACAATATTTACATAACTGGATTTATAAAGCAGCTCATTCTCAGCCATCTAGCACTTGCTGTCCCCCACTGTAAAACTAGTTTGTCTCTGGGGCTGGAGGAAAGCAGAAGGCAAGTTTACTGCAGAAGAGAAAGTGGCTTCTTTTAAGGGTTGTCACAGGCACACTGTCCAAGAGAGGGAGAGAAACCTTGTGTTTGCAAGGGAGGGAGGACTTCTTGGAACTGGAAAGAAAAAAACAAATATAATAAACCCTTCTGGTATAGCCTCCTGATGTGCTAAGCCAGAAAACTGCAGCCTTGCACAAAGCTGAGAGCTGAATACTACAGGCATTTTGGTTCATCCATCTCTCTCTCCCTCCATGTTCTTTCAGTCATCTGTTACCAGCCTTTATCTGCCTGGACCACAATCATCATACACAGCTGTTTCCAAGGTTATACAGAATACCATTTAAAATTAGTTGGTATTGTTTAAATCCAAATGCAACTGCTGAGGACTGCCAGGCTGTGCTGCCTGAAGGGACGTTGTGAGGACGTGCCAGCAGCGGGAGGTGGTGATGTGCAAGTGGACCGGGAGGGCAAGGGGCACTTGGAGGTGGGGAGGGGGGGGTGGGAGCAGGCTGAGCACGTGGCACCAACTTATCTGTGTGGAAACTCAACATCTCACAAACTTGTGTACCTTTAATCTGCAACAGGAATTTATATAAGCCTGCATGTGGAGGTGTGTGGCTCTGCCCACACTGTTACGTCTTGATCACAGGTGTGTAAAGGTCCTTGGCTGGATTTGGAGTGTTGCTCATAATCCAGTTGCACAATCTCTTGCCCTTGGCAAGCTGCAGCACCTGCCCTAACAAATCCATAAATACCTGGCTGCTGAGCTCTGTCCTCGAGTGACTGCAGTGTACATGTGCACTTTGTAAAAACTCATTTAAAAGAGACATACTCTAAACAGATGAATGAGTTGGCTTGGATACCTTAAAAAAAACCAAAAACAAAAAACCCAAGCTTCCTATTCTACCAGCACACTTTACTACAACTCTGACATAATTTAGAACACCTTTGCCCTCCTCCTGAAATTTCTACTACATGATTACAGTGTTGCCAGCTCTTGTCATTTGCAGAGTTAAGAGGAGACCTTGAAGGAGGTCATTTAGTCCATTCCTGTACCTCAAGACAAGAGTGACTATGCCTAGGCATCATCCCTGAAAGATGTGATAGGAAGAGTTCTTTTTCTGTCCTTCATGATTTCAAAGAGACTGGCCATTAGGACCAACTGTAGCTGCCAGCAGGGATTCTCCGCTGACCATACCTGAGCACCGATGGTAGGTTCCTTTGATGGACCACTCATTTAGTTCAAAACTCACCTTTTTCATGGTGGAAAGTAGGGAAGGTGTTGCCCTAAAAGTTATAAAATCAGAGTAACTGTATATGTTGAACATCACAGAATTATTCTGAAGATGATCTGAACAGTTTTTTTTTTTTATGTCTGTCTTGATTTTTAGGAAGGGAAGGATTGACCTGGTTTAGAAAGCTATGCTGGATGCCTGGACTGCTGATGTGTGTGTGACAGAAACAGGTGAGATCAAAAGGAAAAAATTCCTGCTTTTTGTGTAACTCCAGTTATACCAGATTTGCCCCCAACACATATTGAAATTTTTGTAGCATGTTAGTTGTTAAACCTCTCCTAAATTAGATTTCTCCCTTCCTCAGCCCCTTCTACCTCAGTGCAAAGGACAGCAGACAAGCTCTCTGAGTTTCTCCTGGAGACTGAAATTTCATCTTATTATAGGTATTTCTGGTAGAAAAGTACCCTTGGCCTACATCTAACACATCCATAAGAGCCAAGGTATTCTATCTTTCAGATGCATAACTTGGACCTTGGGATAAGGTCCCAACCTTCTCGCCAAAGAGGGATGAGAACTGCAGGTGGGGACACCCGTTCCACACCGGTTGCAAGAGCACTGGACCACTTCGACCTACTTTTTCCACTAAGTAGTAGATGCCAGATCCTGCACCCTCATGCTCTGCTTCAGGACACACCTATTATCACCAACAAAGCAAATGGAAGAACAAATCTGTCACATGGACTGTACTGAATTAACTGCATTAAGAAGCAGGTCTACTTAAACTTGCTGGGTCATCCAGACACGAATGTGTTCTTAGTGATTAAATCCTGGAAGGTTATTTTTTCTCTCCTTAGAGAACCTGAAGGAAGGACAAAGTTGGTTACCGCCCTCTCTGAGAGCTAGCTTGGTTCACAGGCTAAGCTGAAAGAGCAGAACTTGTCAAGGGCTGCACAATGGGTTCACATCTCAGGTAGGAAAGCATAAGAAAACACCAGGGTTATGCTCCTCACTTCTGGAAAAAGAGCCTTCATCACTCACCAAGAGCTTCCTAGGGCAAGTTTCTAGCTCATCTTCAATGCAGGCCCTCTCTTACTTTGCGCACCTTACCACCACAGGCTCCGCATCCTGATTTTGTGAATGCTGAATTTGTGCGATATAAGTAAGGCTGTTTTACCGAGGTCACTAATTTCCTACAGCCCAAGCTCAGAAGCAGAGAGAGTTTGTCATCAGACATCAGAGCACCAAAGACCTGCCATCACTTTCCAGGCACAACACTTTATGAAGGTCTCTCATGAAGTTTCCTGCTTGCCTCTCTCTTTGTGCCATCTCCCTTTGGAGTTAATACTCAATTACCTTGACAAAATTACAAATCTCCACTGCTCTGCATTTTTCAACTCTCGTCTCAGTGAAAATAAGCAAGACATGATTGGACCAGTCTAGGTCCCCACAAACATACAAATAAGGAACAGTGGTGCAGAACAGGAATGCATTACCCCTTCGATGCTCTGCTGACACATGGGTCCAGGCTTCATTATCACCTCTGGAGTTTACACCACTGTATCGTACGCTATAATTAGAAGGGTGTCAAAACTTGGGCGGAGCATTGCAACCATCACTGGTCGCTCCGCTGGTAGGAATACGATAACCAGCAGAGGACGAGGCTGAACTCTTATCTGAGTTCTTAAACAGAGACCAAGTCGCACGCTCTTCTCCTGCTTGAAAAAGACATATTGAAGGTTTTAAAGAACATCAGGCTGGTTCCTACTGCAGAGACCACAGGGACCCAGGCTAATGCCAGTCTCCTGCCCTTGATTCATGTTGTTGCATGAAACAGGAGGAGGAGGGCAGCTTGTGAAGCAAGATAAAGGGTTAAAAATGTCACTAAAAACTAAAAGAAAAAAAAACGTGAAAACCTGACCTTTGTAAAACAGACTCACATGTCAAGTACCATTTTCATAACTGATTAAATATATATAAAAGTTTTCATACAACTGTATTATTAGATTGTTAAATATGTATACTCAAACATTTCCTGGAGTTGAATAGCTCTGCAGGAGTCATTCCTCAACCTTAGTAAATATTCATGACATTTTGGCACACTTGCTACATTTTAAAAACTGGAACCCGCATCTGGTTTTTTTCCTTTGTTGCACCAACCTGCAAATCCTTCTGCGTTTGTGCATTATTGATCTTTTCACAGCCACTCTAGTCACTAACTTCACATGCTTAATATTTTTGAAAAAATATAATCGACACTGGTTAGTTACAAGTTTTCTAAACAGGAGAGAAATGTTTATTGCTTTACATTCAAAATCTGCAGACTGTTGCACGCTATCCAGCCTGACAGCGGGCAAAGCTCAAGTTAAACAATGCGTTTATACAACCGACATCTCAAAGAGGAATTTTTTGTTCTGGTTTTCTCTGACTGCTTAAAGGCTGATTGCACACACTTTATCTCTCACCATCGGAAAGACTATAAAGCTAAAGTGAGTTTTTATATCCACATTTCAGGATACTGAAAGTATGGGGCTATAATAGAAATGCTGACATTATCCAGCTATGGTGGTGCAACCTCTCTACCATAATTATGTACAGTTGGAGATAATAAGCACTGCTGATTCAGGAGGAATCTCTGATTGGGCTGGAAAATGGAGAAGTGTTGGATAATCTGTTTCCTGAGTGGCAACAGCAGGCCTAAAGAGCATAAACGGAGGAGCAGAGTCGGTAAGGAAACAACAACAAAGTCCAATCACGAATCCTTAGAGATGCTCTTACTCCTTTTATTGTTCATGTGATTGCAAGAGATCTAAAGGACTCATTCAGGACTTGTGCTAAAAGGACACTGTGAAGTTACCTGGAGGAGTGTGCAGCACAGATGGCAGGGAATGGTTTGATTATGCGACTGAGACAGTGGGCACCCAGTCGAGAGAGCACAGAGCACTGATTTTGAAAAGAACTGTGTTCCTTTCTGACCTTTTCAAAATCAAAAATCTTTAAAGTATCTCAAGTTCAGCACCAAAAAATGAAGGCATGTAGGAAAAAACCCCAACATGCATGCGATACTACATTAAAACTGCCTGAATAGCCTGCAAAAATTGACTTGAAATCTCTGATATCATATGGAAAAAAAGCCTAATAAAACTGTTTCGATAAGTCAGTTTTGTTTAAAGAGGAATAGGCTCTTTCCTTCCTTCCTCCTCTTTTTACGTTGCTTTGGGAGGTCAGGAGGAAGGGAAGGAAGAGACAAGACTTTTAGCGAAAACTGTTCATCAGGTTCAGTGCTTTCCTGTACCCCTTCTCTTACCAGATCTCTTTTTTTAAAAAAAAAAATTTACATACTAAATTTCCCATTAAATGATAATTTTCTCAGAAAAGGCTTGATTGATACAAAAAATTCCAAATGCAACACTGTGATTGGCTCTAATTACTATTAATAAATGCATAATGCATGTTGATAAGATTAACAAACCACTCCAAAATTTTGTTACTATATTCACTCAACAGCATAAAGTCCAAAGTAGCAGTAACACCAGCAGGCTATTTATATTCCCAGATTAACAAAACACAGGCAGATCATACAAGGATGAGCTTGAATTTTGCAAAACAAAATGCCTGGGTAAATATTTAGCATAAAAGAAACAAGGTGTAAGTTAATATTTGTCTAGCACAGGATATTATGGAAATAGATACAAGGGCTTTGCAACATTTACCCTGGAGGAGAGACCATACTGGGACAGCGGAGCACAACACCCTTACCCTTACAAAGGACAGAGGAGCTGAGTCGCTGAGCAGTCCCTCCATGCTGCCGGCCCGCTTTCTAGGAGCACGGCTCCACGCCGAGCCCCATCCCGGCTCGCTGCGCTTAGAGGAGCGGCAGGTCAGGACGTGTGGAGCAAGGAACCTCCTGGCATGACAGCTGGGCTCTGCCCAGTTAGGGATGAAACCTCCAGGGAGATTGTCACGGTACCTGTTTGAGCATCACCCTCGCTCAGCGGATGACCAGGTCCCTCGCCGCCATGTCATGAATCGGGTGGGGAGGAGGGTGCTCCCCTTGCCTGTTCCCGGCACCCCACGCACCCCAGCAGCACGGCCTCTTCGCTCCCTGATGGCAGAGAGCCCGCGGCAGCACTGGTCCCTGGGTACAAACTGGTTCCCCATCTCCTTCCCACCCCCCTCACCAAAACCGTCCCACTCCCCCCGGCATAACTTGCAACCTCCATCCACCCGGCATCACCTACTGCACCTCAGGAGAGGTCAGGGAGGGAATATACACTTTCTGGTTGGCTTCCCATTTGTCTGACGCCCTAAGGCACTTCCAATTTAGTATGTATTTCTTTTTAAAGTTAGTGGAATTGAAATAAATCCATACTGTTTGCCAATTTCCAGCTTACGTAATCAAAGTCAACTGTGCATTCACAAATTCCTCCCTTCTCTGCAAGCTAATCTGACAGTAGCAGGGGGTGGGGGGGAATGTAACGGGAGGAAAAATAATCTCCTGTGGTACTGTCTTGATTTCCTCAGGAAAATAAAATGCCTTCAGTTTATATTGGCCTGGTAATGAATTAAACATTTTGAAATCCATAAAGGAACCTCAATAATAAGATCTTTAAAAACTGCAGACACAGTCAAAGCAGAGGGGAAAAAAAGAAGCAGAAATATGCTTGAAATTAAGTGGAGACAAATCACTAAGACACAGATATGGTGAAGCAAAGCAATAGGCGCGCCAGAGAAAGGGGAGAGAATCCATTCACCAGTCTAAGTTCACACATTCAGCTTCTGCTTTCATCAGACACTAAACAAAACAAAGTTACTGCAGCTAGTGTTTTGTTCACTTATCAAAAAGACCTAACTGGAGTTTTAATATATGGAAATATCACAGTTTTAAAACCTTTTGTTTGGAAGCTCGTACAGGCTCCCTGGTTAAATAAAAGTCTACCACTCCACTGCACTGGGAGGTGCCAAGATTCAGGCATTTGCATGGCTTAAAATGGCTGCAGCAGTTCAAGGCTTCCGTAACTTATTGTACACAGCACCATGGAGCACAGGAGAGGGGTCTCTTTCCTGGCTATACACTATTTTAAATTTAACAAAGCCAACGTAATTAGTCCCATGAGCACCCCTCCAGCAACAGCTTCAGCTCCCAGCACTAGTGAGCTGTATGCTATGCAGTAATTATGCTACCAAGCTGTCAGAGCCTCCTTATCTGCATGCAAATTAGTTCATATGCTATACATCTGCTATAATGACAGTATTAAACCAAGAATTTTATAATGAAGCCATCCTCTTTATAGCAACATAGCACAATTACTTTATTAACATATTGCACATCTATGTATGTAACTGCTCCCAGTCAAACAGCCAAATTTCCCGTTCCCCCATACAGCAGGATCTTCTTCGCTTCTCTCCCCGTATCTGTAAATAAACACAAAAAACAAGAACGGGAATTTCTAAACTACCTCTGTACAATACCACTCCTTCATTGTTCTTGGGGAAGTACTACACCAAATGCCATTAAGCATGACTAGGTGAATAAATATTCCCATAATGCTCCAAAAGGTTAGGAGATGAAACAGTAATAATCAAATCAGCAGCTGTTTGCTCCCAGCCTTGACATCAATCATCAGCTTCTGTCGACTAGCGACTGCCAGCACCACTGGCCAAATGGCAGCGGGAGGGGGACCGCAGCCCCGCCGCAACCCCGCGTCCACCCCGAACGCACAGACGCAAAAAGAGATGTCAAGCAAAGAAGGAAGCGTGAGGCGAGAAAAACCTTCACAAGCGAGGAGCGAGCCACGCAGACCTGGCGCCTGGGAGGGCTTCTGCCTGGAAAAGGCATGCCGGTGCCAGCCCCGCCGCGCTGAGGGTTTTGGAGGTGGTGGGGGATGCGAAGGCGAGATGGCAAAGCACGGCTGCCGCCCGCACCCCTGCCTCCGCCCCTTGCAGCCTCTGCAGCATGTCGGTGCTCCGTACCGCCGGAGAACCATCCTCACCTCTCCGAAACACGCAGCGGCACTTCACAACACATCAGCGTCAGCTATCGGCCCCAGCCCTCTTTCAAACATTAGTGTCGGGAAAGTTTGGTGGCTTCTTGGTTCAAGAGCTTTTTTTCCCCGTTTCATTTTTGGAAGAGGTATGTGATTCTCTACAAAGGTTATTTACAGTAACTAACCTCAAAGAAATAAAATCAATAGAGGACTTGACTAAATTTCCTTGGGGGTATTTTATGAGTTCTTCTGTTGTGAGCAACTGCTCAGTTCTTTTACAGTTAAAAAGAAAACACCTAGAAAGCTATGTGATCAGCTCTAAACCTAATACATCTTCACATCTATTTCTCAATTTAGGTCTATTTTTAACCTTCCAGCTTTATTACCACAAGCCACTTAGCAGGCACTGCCAGGGACCTGCACTTCAGCCTTCTTGCAAGGACATACTCTGAACATACCCAGCTAGCCACATCTCCAGGGTAATAAGGAAAGGTGATTTCTAATAATAGGGACTATGAATTCTGGGATCTTCCTTCGCTTATTTAATCTGATACAGTTTGTTTGATACTTTTGACTAACTGATTACATTTCAAAAGTCTACTTGGGAATAGAGCAGTTGTGCTCTATAGGCATCCTCCATCAGCAGGAACAAAGGCAAGTGGAAATAGAGGGAAAAAAAACCCAACAAAAAACCTTTTCCCCTTTTCATGTTATATTTCCCCAAGCACCAGAAAGGTGTGGATAGGTCTCAGCCAAAGTTTCAGCGCTACTTTGTTCTTCATGCAAATCAGCTCTTTCATCAATTATTTTAAAGCCAGTTATAAACATGACTGCTGTTTCAAAGCCACGAGGAGATAGGTGAGAATTACCATGGACAGCACAAAGATGTTCAAATACAAAACAAATCCAAATCTTCTCTTAAAACCTATATTTACAGCTTCAGTAAAGCCCTGAGTGCTGACACTACAGTGCATAAAACAACAAACAAAAGAGCTAGGGAAAGGCATAGAGCAATGCTTCTTTCTCTCCTACAAAAGCTTGTTTTATTTTTGTCAGCATAACCTGTAGTTTGCTGGCTTTCTGAGAGATCAAATATTTGATCAGTTTATGAAAGGGATGATATTATGTGTTTGTCTGAGGGAACAGGGTCACTGGATTTCGTGACCCTGGAGTTTATTCCAGCACTTGGTTCCCATGAGAAAAGTACTAAATTACCCTTTTCCTTTGGGAGAAGGGAAAACAAAATCAGAATATATCGTAGTCCTCCTGCAGCTACTAACAAGATCTTCTGTAGCCTTTGACACCACCTCATGAAATAATGCAACGCAAGCCATCTTATTAGCACTCAGTGTGCACCTAACCAAACGGACTGCATTTTCAGAGCAGCCAGTCATGCAAGGAGCAGCTTAGTCTTATCTGCTGGAAACCTCTTCTACTGCTGTTCTGCCATTTAAATCTCTTTTGTACTGCTGCCGTTAAAGGTGAACTCTATTGTCCTTTAACGTCCACCAAAAAGACCTGTCCTTTTAGCTGCAGCGGGGCTTGAATCATGTCCTGGAGGTAGCATCTATCTCACCTAGCTTTCGAGGCTGACAAGGTAGACATCTCAAACAGAGCTAGTGCTTCAGCCTCCCTTTGCTCTCAATGGCGAGACACACGCACACACTCATCCAGAGCACCGCTCAGGCCAACAGCCATTTTATGATGAGCTGAGCTGCGCTCCAGGAGCATCAATGTCTCTTCTTTGGTCTTAAAGGGCTTCTAGAACGTGGGCTTAGCTGTAGGTATCTGCAGTCAGGTGAGAAGAACGCTATCTCAGGACCATAACCAACCCAGCATCATCAACCCAGTGTCACCAGCCTGGCTTCCTCGTGGCCCTAAATTTTGGTGACAACCCCTCCTTGCTGCTGTTATCACTGTAAGCCCCTCTGTACTTCACCTGATAGCCTCAGCTTCTTCATCCTATCCCTGGGATTGCCCATCTACCCTCCTCTCCCTCTTCCATCTCTTCTCCTGTGTCTCCACACACTCCTTCAGAACTGGACAGGTTTTTTCAGGCTCACTGGTACATTCCCCAGCACCTCCCTCCCTAGTGCCCCAGACGTGCTGGCTACTTGCCATGTGGCAGGTTCTCCCCAGTCGCATTTTCATGATATGCTACAGGTCAGTTCTGTTCCTAAAACAGAAGCAACACCTTCTGCCATCTCTTCTAATCTCAACATTTCTTCCATCAACTGAATCTACCATGAGCCTCTGGCTGTGGCTTGGCAGCTGAGTTGCCACTGCTTGCTTACATTTTTGTTGCATTATTAAAGAAGAAATTCTGCCATCAGCACAGTAATCTGCTAGAAAATAAAACCACATGGAAATCACCTGCAAGGTGTGCTATTTTAGGTGGGACTGCTAATGTAGGTCAAGTTTTATTTTAAAAAATCCTAGCAATATACTTTGGAATGGAAAAGTTCTCCTCTGGGTTGCATCTGTGTTTATTAAGAAGTCTCTTCTGAATTCTGAATTTTCAATCTATCCACCATCGGTTTTTAAAGGAAAATCACATAAGCATACACAATTCTCGGTCCCTGATTTCAGCGAACCAACTCTATGCTTGCAGCTCAGACATTTTGAGTGATATTCATGAAAATGTAAATTATTCTTTCACACTAAAAAAAAAAA
>VXBL01010279.1:387670-403875 GCA_013400195.1 Aramus guarauna
GTCAAATTTGACAGTGAAAAAACACCCAAAGCATCTGAGAATCAGCTCAGGATCACTTCTTGATCCTGTTACAATTCCAGCCCCAGTTCATTGAGATAAGTATCATGCAGGCTCCTCTTACAAGCAAATCTTCCCAAAGCCCATTCTACTCTGGCAGCCAGTCCTTGAAGAATTCAACAGTTTTCCATACAGCTTTGGCATTTTGTCTCCCTCACGGTAGCAGTATTGGCCCCAGCTGGGAAATTGTGGTAGCAAAACCAGACTGCAGAAATACTGCAGAACCACCTTGAAATAGTGACCTTGTTTTTTAACATATTGCAATATCAATATACTTAGTGTGTACATGACCCACATTAAGACTTAAGGTTTGGGCTCTACTTTTTTTTTTTTTTTTTTGGTTAAGCATTTGAGATTGCTATTGCTCCTGAGCAAAGTTTAATCTTTATAATATATTAATTTTGTAATTAAAAAATACAGAAGCCAATCCCAAACTGGGAGTACAATGGCCGCACTTCACAAAGGAGAGATCTGACAAGGGATAAAGTAATTTATTCACTCCTCCTTCCTTCGCCTAGAAATTAAATACTTCACAAAAGATCATCAGCAAGATACTCAATTTGTAGACACTAACAACCTTGGCAGTGTCCTTTGCAGAGCAGAACAGCTGTTTAGTTGATGGGCACCTTGTCCCAGTAGGGAAAGTTACAGCCTTCTCCACTGCAAATGCTGCGGTTTTCTGCTTTTCAAGCAGTCTCGCTTTGTGCCTAGCTTGCAAGAGAACCCTGTACAGAAATATTGCCACCAGCATCGCAAAGACTGTTAACCTGAAGAATTGCTCTGTTCTGGCATTTGTTTTGTCTTAAGTGTATTTAAATTCCAGCAAGCATTTACATTGCAAGCAACCTTTGTTGCTTTCAAAAAATAAAGGAAACAACAAAGTGTGAGCTTTTCTGAGATTTTAAAGTGCTCGGATCCAGCTACCACCATTTAGCACTGACGGCGTAGCCAAGCTGTGCTGCAGCACCTCACTGCAGAGTCCCCCTTACAACAAGTACTCAATTAAACTATGGTGAAATAAATGAAGAAAACCTCATTTCACCTTAACTTTGCACTGTGGTAAATGCATTCAAACACACACTTTCTGCAGCTCACCAGACTGTTTGCTTCTAACTGTAACATCTTCATGACAAACATGGGTCTCCCATCCCCCAGTAGAAAAAGGGTATCATCTTCCTCCGACACACTGGGGAACTCACCAGCCTCCAGCCTTTATGTGGGGTCCCCGAGATCTTTGTTCCTGCAATGCTTTCCCAGACTGGTGTTTACAAGCGTGTGTAGGGAAAATGAAGTAGTGCCAATCTCAAAAGATCAAAAAATGTGACTTTGAAAAAATGGTTTGGGTCTCTGATTTCCAAATTCCCTTCATCTGCTGTGGTATGTGCACAACTTTGTACTGTTGGCAAAATAAGCAATGTTGATAAGGGGAATTTTGAAGGGCTTCTCACATCCCATCTCTAACCATCCCAACTGGGTAATCCTCACTTGGTTTTCCTTTTTATCTTGCTGGAGAAGAAAGGTAGCTTGCATCTAGCAACATTTCACAAAAAGCCATATGGCTCAGGATGCAGGCATAGCAAAGTGACTGTTCTTTTCCCCACGCCTAAATGAGACTTTACTGGGTACATGAGACGCGAGGTTTGTCTACAACCCTGCTTCCAAAGACGACCACATTTTAGGAATTACACTGCAAGTGAGATTTATTTTCAGTATCTCAAATGGTGCAAGGTCAGGCAAAAGATGATAGGAAAGACACAGACTTAAATCCAGTTTCAGGATCCCATTTCTAAGGTCTTCAGAAGTTGAACTATTAGTAGAAGCCTGAGAGGTAAAAGCAACAGTTCTGCTATTGCTTATTACCGTATGTAAAGTGATTAATACAGCAGTTTATTGCCTCAGTTGCACAAAATAACTACATGCCAGCTCTTCTGGCTGAGGAAAAAGCACCACATTGCTATGCAATTAAAAACAACATGGAAGAGTGCCAAGGGTGAAAGATGGAGAAAATCCTAACCTCCCTCAAGCACAAGGGATGAAAAAGCAGAGCTACAGCACAGAATGTCTTTACCTTTGCTTCTGAGTTTATAGACAATTGCAGCCAGCTTACCAGGAGTCCAAGTGATGGTGAGAAAACCAAAGTGGAATTTAACTCCTCTTTCCAAAACAGAGGGACCATTAAACACTACTTAATATGACATCTTACTAAGTCAATATATGCTTTTCTCTCTTACATTGCTATTTCATATTAGGGAATATCCATTGACAACTTATCCCATCCATCTGCCCTTAGCAGTGTTTTCTCCATCCTCCTACACACTATTCTCTTCGGCTTACAGTAACACTGATACGCATTCGTGGTGAGAAGCCATCGGTACTATGCATTCCTCTCCCAGTCTTCTTCCTTTACAATGCTCTAAACCCAAAAGACCCTCCTGACAGTGACTGGCTTGCCGGGGTGCCAGGACCACTGACTACTGTCCAGCAAGTTGTTTCAGAGACCCTTCCCTTCAACATCACTTTGCATCATACATTGCTAGTAGTCTTGCATATTGATTTTGCGCTGAGTGTCTACAGCACCCGGCCCGGCTCTGGGCTGTGACTAAGGTGCCCTTCCCAGCTACTCCACACTATACCAAGAATAAAAAACAGTGAGAGAACTCTAAATCTGCTGTCCAGTATGTACAAGCTGTCGTCTTTAGCTTTAAGTTTAAGCCATACTAAAACCAGCATGAATGGGACTCATCAGCTGTTACAAACACAAATAATCCTTATTCACTACAGCCCATCTGGAGATACAGTGGTCATTCCCAGCAGCCATCTACTGAAGCTCTCTGTGTATTTTCCTTCTTCTACCGTGGTACAAAGAAAAATTAGAAAGAGTCTGGTTTCATAAAAATGCATGCACTGTACTGGAACACATTTTTGCATTGATATAGAAACTCAGCAGGAAATAATAAAACACTAAAAAAAGAGAGCTTTTAAGTGTGACAGCTTCAAGTTTGACTGTGTAGTTCTTTCTAAGTCTAGAGGTGGGCCTCTAAGTCTAGAGATGGGCTTCAGTAACATACAGCACCTGTTTCTCAAGCTCGCTAGGAAACCTTTTTAAACACCCAGCATCTTTGCATCTAGAAAAGCCGTGCTGGGTGCAGGGTAAATCCACTCTGTCCTGCCCTCAGCTCTGGCGCATTGAATTTTGTAAGGAAGCAGGAGGATTTCCCAGCTGAGTAACATAAAAATATGTCATATAAAAGATTAATTTATGGGTAGAGAGCAGGACTTGCTTTTGCCAGAGACAGATTTTTCTTCTTTTTAAGCAGAAGATGTCACAAGGTTGAAGTCCAGCTGAGATGGCGAGTTCAAATATGTATATGATAAACGTATCTCAGTTATTGCAACCACATACTTGCTAAACAATTAACACAAACACACATTTTACTGTACAAAAGCATATTTAACGCAGAAAGGTCACTCTTCTTCTGAAGCCTAGGATTAATTTACATAGTGCACCTTTAAAGTCCTTTTTTTATATGTTAATTCCTGTTAACAAAGAAAGAGATGTTTCAGGCACAGGCTTCAGCTTGGCACACGCTGCAGTGCTCCCCTGAAAAAAGTCTGCAGCGGAACCCCTAATAAAATAGCTACTTAGGAGCAGTGTGGCTGCTTCTTTCTAATCTGGAGTCAACATGGAGAGATAACCTATGGATCATGCATAATTCGCTGTTCATTTGCCCCTGTAAAGATGAAGACCAGGAGGAAAATAAAAGGATTTTACGACAAACCTGCAGCAAAGCCTGTTGCAGAGCTGGGCTTTGGAAGCCATCTCAAAGGATGCCCAAAGGTGCTCACCTCCCACTGTACCCAGCTGCTCCTGAAATTCAGTAGCAGTCAGACACCACGGCAGAAACCTTGGCACCTTGTCCTCTGCTCTTACTTCTTCCACATATGTTCTCTTCAAAAGGCATTTTAAGACCAAAGGATGAGCCAAAAACCTGGGGGGACTTTTGATCATTCCCAGCGTGGAAGGTCGTACATGGCATTCCAGTTTCTGCAATAGCAGCAAACACAGCAGTGGCGTTGCCATTGTATCTCTGTTGTAACTGAAGAACCCTATGCTCAGAATTCAAATGAGAGAATTTCCACTATACATAGGCTCGGTTTTCTTTCATTTTTCACTTCCTCCCATCCCCTCTTCTTCAGGTTTAAAGGAAACCTTCCTTGAAGCAATCTTGTATAGGACACAACTCTATTCTGAACCCTATTATATCTCATAACTTGATATATTAAAGTGGCTAAAACTCTGGAAAAGTTTTAAAAGAAGCTGGTGCTACTGTTGATCAATGCTATAACCTACACTCACTAGATAATAATTTATGGACTAGAAAAACTACTCTATCTTCCCTGACTCTCAATTATTCCCAACACACAGTCCATACAACAAGATTAACATAAAAACCAGGCAACATCAGAAAGCTATAAATTTTCACAATAAATCAGCCACTTCCCCTTCATTAGGCTTTGCACAGTTCATATTATTTCCTTTCTGGAGAAAATCATGACTCATTACTGTCTGCCTTCAGAAACAAAACTATCAGCAACATTTCCACAGGGATCATCTGAAATGGATTTCTAATAATGTACAGGATAAAAGGTTTTCTTGTTCTCCCCCTTCCGCATCCAGCATTTAAACTTTATGGTCCCGATGACACTATGAAAGGCACATGTGCTTAATAACATAACTTGTAAAGAAGTATGTCTTAAAACATATAACTGCATGCTTAAATATAGAACAGATAGGCACTCGGGCAGTCACTTAACAAAGAGAAACAGGTTCTATTTATTCCTCCAGCAGCCAGCCTTAGCATAGGAATAACTGACGCGGCAGATAAAGGCTCTTATCCTGGACTGGTTGTATGTAGCACTTCATCAGTACACTTACAGGCACTTTACTAAAGCAGGGATGTATTCTTATCCCTGTTTTACAGAAAAGGAAAAGCTTCCCAAGGTTACAAAAGAAGGTCAGAAACATGTATCTGCACGCACCACCTACATACCTTGATTCCCGTGCTTTGCCTATTAAGCCACACTCAGAGCTTCACAGATTGAGCTTTTATGTAAACATTTAACTTATTTCTCAACAAACCTATAAGCATTCACAGTATTTTATCTTCTGAGTTGGACTGAATTAGGCCAGCCTCTACTGCGTCCAAGTACACAACACTAGAGACCCATCTCTCTCTCTCTGGAAATGCAGACTGGTAGCATTACTTTTGCTTAAACTTGAGAGGAAATACAGATGGCCATGATGGATCTCACTTAAACAGGAAGATCAAGAAATATTTTAAGTCTCGACAATACAAATTTAGGTAATGCTTACTAAATCTCAAGGTGGAAGTCACAAGAGACAGATTACTGAGTTAATACGTTCACACCAGTTCAAATCCACCCTTCTTTTGGAGGAATAGCACAGAACACCATGACACAAGTTAGGGTGACACATACAGCAAACCAGTCCCTGCGGCTGAGACTTCTATCGTTCCCTGTGAGGGAGATGACACCCAGAAGAGGTCATCCAGTCTGGACTACGACTTCCCCCCCATACCTCCATGCACCACAAAACATGGTCTGCAAGTCACGTCGCCCTCCATCACATTAATTTTGGCCAGAGCAGCTGCAGATGGCAGCCCCTTCTGACCTCCAAAGGCAAAGGGAAGCTTCAGAGCACGTCTGATTAGACAAGTCCAGGTGAAATGTTCTTTTTAGTGACTGTTTTCTTCGGTTTCCACTGGCAGCCAGCAGCATGCTTACCTTTACTGCCTTCCCTGCTTCTTTAGCAGGGCATCATCCTGGCAGAACAAGCTCAGCCCAGACATGGGAAGGCTCCAGAGTTTCGCAGCTGCCTGTCTGGCTTTCCCTCCCCTGCCTCAGTTTGCTGTCTTGTTTTATATGGCAGAGACTACAGCGTTCATTTTTATAAAGCGCTTGAACAGGCTATTTGATATAAGCCTCATTTTTCAAAGGTGTCAACTACCTCGGCTCCCGCTGAGCACAAATGCATCATCGCTGCTGAGCACCGGGGAAGCGGGACTCAGCACGGTCATGCAGCGGGAACGGAGCGGGGTTCTCCCGTGGCATGGGACTGCTGGCAGGCAATGCTCGCTGCTTGTCCCGGGAAGTCTCGCTGCATTTCTGGGAGGGAGGTAAAAAAAAAACCTAGCAATATCATTTTTTAGATGAGGCAAGTCAGAGTGATACAATCAGTGCCTTGCTAGAAGTGACAGATTGCGCGAAAATGCTGCAATGTTCAGAAAAGACTACAGTCCAATGATAACTACAGCCTTTATTTACAACCCTCTGCTTCACAGCTCAGTCACAGAGATTAACCTCAAAACTTAACACAATTATCACTTGCAGGTCTGTATTTTTGACGGCTTTTATTCTGAAATACAGCAGAGAAACAAATGAAATGAATAAGCAACAGCTTTCATGGAGAAAGCAACCAAAAACCACTTGCGCTAGACATTTCCGCCCAGACTGTCTTGCCTGTTTTGGTTGTGACAACGTGGAAACAAAATATAACTGCATTCCGCACAAACTCACATCTTCGCATGCTAAAACTCACGCTGACACCACCGCGGCACTCAGAGGAAGTGGCTGAAATGTTAGCATTCACCAGGAATAATTCCAGAAATAATGGAGCTACTGTTCCCATTTCCAGTCAGGAGGAGTGCACGGCCCACGAGCACCTACGCCCAAAGGGGCTGCGCTAACGACGGCAGATCCAGCACATAAAGATTTTTAAAAGTCCTGCCCTGGGAAGTAGTGGGGAAATAGGACACTCTGGACTCTCCAGAGAACGGTTTCTATTTTCATGGCTATTTTTTACAAGCCAAGGGACTACAGAAAGGTATTTAAGCTACCAGACCCGAGCAGTAAGTAAGGTTTACACGGTTTACCAAGGTCAGAGAGGATTGTCTCACAATTTTTTACTGCCTGTGAACAACTCCACAATTCTAAAAATACCTGAGTAACTGTCACGGCAGGCAACCAAACAATAATATTTTTTCCTATACAAAATCGTTTCTGACATACTCGGCTTTGTCAGAGAGCTACAACACTTCTCCAAAAGCAAAATTGCTACATCTTGACAAAACAGGAGGACGAAAGCAAACACCTTGTGCAACTGCCCTTGGAGGATGGGTGACTGGGAGAGGTGGAACAACCCCTCCCCGCCACGCACAAGGAATTTCAAGTTGAAAACCACGCTCTGGAGAAGGCTGGGAAGGAGCAGAAGGTCAGAACCTACTTGCAATAGAAAATCGGTTTGCAATCTTGATTACAAAGTTGCTGTCAAGATACCATAATACATTTTTTAAGCAGCTCATTACCAATTTATTAAAACATTAGGGCTTCTTTGAGACTGATGGAGATTATTGTTTAAACTGCTATTTAAAAGCGTACTGGCTCACAGCATGGTAATTCATTCTTTTGCCATGGAGATACACATATAGTATGTGTGCGTAGCTATATTACAGTTCATTTTTACAAAGTGATTTTGCATGCAAAGTAGGTGTGTATTTTCACATCTGGACCATGAACTAGGTAAATTAATTTCCAAATAACAAACCGTAACTTACTGGAGCACTAAATGGTACTTCTAAATAAACATAAATATTATTCTGACACTTGGATACCTTACACAGCAATAAACAAAGTCATTAATAAAGACAAGAAGGCATGTCTCCATGCTCCAGGAGACGCAAGACCGTCACCTTTTCAAAAGGGTCGGGTGGCTTTAGAGAGAGGTAACAACCTCATTAAAGTCTTTAGTCTGGAGATTTTCTCATTTGTTCAGGCTGAGAGACGTCTCGCTTTTTTTTTTTTCAAAGGATTAACAAACAGAAGAGGAGCAGTGCTTCCTTGTCCAAGTTGTTATTTTTAATAGGAAAAATAAATACTAATTAGAATACAAACCAAGGGCAGTCCTGATGAAGTGGAAATGTTTTTCTCCCTCACCAATCAACAACTGGACCAAAGAGACTGGATAACCATACAGTAGAAGGTCTCATTTAATTGACTGATATACTGGAAACCTTTGACAGAGAGTGGTTAGTTTGAACTTTGGGCTCAGTAATGAGTTCTCAAGTTCCCTCTTTGACAGAATGGACGACGACGGTGCTGCATGACTTCATTTAGCTTCATTTTATAATTACATGCCTGTTCTTTAGTATTTTTCCCCAGCTTAAATACCACTTTTTCAAAGCGATGCTAGGGAAAAAAAAGAAATGAAACCAATTTTAATGAACTCATGCAAATATAAGCCTGGTGAAATGAAATCACAGACCTAAGCAGAATACTGCATTGAACACATTTGTATGTTTTATGCAAAGCTCATCTAAATTTGAGTAATTGGACCTAATTTGGCAATCTGCACAATCAGTTTGCAAACTTCAACCACTGAATTTTAAGTATGAGCCTGGAAAATCATTAACATTTGTATTTATCACTGTGGCCCCAATCCAGCACAGTACTAAAATCTGTGTTCAAGTGTTTTGAATGAGATCTTAGCGTATGCACAGCATCCAAGAGAGTATCAGGAGCTCTAATTACAGAGAAAAGTCATTTATATGTTCAGATCACACAATTTTAATCTCAAATCAATCTCAAATCTCTGAAGCTTAAGGCTAGGAGCCTTCTTCCAAAAAGCCCACTGTCTTTATTCCTCTTCCACGCCAGGCTATCTGAAAACCTTTCCCCAGATCACAACCATTGCCCTATTGCTTTTCATCTCCACCCTCTCCTTTTCTCTAAGAGTCCCTGTTGCCTGCTGTTTCCCTCTTCGTGCAGATGTTATCCTGGTCCTTTTCCTTTCTATATGCACCTGGTCTCCACTGAGCAGTGCAGGAACTGGATGTGCTTTCCATGCTCCAGGAGTGCAGTGAAAGCAGCAAACCAGTTCATTAAAGAGCCCTTCTCCCATGCTCTCCGAAACCAGTTCTCCCATGCTCTCCCGAGCATGTGTTTGGGCTGCAATGAGGTTTATTTTTCATTTGTGTCTCATCTTTCTTCAACAAAAAATGCAATGGGTCTTGAACTTAGAAAAATGTTCTTGCTCCAGATACTTTAAAAAACTTTGCAGGAAAGAGAGCTGTTTCCCATTCAACTCTACTCATTACTTTTTTTTTTTTTCTGAAGGCATCTCCTTAAAGAGAAGGCTAAGCACATTTTTCAATGTGAAAACTGCCAGTCTGAATTTGAATCAAAGTCTGAATCCATTTCAATGGGAAGCTTCACAGCATCCCAGCGATGCACTCAATACAGGAGGGTGAGCAGCCTGCACTGGCATCATGAACCCTCTCCACACAACCAGAACACCACCAGAGTTTAAATATGGTTGAGTGTCAGTAAAACAATTTTAAATCATAGGCATAGCCAAGATCTATTAAGGCAGAACTGTGCTAGATCACATGCAAGTTCAGTTTCTCTCCATGTGTCCTCGGGAAATGTGTTAATTGCTCACAGCTCTAACACAGATTTTCAATACATCTGCAAGACACAACACCACACACGCTAGCTGGGGGAAAGATCTGATTCTTTTCAGTGTACAATCCCAGGAAATTTGGCACATTTCAGCACCATGGCTTTACCCCTTCCCAATCCCCCTTCTACTATCTGCCACTTTTTTCCCACTGGTTGGTACACTGCTGGATCCCGGGTACCCATCCATCACCGATGTGGTGGGATGTAGCTTGCTCACACAGGCACAAAGCTCAACTGCTCTCTGGACTCATCATGGGGATTTCTGCACCAGGACAGGCGTAACTTTGTGTAGTGATGAGCAAACACTGCAGCCCAGCACCTCGAATCCCAACAAGTCCTGCCTGCTCTTTCTCTATCTCCATCAGTTCCTTACACACTGCATCACAAATTGCTGTCACACATTAGATTTCGTATTTTTATAGGTCATCTTAAGAACCGTGACTTGAAGCTATGGGATTTAGGCAAGAATTTGGAGGAGCAATTCCCCAAATGAGGACTGCTTTGCAAAACACTCCTGTTGCTCCTGGGACTTTCACAGCGTAGCCAGTTACAGATACTTGCTTTCTCTTTCACAGTTATCATGATATTGCTGCAGTCAAATTCTCTCCAATTAATCTGAAAGTCGTAAAATCAGACCTTTTATTTTGCATCAGAAGAAAACTTCAAACTTATTCAGCTCCAACACATTTTATGAAAATTACTGCTTGGGTGGAGGGAAGTTTCTGGTGGAAAAAAGCTCAGGCCAGCTCCAGCTGTAAGCACACAGGCCATGCACAGCAGCATCCCGCAGACGTAAGTATCTCTTTAAATGTAATAAACCAACCAGTCAAACCATATTGCATGTTCAGGACATGCTGCTCTTTCGCCCAGGAACTAGCAGGCCCTCACTAGTGGTCAAGTGAGAAATTACCGGCTGCTCTGACAGCACCAAATCCAACAAAGAGACTATCTTCTAAAAGAAGTCCTTCCCTGTGACTGCATGGTAAGCAAAGTTCCTACTTCTTGACAACTCGTTCAGGCCAGCCTGTCAGCTTGTAGAGAAAGAGTTGTGGTGGAATTAAGATGGTTTGAAATAGGAGATGTCACCAGAACCGAAGTTTCAAAACGCACCTGAACGACACAGCTCTTTTCACTGCTGAAGCAGAGAAATGGGAAGAGCTAACAGGGTTTAAAGGAGAAAGGAATTGCTGAAAGATAACTGGGCAAACCCACTTTTGAAGTCATGGTGTGACACAGTCGCATCCAAGGGAACTGAGTTTCACCAGCTGGCATAAGCTTAAACTGAGCATGTTGTACTCCCTCCAGTACTCAGTGTAGGCTTGTGCTTATCAAGCTCCAAAGTTTGATCATTAAACCTGATGCAAAATGCTGTGAGACTATTCCTTTCAACAAGGGCTCTGTCAGGTGTCTTTATTAATCACAAGTAACAAACATTTTAATTCTGGGACCTTCGGGGGGAAGGGGCGGAGTGGGGCTACGTGCTTCATTTCATATGAGGAGGTGACAACTCAGATCTGCATTGCCTGATTAATATTTTATGATTGCGATCCACTGGGTATGCGGTGTAATTCTGGTGGCTTGTTTTGCTCTACGTTCGCTGCATCTCCAATGTATTTGCAACAGCTTCGTGGAACAACAACAAAAAGAGGTTTCATTCCAGCAGGACAGCATTGGCTGACCTCTCTCATTGCTTCATGTAATTCAGATGGAGCAACCGTTAAACAGGAACTGAAAATGCTTTTCAACTTTTAACAGGAAAAAAAAAAAGGCATCACAGATTTACATATAGATAGCATTTCAGAGAAGAATGATGCTGATTTCTCCTGCCTTGCATTTATTTACCAAGTCATCCCAACAGAGCAGTCAGAAGACAAGCCCACAACAGGGCACTGCTGAATACACATCTCTCTGTCATCACCAACAGTTCAGCCACGCTAGCGTTAAAATGACATTAAACCACAGCATGATCAATGAAAAGAGATAATGAAAGCAAAATGCTTAACTTTAAGCACAATTCTGCAACTGAGCTCCATCCTAGGATTTTGCAGAGGTCCCTGATCTAACTTTTAAGTGAAAAGAGGACAGTAACTTAAAATTTGACAGTCACTGAGAGGGACATGGTGGGGTCTGTCCCACGTCCAGACAGTCACTGCGTCCAGAGGCACCAAAGCAGCCCAGATACCATTCCAACGCTGGCACGCACCAGACCTGCTGCCTTCAGGGAATGCAATAGTAAAGACGGCTGTTCTGAATCACCAACATCTTAACACATCTCAGAAAGCTTTCTGGTTTCATCACAATGGATGGATGGGGTGTTCTTTATTTTTTCCCCCCTCTGCTATTCAAAGTCCTTTAATAGCATATTACTCAAAACCTCCCATTTTCTCTTAGGAATACGAGTGATGCTTGTAATGAACTCTGTCATAAGAAGGTATGTGTCACTGAAAGACTGGGATATTTCTAGATCTCCAGTCTCTTTATGCAGCTTAATGCTAATGAAAGGAAACCATTTTTTGCACGCAGTGAAAGGGAACAGATGGTGTCACAGTTCTGCTGTGGAATTTAAGCAGAGTGAGAACCTATACAGCAGATCATAGTCATGGGTGAAACTCCTTTTAGGCAGTAGCATGGAAGGTTTATTTGGTTTTTATTTACTTATTACTAGTCAATATTTTTGAAATGCTTTTTCTTTCCTTTTACAATGAAATCTAAGAAAATTGTATGATAACCTCACCATCCTACAAAACCTCAGAAGACACATGAAAACCAGTACTTTAAATACACTGTGAAGGGACAATTGAAAAACAGCACTTCATATCACAGACTATGCTTTTCCAATCAGGTATCTATCCAGACACCAGTCGCTGGAGAGCAAACCAATGAGGGCTTAAAAGGGACACTGTCAAGTTGAAAATCACTCCTCTGTCTGAAATCTGGTACCTAGTTCTAATTATGCCTGCAAGGCAGATGCTAGAGGAAAAAAAGGTCTTTTTTCCATTTTTAATAATTTTATATTTTACACTTTTGGTTGGCAATATTCTATGTACAGTTCACCTCACTGTTTCCTTTCTAGGCTCACCTGCTTTCATCCTGGAGAAAAGCAAAGGTAAAAAAAAGGGGGGGGGGCAGATAAAAATCATAGGTGGAAATTTACCAGAAATAAAGAATTTAAAAGGGACTTTCTGTCCCATAGATTTGTTGCTGCTGCTGTTTACTAAATTGTTAGACATACATTTTCAAGCACTGATCCTACTAGAGGCATCTCAATCCCCACAAAACATTCCCCTGTGGTAAAACAGTCCATATGCAACTTGAAGTTTCACAATTTTTACTGTTTTCATTCCTTCGGATTTATCTTCTTCCAGCTTATTTGAAATGCCTGTATGAGTATTTTATAGTGCATACCACTAAAAGCAACAGATGATATTCTCATCCACTCCATAATTCACATCAACAATAGCCAATCTCTGCTCAGCCCATATCCCACAAGAAAAGGGATTAATCAGGCAGCGACATCCTGGGAGAACAAAAAACCCTCAGGCAGCTGGGTAAGAATTTGGACCCCTCCAGGAAAGGTCTGGACCCACTCCACTCTCTCTGAAACTTTGGAAAACATTTGCTTAATGACAACCTCATTTTTGCACAGGGATGGATGAAATGTGTCCAAAGCTATCCGGCTGCAAGCCTCACTATAGTCTTCACAGTGAGATAGGGAAAATCAGGTCTTAAATACATCTATAAACTCAAACAGCCCTACGGGCACATTGCTATTTGCAACATGCTCAATTCTGACTGGGGGACACCACCAATCAGTAAGATGCTGTGAAATGGAATTTATATATTCAGGAATGAGTTCGCATAGAAGAGGGGCTTGAGATCCAGGGAAAGCAGAGCAATACAAACACCACTGTACCAAGTGCTCCGGTCTGCAGCGGGTGAGTGTGCTCAACGCATTGTGCTCCCCGAGGTCTGTAAAACAGCAAAGTCTCAAACTAAGGTCTAATATTAAAGAGAAGCTCTACTCTACAATGCAGGCAAAGACCACCTCAAATTCCCCCCATTTAGCCAGGATATCTATCTATACATGTATGTATAAATTAACACTTTCTCATCAAGGCATTTCTTTGCAAAAGAGGATGCCAGAGCTCCTTCAGAAACCTAGTACCTCCAGTAACAGAGACCACAAGAACCATTATTCCCACACCAGCAAACCACCCTTGACCCCAAAAGTGGCAATACTTACAGGAACGATTGCACAAAGATACATATGGGATGGGAGCACTTCAAGTGTTAAAAAGTGGCAAAATATTCAGAGCGAGTGAATTCTAAACTCACTCGCAGGAGTTGATGAGATGTAACCTGCTGACTAACACGTCTTGCAGGGACGGACACCACAACGCCTTCCAACGCTTCCTTTGAGGAGAAGTGAAACACTCAGGTTTTAAGGCATTTACAGGACATTTCTTAAACGCATCAGCTAAAATCACTACTGTGCTTCAAAGTACCCAGGCTCTTGCTGCAGAAACTCAACCTCTATTACACAGCAAGTGTGAAGTGAAGGAGCAGAAAGAGAAGAGATTGTCAGTAAATAGGGTTAATCCCTGCAGGTAATACCCTTTCCGTTAAATTGTGCAGCATTTTCCAGTCTGCGGATTCTCAATCCCATTTAACATCTCTCTCACACTGCAAGCAGACACATCTGAGCTCCCACGCGCCCCCCACTCCCCCCCACCCCCCCTCCCCAAATTCTGCAANAAACCAGCCCTTTAGCCCGCTTCCCCAGCACTCACAAAAATTCATGCGGCATGCTACAGATATTTTCTAATTTTTTTTTTTTTCCCCCAGAGAAGATGCAAAGGGCCTGACACCCAAAGGACAGCGAACATCTTTGCCTTCCCAGCAAGACCCGCACAGTGTACATAATCACATGAAAAACATGGCTGGCTGGCGCATCGACAGATGCAAAAGAGAAATACCAGACTTAGCCTTATTTAGATCACAGCAAAATTAAACGGGCAGGAGAGGGGGAGGAAGGGAAATAATTGTGGCTGTGTAACATGGCTGCACAATTTTCAAAGCCTCACAACTGCCAGCTTGCAGGAAGCAGTGAAAATGTGTGTCTGCTCTGAAGGGAGCTGTTCTGCCACCCCTGCAGCAGAGCCCCTTCGTTCAGCTATCCATCCAGCAGGCAGGCACGCTGGCCGGCAACCACGGAAGGCAGGGAAGAACTAAAATAGTTTACCTGATCAATGTAACTTCACGGGAGCCGGAGGTAGGGATTCCGGAAGAAATGCAGCAAGGAAGAATAAAAATCTGCTTGGATCCTTCTGGCAGTCCACAGTCTCATCTACATGCATCTGAGCAAGCCCTTACCAGCAGCTGCTTCTTTTATCAAGCCCACAGGCACAGCAAATTAGTCCGGTTAGACAGTTCAGTCAATGTGGGCTATTCACAGTGTGGCTGTTGTGCGAGCCCAGCTTCTCCTGTCCCCCTGTCCCTGGGTAGGCACCCGCCCACCTCCACATGGCCCTGGATAAACACGGCTCTCACAGCACCCACGGAGCAAACCACATGATCCTGACAACCAACAGCGCGGGCAAACGCTGACTGGACCTCTGCTTCGCCCGAGCAAAGCGCCGAGATCTGGGGAAAAAAGCAAAGCCTGAGAATGGTTTTACTTTAAAAGGAAAAGCCTTTTTTTTCTTTTTTTTTTTCCTTTTCTCCCCCCACCCCCTTTTTTTATTTTTTTCCACTTAGAGGTAAAAAAAAATAGATAAACCAAATACAAAGCTCTGAAGGTGGGTAATATCTTCCAAATCAACTTAGTTCTGAAAATGAAGTGTCACTCTGAAATGAAGTGTCATTCAGGCTTCTCATAAGCACAAAGCTTCAGACAGAGGATAACGCCTGACACGGTCCTGGAGAGATGCTGACCACAGCCAGTGCATCTTTGGTCTGTATAAAGCCATGGACTTTCAATTTTGTTGTTTTAAGAAAGAAAATGTGACAAGCCCTTTTTTTTCTCCTCCTTTCCCCACCATGAACCATCTTAAAATATGCATATAGGAATAAACACACACAGAGAAATAAAGCTCTAAGGAGGTGGCAGACGGCATGCACTGTCTGCCATCCTTGGGAGTAGGGAGCAAGCCTGGTGGGCACAGCACACAAGGGGCATACGTCTCAAACACAGTCATGAGTGAGACCCACAGGGTCCAACACAAAGAAGAAACACGAAAGCCATTCAATTGTTCTATCATTGCACAAAGGAGAGAAGGACTAAGCCCTCCTCTCTCCTCCCTGCTCCCCACTGTATCTTTTTCCTCCTCTCCAACCTAGGTAGGCAAATATTTATATGGATGGATGCTAGAAATACATACACATATATATCCTATAAACACAGTTTCTCTTGGTTATCTGAACTCTCCCTTCACAAAGTAGCACAGTTCATTGGAAGAGTTCTCCAAGCAATCTGGCTGATTGCTGATGGCTGGCTACTGCAGGTCTGCATTTGCACTTAACTAGGAGTCAGCGTAAGCCATCCACACAAACCAAAGTGTTTACATCAGGTAAACACTGATAAGGTATCTGATGCTTTAAAAAAAAAAAAA
>VXBL01010279.1:403909-573360 GCA_013400195.1 Aramus guarauna
AAAAGCAGGTTTATCAAAAAATGGGTTAGTAAGAACACATTGTGGTGTAACATCACCCAGTTGTGTAGTTGTCTTAAAATTCTGGCTCCTGAAGCCACCACACACAAACCACACAACCACAAAACTCCATAAAACCTTCTTCCTTTTCTAAGAAGGGAAAAGAACTCAGTTTTTATGGCTCTGAAAGAAAAGTTTGAGCTTACTCCCGAAATTCCTCGGAGGCTTAAGAAAAGAGAGAAGAGAATAGAAGGTAGAGGGGGAAAAAAAGACTAATAAAGAAAAGAAACAAACCTCATGCTTCTTACACCATCCCAGCTTTGTAATGTTGTCCAGCTGGCGATATCCAAAAGTAAAGGAACTTTAATCAGGACCACTGTCCAAATGTGACTGTAGGCAGTAAGAAATATCTCAACAAAGGTAAGACTGAAGCATGGAAAGCTCTTGGAATGGGTTATAAATTCATTTCAAACTTGGGCAAAGCAATGAAGCACAAAAACATGAACTGGAGGGGCAGGGAGGGAGCAGGGTCTTTGGCAATCCTTAAAGGTAAAGCTGTTCCTCCGCCTGCCAGCAATTTCCAGTCTCAGCAATAAGCTGTTATCTTTAATTTGCTCCTGTCTGAGTGAGTGGGAAGGTTTAGTACTACCCCTTCACTCATCTGCTCGCTCATTACCTCTCTTGCTTGAAAGGTGAGAGGAAGCAGGAGACAGGATTGAGGTCACTTCGGGATTGCATTACCGAGTATTTAATAAGCTCGGCACATCGCTGTCCCTCATCCCGTATGGAAGTACGAGCCACGATCCAGTGTAAGGGCAGACTATACTGCCATCAAACCTGCAGCTGCTGCTTGTATAAATATGCAAGCAGTGGGGCAGCACGCTGCGGGCAGTACGTGGCCTGGGTAGGGTCAAGCACATCCATCCGAGAACAGTGGGGGATAGCTTTAGTCCTGAGGAGAAGGACACGAAGCACTTCCCTTCTGTTTTGTTTGGCAAATATGAGCACAACTAACACGACTGAGGGAGGGGCAAAGGATGCTGCACCCCCCGGTGCCTCTCCTGGCGATCAGATCACAGTTGGCCCCTTGCAGAAGTGAGCAATCTCATCTTCCCACACTTTTTGGGCAAGATCCACTGCTCAGTATGTCAGAGGGACTCCAGGTGCCCAGAGCACAGGGACAAAGCTGGTGAAAATTCAAGCAGGAACAAAAGATTGAGTATGCACAATGCAAAGATATGCGGGCCAGGTGTGATACCCACAATGCAAGACCTATTTTTCAGGCTTAATTAGAATTTAGCCTTGATAAAAGGCCAAACCATTCTCCCATTTTAGTCTACAGGAGTTTGCCATTGTCCTTGATGGCAGCAGGATGTGGGACATTAGCAAAAAAAGGGTCCAATTAATCACCTTGAATAGGTGAAAATGAGAGTCAGTTCTTTACTGTCCATTTTATTCCTAAAAGACAGCTCAGAGCATTGCTAGGATTTAACTTAATATTTGTTAAAAATAATTTGAAGCAGCAGGATAAAGTGATTTATAAGTCATTTTTCCTCCTGCATATTTGATCACTTGATAAGGGAATGCAATCTAGTTCTCAAAAAAATCCCTTGAGATCTTTCTCTCCAGGGATCTCAGAAGCCCTTGATGCTCAGCATCCCTGAGGCACCCCTCAGCCCCGGATGGCTGCAGTGCCATCCTGGTACAGATAACGCATGTGCCTCTGCGTTCAGTCTCCTGCCAAAACACTAATGCTCACCATGTAGTCCTGGAGTTGGCCAAGATTGTAGAAAGGAATGAAGGGAGGAGAAAAACACAAAAGCAGCCTTAAAATGTGACTTCAGAGAAAAACAGTTGGAGCCCATATCCACAAGAGTCTGCGTTGCAGGAGGAGGAAAAAAACAACCTCACTCTTTGAAGCTGGCTGGCAGCACCACTGGTTGGTTCTCAACTTCTCTCAGACTCTAATTTGACACTTCACTATATTTATTTATTTCAGGCAGGACAGGAGATGAAGGAAGACAGTAAAAGCCTGGTCAATACACTGCAGACAAACATCTCAAAGAGAGGAACATCTTCATTCATTGCTCCATCTGTAAGTTGGTCCTTCCCATCCGTACTCTTGCAAAACACGGAATACATGTGTGTGTCCTTGGAGAGCAAATCTTGCTTTTTTTCAGGATACTACACAAAGATACAAGAATGAGGCACAATTCTGAAAAGCAATATTCACCATAATCTGGAAACTGTATCAACTACATGCATTGTTATGCACTGCTTTTTTCTTCATATTCATTGATTTTAGGAATAGATAACTTAATCTGCATTGTACAAACCAGGCCTAAAATTTCAGTGAGTTCCTCTGGTACTCAGCCCAGCAGATAAGATTGTAGAACTATTAGCAGCTTAAAAAAATCCAAAACAAGAACAAAAACCAGCCCACAATGTTTTGATATTTTGACAGAATGTCTGGAAGCATGTATTCTAGTGAATTCCTCTGAACAACAATATTTTTACTGATAAATATAAGTATACTGCATATAGATATTGAAAATGTCTAATTTTGAAAAAGTCCAGTATGACACTTTTACTTGGACGTCTGGTACACTCTTACATTTCAATGTGAATTTTTGTTTGTTTTACAAGAGCAGAAGCATGAAAATTCTTAAAGTGTTACAGAATTAAAACTTCTAATTTTTAAACATCTCCATGGGTTTGTATAATAAAAATAATCTTTAAAAGATATCCCCCGTACCATAAAGTATCACAGTTAAGCAGATTCTGGCTGATATATAGTAACTGACACTTTTAATAATCAGAAAACAGCAAGAAGACAACCTTCCTACTGAATAAAACTCTCTATTAAAGGAAACAGTGCTTGCTGTACTGAATCAGAGAAGTGTTTCACCCAAGTGGTCAATGACTAATATTTTACCAGTATACAACCCACATGAGATGCTATATTTACTATACCTGAAAACCTCTTTCCCACCCTCACAAGACACACGGCCCCCTCAAGAGGAAGAGCATTCCCCCATAGCACCACACCGACAGCATTCATTTTTGATTTTTATAGATGTAAGTAGAATCAATGATGCTAAAAGGATCTTTTACGTTTTCATCACGGTGTTTATTGCTGTATCGCAGCCTCGGTCAGACTGCAGAGATGCTCTGCAAAGTATCATTTCAGGTTTGCTTCCCTGCCACAGCGTCTCTTTTTCTTGTGTTCGGAATGAGGAAAAAAAAAAAGCACTGATCAGTTTTCCAGTGCTTAATAGATTTTGGCACAACCTGGCCTTCGCTATAAACAAATAGCCTCAGCACATGAAACCCCTGAAGACTGATTAAAAGTAAGCCTGATTTCATCTGCACTGGTTTCATGCAGCCATTAATATTGTTAACACACAACCTTTTGTTCTGCGTAGCTGGAGGGCAGCTTACATTGCACTCAGCTGAGGCACCTCTGAAGGTACGTTTGCTGCCAGTGACATGTATGATTATGTTAATGGCGCTTAACGTTTCTTTAACATAAGGAAAACTGACACCAGTAATATAGAAATTGATACTTGGACGTAAAGCGATGTCATTAAGTTCCCATGGTGGAAGCGGCCTTGCTGTCAGTGCAGCCACACCGATTTATGTAAGTGCGAGGGAAGAAAGCACCTGGGCTATGATGGCCACAGGTGATGGACCATAAGCAACCCGGTTTGCCTTCGAAAGAGCTAAGTCCTTAGCAAGGCAATGCTGGTTTTGGACAGAAGATGGAAACACTGGAAATGTTCAGGAGAGCAAAGAGGCACTGAGCCAAGAGACCATTCCCTGGAGTCCTGGTGACCCCAGGGGGACTCCTACAAATGCCTGTGCTGGGAGGGAAGTCTGGACTTTCCTGTCCTTGTGTCATTTTCCTAGCACTGATTCAGTGTTCAGGATAGGAAAATTACGGCTGGCTTTATAGTCTGGCAGGACACGGGTACGCGCGCACCATCCACACTAACAACCTAGTGCTTGGCTGCTGCCCGTCGAGGGAGCTGTACAGATTTACCGCAGCTGTAATTCTGGCCCTTGCTATCTCTTTACTGGCCTGAGAAAAGGATAAGTTTAAATTAAAATTAGGTGATGCAAACTCTAGGGGAAACCCTGCAGACAAAATGATCAGGATACAATTTTTCCTGCGATAATGAAACATTAAATTTTAAGTCTGACATTTTTTGAAAGACGCAAGCTGACAAATACAGGAGGAATACAAAGCTGTCCTCACTCCTCTCCCATCTCCATGTCTTCTTTAAAATAAACAAACAGAAGAATAAAACAAGAATTTTAGAAAGTGACAGCTACAACTCACTTCATTACACGCTAGAAGCTCCTCCATCCATGGACCCATGGGGTTGCTGCCTTCCTCACGTCTGTTCCTCCTAACACTAGCTGTTAACGGGAGCCAGGCTCAGACGTGGAACCAATTGACATCAGAGGATCCACTTGATCAATTTATTCCATTTTCAACTATTTCATTTTAATGACCACTGCAAAGTTGTGCTGTTGGAGGCTCTGCAATTCAGATCACAGCTTCTAGTCTGCCACGATGAGCTGTCCATTCAGCCCAGCTCTAAAACCTCATTAAATTTAGACTAGCATAATGCTTCTCATAAGTAAAGGACACCTGGCAGCAATCTACTCATCTGCACAATCTACTCATCTGCACAGAGCTCAGTCAACAACAGCAACAAAAATAATAATAAAAAAGCTTGCAATCCTGGTGATCTAGCTGCAGCATACTCAGCCCTTTTGGACCTATATGTGATCACTAGGACCAGGAGCTAACCTCATTCCTGCAAGGTGAGAGCCAGCTCTCTTTCCATAAACACTGCGGCCTCGCAAGCTGCCCTGCTGAAAGCCACATGAGTTTCCCCAGCCGGGGAGAATGTCTCCTCCTCAGCAGGACTTTGAGATCCTTCACACATGAGTGAGGATACTTCCCTAAGTTCAAATCAGTCTGGGAGCTAGTTTGCTTTCCCAGCTCCCCCGCTGCCCCCCTCCTTAGCTTCTTGTTTCTGACCGACATCTGCAACTTCTCACCTTGCTCACGAGGGTCACGTAAAGCAATGGCTTCTAATGCAGGTTTATGCACTGCTTTGGTACAATGCAACCAGACGTTTTATGACATGTGCCATGAGACACGTCCCATCAGCAGTTCGGAAGCATGATGCATCCTACTGCTCCTTTGTGCCACAGAGCCAGTCTGCACCCACCCATGGGCCCCAGCAGACCTACCAGCCTCAGCAGGCAGCCCTCTGCTGACTCCCCTCTCCTTGCTGGGGATTTGGATTATCCCTGGCATCCATGCCCACCCAACCCAACTGGCCGTCGTACGCTGCAGTTCAGCACACTTGAACTGCTTGGGAGCTGTGAACAGCTCAAAAGGCCCAGGCTGACCACCCACCTCGTGTTACTGGAGACTGAGTGATGACCCACCTGCAACTGGTTCTTCTAACTCTGTCTTAAAATAATATCCTGTGATAGAAGCTATTCTTATTAACTGAAACACAGGAGAGATCAAGCTGAGAATTAGAAACCACATCTCTAATTTTTATTGGTTAGGAACATGCAATACACATCTATTCTTTCTTTTATTGTTTCAACCTAAAGGTAATTTTCCTCAATTCTGCTACCAAACATCAAACACTAAATAGCTCATTCTTTTTCTTTACACTTTGGTGAAATAACAAATAATAGCAAGCCCTTAAGTAGAACATTGACTCTGGAATTCAATACACTTTATACGAGAACCAAACAGCAGCATTCCTACTTATTAAAAAAAGACAAGCACAAAGGGACACAGAAGAAGGGAAGTTATTTTCCTAAAATCAAGCCAGCCAAGCAAGGGCAGGGCTGAGATTCGGACGGGTGACTCCTGAACGCTCAGTGTGCTGTCAGCCAGGACAGCGTCTCTGCCGGGAAGCCTCAGCCACATTCTCCAGGCCAGTGACCCCAGAGACCGAGGAGAATGCACAAGCGAGATGTGGATGGGAGGCATGCACGCATGGCCCGCTGCTTATAATGCAGCTTGAATCAGCCTCAAATCTCCCCTGCAACTAGAAATTCTCTGCCTGAATACAAATGCATCCCAGCTTCGCTGCAGAAAACTGCAACAAGTAATGCCAAAGACCAGCCCGTTACGGGGTTCCCATTAAACTGTAGTCAAAGACAGAAATGGATTGATTTTGAATTTTATTTAAAAGTTAACCAATAGCTGTGTACTTTTCAAGAAAACCAGACTAAAAAAAACCAACCCACCAAAAAACCAACAAACTACAGTACTTTGTATCAGGATCTATGCCCAAGATGGTTATTAGAAGTGAGAACAAGAGAAGAGAAGGCTGGGGCTGCTACGCATGTCCAGCCAGATTAGATCACCAGCAAGTGTCCCAAGAAAGGCAGGGGACAATACCATCAGCCATTTATAAAGTGGAACATGGTTCAAATAAATGTGAAGTTTCAAGAGATGCAAAAGAGGATAATTTCTGGCACCGAAGCCAGACTCTTTCCATCGTCTCGTTTTCAAAACGAAAGCCTGTCTGTGCCTTTGTTTCTCCTCTGGTGCAGTTACAGCTCTGCAGCCAGTTGCGTGTAACAGTGGAGGCAGCGAGTACAGAGCAGTAACAGCCTGCAGTAGGATTTGTTTTATAGCCAAACTACCAACCAGGTCCACTTTCTGGAAGATGCTGTACTAACAAAGAATAACGAGACTGATTCCTGCTCCAAGGCACCTCAGTTAAGCCATAATGATCCTTCACTCATGACCTATTCTGATACACTGTTGTCAGTCATTCAAGTCAGGTAAACGTAGATTTGATGCAGGTGATAACTCACCCAACTGCTGTGAATTACAAGGCAAGGTTTGTCTCGCTGGGAACGGCCCAGCAGAGCGCCAAGGGCTTCTCAGCAGAGGGAAAAGAGCTCACACTTCTGCAACGGGGGCAAAATAAACCTCCCGCCACTTTTCCAATGCCATTAAATTAGGCTAGATCTATGCCCATGGTACAGAATTTTGTGTTAGATTTATAAACAGTTATGTAGCATTTGCATTTAAAAACAAAATTCTAACAAGCCTTGACTAACAATCTGAACAGTAGAAATCCAGCAATGAACCCAGAGAAGTTCACACAACATTTTAAATCCAAATGCTGTGGTCTTTTAATGCACGATAACTGGGAAGCAAAATATATATCAAAGCATGAAACTAGTAAGCCTTGCATCTGAACTGAGAAAAAGCAACATAAATTGCAGTCATAAATCCCCCCCCAAACACAGAAAAAATAGTATTTAGAATGTTAAGTGTTATCAGTGCAAATAAAGGTAAATTATGTATCTCAGCATGATTTTTAAGCTGACTCGACATCCTTCTATAACTATGTGCCTGCTTAAAATTGAAATGTCTTCATGCTTGAGAGGAAAGCCAAATGAAACACAGCTTGAGCACCTCCGCGTGTGATGACTCTGGTGTGGCAGCTCTGCCTCCAGCCTGCTGGGGATCTGGGGGACTGCACATCACCTTTCTGTGCCTCAATGTCCTTTTCAAACAACCGCCACCCTATGGATTTCATTTGGTATTCAGCTCCTTTGGAAAACCACAATCTACTGGTGGAAAGCACCAATCCAGTTTATTATTCATTTTTTTGTTCTTCCTCCAAGTATCCCATTGCTAATTACAAGGCAGAGAGAGATGTTTTCACACCTGTAAAAGCAGCTATCTCATCATGCTTGTCTTATCAGAGTGAAGATGAAGCCACACACAACCAAGCCACAGAAGACAACCTGCAAGGAGGATGGGTGGGAAAATGGTTGTCCCATTCCCAACCCCGCAGCCACCCCAAGGGGCAGGCACCCAAGGTGCCCTCACTCCACAGCTAATCCTACCATTTTCAGAGGCCTCGGAGATGTTGGTACCCAGCTCTTAGTACATGAACCCTCATTCCCATAGGCTTTGCTGACAATTTCAGACTTAGTTAACCGCATCTTTTTGAAATATGGAAATGTGTGGGAAGAAGCAGTGAGAACTTTTAAAAATTGCAGTACTTTGATCCTAATTAACAGAGTTGACTGAAAGCAAAATATGTAGAGCTAATTTTCACAATATTTTTCCACCATCCCTAGACAGAGCCTTTTTCCTGGCACTGTTTAAAATTAATGAAGTAAATATGTTTGCATATTTATCTTTTCATTACATGGAAACAACAACAAGGAAAACAGATTGAACTGATAGCAGAATTCTTCTACTCCAAAGCAGTCTGGATGTGGTTTTTGTTTCAGTTTGTACAATGCAACCCAAATCAAACAAGCAATGCAAGTTCACTGGCCAGAGAAGTAATCAGTTTTATCCAACAGAGCTACTACAAAATAAGTGCCGTAGGAATTAACCCCTTCATTTTATTTTGTGTCTATACAGAGATACTGAAATGGTTTTTAAACATGACAACATCCTTCTTGAAGCCTAAAAAACAAATCCCTTGCCAGTTGCCCCACACCAGTAACAACAAATATACAGCAAGTCAAATGCTACCACATGGCTAATAGACTCAGACAATGGAAAAATGAGAAATAACATACAGATACAGGCTCATTAGGACTCTTGCATTAATTCCCAAAGAGATATTTTCATTTTTGGAACCTGTAGCCAGAATCTGCAAGCAGAAGTGCCTGAGAGGTCAGTGGTCCCTATGCCACGTTGCAAACCATGTCCTGGGCAGGATTTTACACATGCAGGATGGGAGAAGCAGAGGAACCAACCTGCAGGACTGAGCTGCAGCTTCAGCAAACTCCATGCAGAGGAGATAGCCAGCTTGCATGAGTCCTGCTCAAAGCTGCAGGCAGGTCCCAGTCACAGACAGGTCCCAGAATCGGGGGGGAGTAGGAGATACACAATTAATACATGTACAGATAAAGCAAGAGCAGGATGTCAGCCTTGCAAGGATGATGAGCAGAGGCAGAAAGTAAGGGAGTTTGAAAACTACCAGCTTGCCCCCAAGTCTGACTGGTCTGAACATTGCCCTGGCCAGGAAGATCATACTCATTTCCCATGGAGAGGGAAAATGCCATCAAGTCCCTTTGATTTAAATGTACCCCATGAAATACCCATTACATTGCTGGCTATGCATCCTCTGTCCTGGGAGACAAGGTGAGAGGGGATTGCATCTGGCATCAGAAGTCATCCCTTCTTATCTAGTTTTACCTTAATTATCATGGATACAATAATTCAGTAAAAACCAGGTTTTTTTTCCAAGGGTCACAAAGGCTAAGTAAATGTGATGGATTTTGCTCTACTCAATGATTCCTAGTTATGCCTTGATTATTGTATCGATTGCCATTACAAATGCTGAGTACTCATGATTGAAACAATAATTAAAAAGGCAAGTCGTACTCAGCAGTTGTTCCTCTGTTATTACAAGCTGTAGGCCTTGGACTAGGCTGTTTGCAGCATCGATTACATGTGTACATACATAAAACTGTACAAAAACTCAGATTTCAGAAGTTAGAGGAGAAAAAATAAAGAGAAAAGAACTATTATCCCCTCTCCATCACCACATATTAGAGAATTAACCAGCACAGAGTTATTAGCTTTTTCATCTATGTGGCAGAAAAGAACAGAGGACACTTTCAACCCTGATGATGGCATTTAAACCACGAAATTTTGCTCTGCTTTCAAGTCAGTGATGCTCTAGGACAGATCTTGCTTTTGTGAAACTTCATCTGCTGTACAGCTTTAATTACAGTTTTGGCACTTAAGAGACCAAACTACAGATACACTATTTCTATTACTTTTTATTCTATTACTTTTTATTCTATTTATTTACTTGCTTCCTAAATGGCACCATGCAGATATCAGCTACACCATCATGCGCAGAAGAAGAAGAAAAAAAACCCTTCCATAATTCTCAGTTTGTTTCTGGTTCATCAGTTAGGAAGTTTTGGCTTTTTCAGCAATATAGTTTTCTTTTTCAGAATATGAATGAGCAACATCATTTATGTGACGCTGTGGTAAATGGCATAGTAACTACAAAATGCTTTGTTAATTTTTTCCCACAGAAGTCTAGGAAATAGCGATGGGTCTCAAAAGTAAATGTTGTCTATGTGCATAAAAGGGTTTGCTCTTTGAACTTCACTGAGATGACACAATCATTACTATGTGAATGTGTGAGCATTTTCTTATATTTTGCAACAATTGTCAACAAAGTGAAAGCTTTATTTGATTTTCATTCGGATGTGAAGACAAGATTTAGTACTCTAGTGGAATAGACAGTGTCAGAAGGGTTTTAAATTGTAATGCTATTGCTTTAACATCTTTAAGGCACTTTTTAGAAGATAAACTCATCTGCCTATAATGACTAAATGACACAGTAATGGAGAAGAGCTAAAGCTTTTCTTAAGGTAATAAAAGGGAATACTTCACCCAGAGAAAGAAAAGCGGAGAGCTATGCACTTCCTAGAAACACTTTCAAGAACCTTTCAAAATAATGGAAAAATAAATACATATATTATATTTATACATCCACACACTCAGACTGAACCAGGACTGATGTAGGTCTAGATTTCTGACAGTTACTATCACTTCAGAGAGGCAAGATTAAAAAAACCAAAATCATTAAAATACTCAGGAACACAATTCCAGGAAGGAATTGGCAGGTGATTGGTCCTAGGATTGTTGAGAGCTGTTGGCCAATGCTAGCACTCCATCAATTTCCAAAAATACTTAAGTAATATAGCACAAAATATCATATATATATAATGCATAGAAAAAGCTGTCTTAGCTGAAAGCCCTTAAAGAGTAACATGGAAAAAAACCCCGTTGCTTTCACTAATCCTCTGTGAAGCACCCCCAGCTCTATGCAGTCTAGTCAGCCTGCATATTTTATTCTCTCCTATATGTCCATAAAGAGAAAATATTGAACAAAGTTGCATCCAACACGAATGGCATAACTCTAACCAAAAGATTTTGTGGGTGCATAATGACAGTGATCTGCTTGTTTCCCTGGCCGCTGAATTTGTGAAACTATTGTCATTAGAAAAATTGCTCGTCATAGTCCTATATGGTACAACAAGTACAGAATAAATGTACTTCAAGGCATCATTTGCAACTGAAAGCCAATCAAAAAGCAATGAATACACTCCAACAGAGCTCAGTGAAATAGCATGGGTCTGTCAGCCAGCACATGAACCAAACCATTATACTTGACATCCGGCGGTAGGTAAAAATGTGCTTGGTGAACTACAACTCCCAAAGTACTTTGCAGAATATTGATACCAGGTAAGTCTGAAAGTAACTACAGCTGGGCCATTAGGAGAACTTAGAAGAAAAAGAAAATATGTTCTTTTAGGTGAGACAGGATAGCAATACCAATACAGGCTGTGTAAAATTTTCTTTGTCCTTTAATTAGATTCTTCATTTGTTCACATTATTCTGTTAAACTTCATTCCAACAGCTGATCACTTAGTCAATACTTTCCAAAAGCAGAACTCTGTTTTGCATATACACTGATGCCAAACAAATTTCTCCATTATGAAATAATAGTTCTAAGCGCTAGAACATGTGTGCCCATGTTCCCCAATGCAGGACCATGAATGTCTATTAAAAGACATCAAACTGACAGCAGAAGCCAAAACATACATTATGATTCTGGTGGTCTTGTCAATACTTGCATGCATAAATAGGAAGAATTCATACTTTCCATCATTCTCACTTAAAAATTGTCACAATCCTGTTTATCAGTTTGAAAATAAGCATGTCTATTTTCCACGGAAGGTTCACTTATATTTTATATTGCATGAAGGACAATTCCTTTGATAGTGTCATGCCAGGTCACGCTTACCAACACTTTCAGACACAAAAGCAACCTTACAGCAACCAAAAATTCAGGAGGAAAAACTACCCACACATCTTGCAAAACGTTTGCAGCTTTGGAGGACCTGAAGGTACGCTCTTGAACTCCTGACTGTCATAGGAGGCTGGTCGCTCACTGCCATTCCCTTGCACTGAGAACAGGATTGCTGTCTCTGACCTGGGACAGTGACCGGGCTACAATGACAACATGATCTTTCTGGCTTTTGCATTTTTCACAGTGGACATTTCAGAAGGTGCCACCAAAGCAAAGCCAGGGATCAGCCACTTGGTGTTACTCACAGTGAGCTGTACTATAGCCACCAGTTGTCATACTGGATCTTTACTGATACACGTAACTAAAAAAAACATGCCGTATTTTTCATTCCTGGCTCAGAAGCAGTATCTTTGTTTTGGAGATAAGAAATCCCTGTAGGTGTCTGAGTTTTTCTGGGGAAAGGGAGGAAGACGATAGTGGTGCTTTTTTCTGAATTTCTTAAAAATGATCTGATGCTATCAAATGTTACTGGTACCTAAACATCTGTGGGTGGCCACATTTTATAAAAACAAAGCAGATGTACTGAATAAATGATGGGAATGGACAAGATTAATTTATCCCAGTAGGACAGCTGATGAAACCTGCAAATACTAGGTTTTGGTGATGGAAAGCCTTTGCTGATAAAAGGCTTCAAGGACAGGCACCAAGCTTCTCCCTGGATTCATCACTAATTGGGATTTTCAGACCCAGTGGATGTTGGCCTCTCTGTTCACCCTGAAACTAATGGTAAAACTCCTCCTTCCATTGACTGGGGGAGAATCAGCCCAAGGAATACAGCTCAAAATTATAACTCGTGACTTAAAGTTAAATAATAAACTGATATTCCTTACTAAAAACTAAATTAAGTACTACTGCAAGGGTAAAAAATTGCAGTAAGTCCAGCTGAATACAGAAAGTTCTCAAATTTGACCATTCAGGAGGTCATGGATACTGGGAAAATGCTACTTCCACATTTTTCCTCAAGAAACACAAGGTCAAAATTAAGAGTTAAGATGCAGTGAAAAGCATGGCTCAATTTATGCCACTCCTCTTTTGTGCTTGCGTGCTCCCCAAACCTGATTCTGAAAAGACCTTGTTCCATGCAAATACAATCCATTATATCAGCGCAATTAAACTTAACGGTATCATAAAGTCAGTCAGCATCTGGAAGTATTGATAAGGTTTCGGTTTATGGACACTTTGGTGGGGGAATTGCTGTTTTCTTTTACATAATAATGCAGCTATTATGGATTTGGGGAGGTCGGGCTTGGGCTTTTTTCCCCCCTGCTTTTAGTTTAACAGTTTGCTATACCTTCATTCAAACATATATGCAAGATCAGTGGTACTGAATTTCTTCCAGTTTTAATCTTGAAATATGGGATATATATAAAGAAGCTTTCTCATCGGTTCAACAGCTTGTCTTATCCTGATGCATTGGAATAAAGAGATAGCTCACTTTGGCCATATGTTTCAGTTGTTCCTCTCACTCCCCCGCTGTCTTTCCACACATACCATGACCGTGGACAACCTCTCCTTAAGTGGGCAAACAAATGGTTTAACTCAGATTTGCACAGTATTTGCTGACTTGTGTGGGCTCCAGGATCCAACTCAGCTTTA
The DNA here is from genome assembly GCA_013400195.1 of Aramus guarauna. Classification (NCBI taxonomy): domain Eukaryota; kingdom Metazoa; phylum Chordata; class Aves; order Gruiformes; family Aramidae; genus Aramus; species Aramus guarauna. The sequence continues at coordinate 417,430 of VXBL01010279.1, forward strand.
TCATTTCAGGCAAACATATTTCTGACAAGACACTGTGGTAATTAGAGCAGCTCAATTTTATTAGATTGATGACAGATTAAAGGCCAGGATCTCAACTAGCAGAAATCAGTGTTGCTACCCTGAAATCTATGGTACCTCACTGATCTATGCCAGCTGTGAGCATGGTCCCATGTCTCTTACATTGTATTGTGCTCCTTTACATAACAAGATTTTTAAAGTTAAATGTTTTCAAGCCTGAGTATGTATGGTCTGTAACCTACTTGCCCAGTGTAGGGCTCAATTCTTGCATTCAGCTTTCACTTCAAATTGTCTGCTCCACCAAATGGTTTAAATTCATTAAAAAGAACAATAACTGAATTTCAACTTAAGAGGAGCCTTTTCATCCCTATACAATGAAAAGAAGGGGAAAAAAAAAAAGGTAACATTTAATCTTTTGGGACCTCTGTAGGTGCCAATGGTTCTGGACAGTCTGTCCCTCACATTCATCTAAAACTGTTCAGTACATGTCTCCTCTGTGTCTTGCATCCCAACAATGTAATCTACCTATAGTCCGAACTGGTGCCAATTTCTATTAAGGAAAAACCCAGAATCAACAAGTTCAGATCCAAGATCACAAGCCTTGTTTAAGCAGCATCACAATATAGACACTGAATTCTCAAGGACCGAAAGCCCAGGCATGAGGATCCTCAAAACAAGACAATCTCGGTAGACAAATGGCATGGTTAATGCTAGGGAAGATCCTTAATTAAAGGGGAGCTTCATCTAAAAAGCTGTTCTATGCTTGGTCTCGTAGCCCCTCACCTAGTCTTTATTAGCCCTTCTTCACTAGGTAACAGGACCCACACACCAAAATTCACTCTTCATATAGCTATATACACCCTTCCTATAGTATAGTAAGATTCCCACTGTGTGTCAGAGAGTCCAGAGACTGTCCTGGACTGTCCCCACACAAGCAGGTGACCTGGATGTACAGTGATGAGCTCAAAGGAGGCCTTTTACGTCAGGTGGGTCCATGCCTGTTATTATAATCACGAGCATTAGCAAATCTCATCAAGTGCCCATCTGACCTCATACCAGAGGTGAGCTGCATTTGTTTTGATCAGGGAAAGAAAAGAGGATAAAAAAACCATTAAAATGAACCAACTATAAGAGGCAATTGAGACTATCCCATTTATTTGAAGTAGACACTATATCACAAAACATTTCAAGAGCTTTCTGATGTTTGGTGTATTTTTAAAGACTTTCAGTTAGTCATAGATAAACCTCAAAACATTCAGTGGCTTGATATGAATAAATATGCTTATCCAAGCCTGTGACCTGACATTAAAAAAGGCTGCAGTTGATTTGTGCCAGCTGAGGAGGTTAAACTAGGAGACAGGCCTCATGATACATAAGGACTTTTTGCTGTTAGGACTCAAGTTTAGAACAATCCAAAAGCAAGAATCTGTTCCACATGAAAACACCACTACTATAATCTAGTCTGATCTCTCAAGACAAGCAAAGAATGTTTCACCCAGTTATTCCTCCATCACAGCTATAACATCAACAACCCACTGCCTTTTAAAATGATGTTTAAAGCACCTGGATGTCTCCAAGACCGGAAGAATCCAACTTATCCCTTCAGAAGTTTGTCAGGACCTATTTTGTATGTAGTAAAGCAACAAAACAAAGCCAAGATACTTAATCGGTTCAAGAGACAGGCAAGAGGGGTCTTTATTCTTTTAAATCTCTAGCTAGTGTTATGCAAATTCCTTATTTACAAGGCTCGGGTATTTCCAGAGTGAAGAGTGCTGTCCTGAGGGGCAGTGCTGTCAGCTACCAGGATCAGAGCAGCAGTTCTTTATACAAATAACCACAGGCATACATGAAAGAAATCTTTCCTATCAAATTACTAACACAACAAATAAACAAATTAAAGCCCAACTCATGAGCATGCATTATAAACGAACTGTTTGATTATCCCCCAGGTCAGAGGATGCTCATCTCCTGGAACAACTCAGGAAATTTGGTAGCAAGTGGCTTGAACTAAACAAACTCTAACACTGATGAGTGGTCACTATACAGCAGCACTAGAGCTGAAGACAGGCCTTCGTTTCTTCCCTCCAAAAGCATCATCTATAGCCCCGCTAAAGCATCAATGCCCTGACCCAATGCTCACCTGAAATCAATGGGAGCAGGTCAAACGCAAGTTCCCTGTCTCTGTCATGCCCACGGAATGCAACCGTTCTCTCTGAAACTCCAAAGCATGTATCAGAAGTGAATTAAGACAATTTATAGTTGGAAAACTCGTACCTCGAATGCATCATGGCTGTAAAGGCAACATTTTCCCCTCAGTTCTCCACACAAAGCCATTTGTAAGCACATCAAAAAAAATACTGAGTGCTAAAATTGCACTTTTATTCATTCCAAAACAAGTTTCCACAAGCTCTCCATAGCTATTCCATTTTCCAATATCTCTTGCTCAATAAAAGACAGGTTTTAAACACCCAAACTACACCTGTCTGTATTAAAAATTAACTACCTGTAAAATTACATTTTTTTAAAATTAAGTATTTTTTTGGCAGAAGCAGGGCTTTTCTCTTGGCCACAGTTCTGTAACTTGCAAATGTTTTAACTGATTGGGGTCATATTTAGTTGAGCATTTTCATCTGGGGTTACAAATAAATAACAAATTTCACAGGAACTTCTAAACAGTTCCACAGCAAAAGAATTCTGAAAAGTCTGGCAACTAGTAAGCCTACCAAGTAACTTTTTAAAAAAAAAAAATATTCTGTATTATAAAAAGAACAGTTTTATGACCATTTAAATCATTATCATGTGGGCTGACCATATGAATACTAGCTGAGCTGTATATTACAGTGCATTAGGTTTTTTTCCAGCTGGGTGATGGACAGAGCTGTTTGCTGTTTCATCTAGCCACATCTGATATCACAGAGAAAAAAATAAATGGTGAGCATCAACAACTTGGCCCAATGCATGGGAAAGCAGACTTTTCCCCTGAAATACTTTGCTTTTCTTGATTGTGAGACTGAAAGAATTGAGACTTCCACTGCTTTTTCTTTCCATGATTTGGATGATCCCATCATGGTGACAATGTCAAGAGTTTATCGTTCTCATATTCCAAAAATCTGCACACATTGGCTGTAACTGGAAATTAAAGTCTGAGTATTGATAACACCCTGTAGTGTTTTAAAGCAAGAATTTCATCTTGCAGTTTGGATGTTGCTACAAAAAATTACAGATTTGTATGTTTTCATGACATTTTTTGAGCTTTTCAATCAATTAGTCAAATCCATCAAACTTTCTGGTGATCAAGCATTCTGGTGATCAGCAAATCCATGTGGTCAGCAAGACTCAGTGCACATGGGCAGACAAATGAGGCATTATTTTGGGGTTGGTTTTTTTTAACTTTAATGTTACAGTCTTGACCCAATGCAGTATCATTTTTGCTTCCCATTTTCCAAATAAATCATTAGACTATCCAACATGGCATGTTATTTACAAAAGCCAGTTTAGGTGATGATTAGCTACTGAATCTATTGTAAAAACATAAAAAGCACATAGGCATGATTTACAAGTGAAGTCCCATTTTGGTGTTAAACCAGTCAGCTTCCATTTGACAGTACAATATTCAGAGACGCAAATTAGCCTTTATCTATAATTATATGCATGCATTTACAAAAAAAAATAAATATTTTGAAAGCTGTTTTCTGGGAAAACAATCTTGAGACAAAACAATGAGGCATTCATATCAGCCTCTGCCTTGTTCAAAGTAGGTAAAAATGGTATTTTGACGTATAGTTCCCAGGCAAATTGCATGCAGCACAGCTGCTTCAGAATTTGCAAGCTTCTTTTTTTTGAGAGAGCTCTCACTTCTTTTATCTCAGGAAACAGACAAGCATTTGAACTTAATGGCCATGAAAATGGTGTGGCCAGAAGCATATACGCTGCTTAGAACCCGGTGTTACATTGCCTAAGCATCTCTGAGTCCCAAAGACAGAAAAGTGGCACTCACAGGCATCACTGGCTTTACTTCGTTTTATTTTTGACCAGCCCTTCTTTTGTTTCAGTTTGCTCTTCTTTTTTATACATTTCCAGTGGCGCATAACGCTTCTATGCAGCCTCAACGCAGGCCTGGTTTTGGCATGAGAATACACAGCAGAACTGTCCTTTTAATTTTAGCTTTAACAATGAAAGTCAGATTTCCAAAGCCCCATTTACAACACAATATTTTGCCAAGTGAATAGATTTTTTCCCTTCCTTCCAAGGGCAGTACCATAAAAGCTGCACTTTAATAATTACATAGTGCTCTTCATTCACCGATCCCAAAAAGCTTTAAAAAAGGAGCATATCATTAGCCTCAACTTACAATGGGAGAAAATAAGGCAGAGGGATGAATTCTCACCATTATTTGTATTTTGGCCGGGCATGAGGAACTGTAATGCAACTGGGACCCTACAGTGCCATGTCTTCTACGTAATGACAAATAATGGAGGTTTTTTGCCCCAAAGAGCAGTCAATAAGGGTGCAGCTCCACAGCAGCACAAGCAAATACAAGCCCCAGGCCCTCTCCCTCATCCTGGCTGTTCACTCTTCCTCCCTTCCTTGCATCAGCTGGGCCATTCCCACAAAAAAAAGCCAGCAAAAAAGCAGGTAGCTGTTGCTGCAGGCAGCTTAGCAGGAGCTGTAAGTGCTCTGCGTGGGACGGGGGGCAAAGAGCCCAGCTCCGCTCACGCCAGGCAGCTCCCAGCACCCTGCACACCCACTGCTGGCACTCACAGGGCATCTCCGTCATGGTCAGACCTGGGTTTTGTGGGCTGGCCTGCCACCCTGCACCCCTTCCTATTGCCGGTCATCACAGCCTGATGCGCTGGAAATTCAAAAGTCTACTACAGAGTAGACTGATTGGAGCTGGGCAAAAATGTGCCTTTCTTCTCCTTCACTCCTCCTGTCTTTTGAGGAAGATAACAGATCAGCAACTAAAGCAACCAAGCGGTGCCTGTGCAATAGGCACCGTCTATACATAACTTGCCAGGGTCATTGTTATCGTGGGTCAGCTGCACAATGCCGAAAAAGTTAGACCGATAAATTTAATATCAGGTGGCATTTAAGCTGCTGACAGCCTATTAAGCCCACTGTGCTGTAGGATGCCGGCACTTAATTACTGAGATGATATCGGACCTCACAGTCAGTGTAGTATGGTACATATTGGCTTGCAAGCAGAGCCCAACAAACGTTTTTTAACGAAACTTTAAGCTAGAGAAGCTTTGAATACAGAAGCTGGTTTAGTTCTACTGCTGCACAGAGTTTGGGCAGTCTGTAGGCTGTGTCAAACTGCAGCAGAGACCAAAGGAGCAGCCATACCAGCTCCTACAGCATTTTTCCAGAAAGCAGGATTATTCCTTGCTGTTGCTTCACGTAACATTTTTAAATTTATCTTTTCTTCCTTCTTTTTTTTTTGAAACACAGCCAACACCTAAGAAAACAGCTCTTCAGAGGGCAAAAATAATTATCAAGATTGAGATAAACTTTGGAAGCATACGGAAAAGATCAATCACTGCACCCAGCCATAACACTTTCCTATTAACAGAGCTTGCGGTATTTTAGGAGAGATCGTTTTCTCAATCCTCCTGCTTTTGGGGGACAGATAAGCCTGCAGCACACAGAGATGAAGGTGGCCCGTAGCAAAGAGAGGAAGCTCCCAGAGAACACACAGCTAGGGGATATCCATCAGCCTACACCAATACCTGATGGCCCACTGCAAAGCTGTGGTCCAGCTCACCAGCTCCCAACTCTCACTGCCACAAGTCTCAACGCATAAAGATAGGATTTGGCAAACCTGACTGGTACAAATCACAGAACTAGAACTGGCAGTCTCTGAGCACTTCTGCTTCTTCTTGCCTAGATGCATCAGAATAAAACCAAACCTAGTCAAACAGGGAGAAGGCATATGAGTCAAGGGAGAAAACCCAGAAGGTTTTAACTCAATCATGCTTTCTATTTCAGTGAGAAGGACAGACCACAGATTCTTGAAATACACTCAAGACTTTCTGTAGGAAGAGGTACAAGTACCAAGGGGATGGTCAGCAATTCTAAAATAATGAGACTACAAAAAATTAATAGTGTCAGGCTCATTTGAATGTGTATTTGTAAAATGCATTTAAAGTAAGGAACTCCTGAGGGAAAGCAATCAAAAATATTGTAATTAGATACGAGGTCAGGAAAGACATCAAACGAGTTTAAGATTTCTTCCACTCCACCCAAGAATATCCAAGGAATATAGTTTCAAAGCCCAAGGCACAAGTGCAATTGTTTGTTCAGGTGCTGGTCACATCCCCATTATTTCTGTTGCTGTAACAGTATTGCAAACGTCAAGTAGCAAGGGCAGCTGCCTACCACCATATGGCAAATGGAAATATTTGCTTTTGAAAGTCTTCTCAGATTATTTGCTTTTGAAAGTCTTCTCAGATTATAGACAGATGACCAAAAGAAATCAAGTTACCACTGGCCGTGCACCAGCATCAGAGCACCCCAGTACTCAGGGAGAGTATGAGCTTTTAAGCAGCAACAGTTTAAGATTTTAAACTAACTCATTTCATTTTGCATTTGCTCAGGGGAAAGGAGTGCATACATGGCTAGCTGTAACTGCTCCGCTGATGAGCGGAAGCTCATTAAGTCATGCCAGAAATAATGGGGATGCGACTTCATTTTCTGCCACTCTTTGTTTTGGTAAACATTCTGTATCAGAAGTGGTGGTGTTTAGAGGAGTTAGAAGAGCGAATTTGTTAAGCTCTATGAAAGTGGAGAGAAATTGAGTAAATTTGATACACTGGCAAAAGGGGAAAAGGGATCAGAGAACAGTTACCATAAAACCTCATTATGAAAGCACCCATGAGAGCCATCGGTTTGCACTATTACTATATAAAGACTTTTTGTTATAATGGGGATATCTGAAATAGTGCTTAGTGCAGTGGGACACGTTTTAACTTCACAAAGAATGTTACAACAGGCAACTATTTAATAAGGCTGCTAGAGGATCAGGTCAGCAGGTAATTCACCAGGAGTGAGCCACTTTAAAATATTTTACTAAAAGAACACACTGAGATAATAATATCTCATTTACCAGCTTGCCCTTCAAGATGATATAACCCTAGCATCTCCTTTATGGTGAAGCGGACCTTTTATTAGAGAAAGGTCCTTCAATTTAAAGATCCCCATGGTGACAGTGTGCCATTTTGCAGCTAGAGATGCAGAGTTCTACGTATAAAAGCAACATTTGGGCGGCATTAAAATCTCCCCTTGCTTAAAAATGTAAGATTTGTATGTGCCAGATGCAGGCAGCAGCAACACCTGGAAAGCCTGTTTCACACACTCCATTATAAGCCTTTACTTTTGGTGACTCCCATTTCAAAGTTTCCCAAACTTTAAATACTGTGAGTGAAAACTCCCATAGTTGCTCTCTGCCCCTCCTTAACAGCTTGCTCTCAGTTTTGGGAGGAAGGTAGGACTTTGAAATTTTGAGGTGTTCCTTTGCTCCCCCTTGCCTTTTTAAAAAGCCTACAACATTATACAGAAAAAAATGCCTGCCAAAATACAGTCTCCCAAATTAAGTACTTCCGAGCTATCAAAAGCCACAGTTCAGGTTACTTGAACAGTTCTTGTTTCTCTTTGTGCATGCAGATAGTTCTCAAGAATTCTTCCATCCTGATGTTGGCCACTCTCATTTCACTTATAAAAGCTGTTTCTCACTTCATTTAGTGTGCAGCAGAGAACAACGAAGGAGGCACAGGGTTACCACAAGGAGAAAGCAAGTCTGAGCAAGAGGAAATCTTTTATGGTACATATCTATTTGACAAAACTTGCTGAGATAATGGTGGAATATAATGCATAAAATGGTCAAATAATGGCAGCATCAATTCTGAGATTTCCTAACCTTGAAACCCTAAATCCTCCTCAGACCCATGTCTATTCAGCTCTGACCAAGAGGCAGAGTCTGAGCTAGGGAAATGCCTCATAGATGGTGCCCAAGAAGGAATGCTCCAAAATATGAGCCTACCAATACAAGGCTGAATTTTCCAGAAAGACTTCTGTTGGTATAACAAGCTCCCTAGTGAAATTAATGCTAACTCTTCCATTTCCTCTGATATAAATTGGAAATTCAAGTCAATTGTGCTTAGCTTGTCAGTCTTTCCTAGGACTCTCCTGAATCCAACAATACACTTTTAATTGTGTCATGGTACATTTCTTTATTTTAGTTAGGCTGGTGAAGCTCCACAAGCTAGTTTCTCTCCACCTCTTCTGCAGGGATCCTATTTAACCAAGCGCTGAAGCAGAAACCCAGCAACATGATGTACTGAATGGACACCTTCATCTGTGGAGAAGAAATGGGTTTTGATTCACCATGAGATGAACTCACTGATACCGTAGCACAGTGCGGCTCAAAATCAGACTGCACCGTTGTGGAGAAGCACAAGAAAGATGAATAGAGGTCACTAATATTTAGTCACCAAGACCTTTATAAAAGTCAGAATACTTAGACTGCAATGACCCGAAAAGGCCACTGAACTAATAAAACAAGAGGATACATGAAATATGAGAAAGAGATGGAAAAAAATTTAAAAGGATCCATCCAATCAAACAAAGACTAAAGGAGCTGATAAGGGGAATTAAATGCTCTGTGTTGTACCCTAATAACCCGAAGAAAATCTGAAACTTCAAATGATGAGAACAGCAGAGCTCAGCCTTCATGTCCCCCAAATCACATACGACTAAAGATGAGTTCTCTCTAGTGGGTAAGCAGCTGCTTAACAGAGTGATGATAAAACTAGCTCAAGTACTCAAATTCCAGCCTCACTGTGGTTTTCTAGACATTTTCTAGTTTCCCAGTGGTTTGGCACTGTGAGAATACTTTCTGGGGCATCCATCTCCTTCACAAAAACATCATCTCATCAGCAGGTAATGTGTGACATCCTTGCTGGCAGTCCCAGGAGTGAAGGGAAGGATTTAATGAGCACAGACTCTGAATCACTTCCTGATTAAGGCTCAAAATGAGTTGACTTCATCTTCACCAGGAAAAAAAAAAAAAAAACCAATAAAAAATAAAAATTAAAGCTTTTGTGTAGAAAAGGCAAAGGACAGTTTTAGCTCATGCATCTGCATATGGTAAACCCATGATTTCCCTTAAGAGTTTAGGATGATAGATTATCACTTGTTAAAATATTGCCTTGTCAACACCTTGTCAACTAAACTACATTCAAAACACACCTTCAAGCAGCATGCTGTAGCACTGTGCAGGTAGCTTGCACTGCTATAAGCCCATTACCAGCATCTGCTAAAGAAAAGGACTATGGTTCCTCAAACAGACCAAGCCCCAGGGGATGTCTCAAGCCTCAGGCTCTTTTTGTGGTCCATGTAAGAAAGAGAGGAAGAGAAGACTTCCCCCCCCTCCAGCCACTTCCCCACCTTTATCAAGGACTTGCATTCTGGTGCGGAATTGTTAGCGCACCATCAAAGAAATGACACACTATTAATCACCACCGCAGTGCTGACAAAGCGTGCATTTCCAATAGCACCTTCTACATGACTATTATTCAGCCTGCTCCCCATTTGTTTAAATTAATGTAAAAAAATTCAGCCCCAGAGTGGTCTTAATGCTGGCACTAAACCTGCCAAAGGCTTCTGGTAAAACCTGTACCCAGCGAGGGTGCAAACACAGGAAGAGAGAGAAGCAATTTTACTTTTTTTCCAATATATCGTGATTTCAGTAACAGCACTCTTTCAGAGCTTTTATTTTTTTGTGTGTGCCTGATTCTCGTCTTATCTTCAAACGCATTAAAAGGCAGTGTTGTACCTTAATGAAAACAAAACAAACAAAAAACCCCAAAACAAATTCAAATGGCCAGTCTACAATGGGTTTGTGTTGTCCTCAGACAAATGAAGATGGTGGTAACACTGCTGATTCCAGGTGGGACACTACCTCTGTTTGGGTAGGGGAAGCAACAAGCTCCTTTTCAATAGAGTAAGTGACATCCACAGCTATATTCCAATTGCTAACAGGACTACATTATTCATCAAGCAGTTTTTTCCCTATTTCAATACTGAAAATTTTCAGAAAATCATAGAATGGTTTGTGTTGGAAGGAACCTCAAAGATCATGTAGTTCCAACACCCCTGCCATGGGCAGGGACACCCTCCACTAGCCCAGGTTGCCCAAAGCCCCATCCAACCTGGCCTTGAACCCTTCCAGGGATCCAGGGGCAGCCACAGCTGCTCTGGGCAACCTGTGCCAGGGCCTCACCACCCTCACAGGGAAGAATTTCTTTCTAACATCTAATCTAAATCTACCATTTTTTAGTTTAAACCCATTACCCCTTGTCCTGTCAAATACATAACCAAGTCATTCAGGCGCAGCTCACTTAGGGCTGACTTTGCACAATTTTGTTGGGAATTTCGCCTCATTGGGCTCAAACTGCTGGGTCAATTATTTTTCATCTTGGATTTCATTTTCTTAATGAATCCTTTGAAAGCTTATTTAAAAGAAAAAAAAAATTCCATCTCTTCCAAGGAAAGATGTGGGTGATTATGACACTTTACATCAACTAAATATTATACAGTTTTTAAGGAAAAGTTTTACTTAAGTTACTGTAGACTCTCCAGTTCATGACTTTTTGATGTTAGCAGTTAAACTGAAGTGTGAACATTTATATTACACACACACGCCAAATATATATATGCCATGCAACCATGTCAATATAGACCACATTGATGTTTAACATATTTTATGCAAGTATGCAAATCTTAGTAAAAGGAGGTACAATGTCTGTCACCCCATGGGTGAAAACAGTGGGGGTGGGGGGAATCAACCCAATGTTAAACTATCTCCCTTTCTTACATTAGCGTTTCTGCTAAATCTGAGACATGGTCACGTAGGAATTTTGAGATGATACTAACTGCCCCAAAGGAAAAGATTTTTCCACCAGAAAGGGAGAGATTTTGCCAAAGCCCATCTTCCATAGGTAGGTCCAGATTTAAAACAAACAAACAAAACCAAACAACCAAAAAAACCCCCACAACCACCCACCACACCCAAAATCTAACACTGTCCCTCCCTGCGTTTCACTGTGCAAGTTAAAACTAGGAAAATCCAATAAGTTTATTTTAGGGGAACGATATTAACAACAGCCATCACTATCAGCTTCAGCTCTAATTAATGAGAAGTTGTGATAGAAATTCTGTCAAATCTATGTGAATTCAGAAACTCCCTTTAAACATGTCTTTTCTTCCAGATTTGCCTACAGCTGAGATTCCTAAAGACATTCTGCACGGAGTCAGAGCCAGTGTATGCCTTCAGACAGAGCACAACAGAACAAGGATATTTTTCCTACTTCTCTGGGTGTTTGGGTTTTTTTTGTTTTTTTTCCAAGTAGAAGAAACTCAACTCTTGTATTAAGGAGTAAAAGAAGGAAGAGTAAGACATTTGATCTGTTATCTTCTAGGAGTCAGCTAGAATTCTACTGGGTATCATCAAGGGGATGGGGGGGAAAAAAAAAAAATCTTACTCATGTATGCAGAACAGCAACAACAGCTCAGGATTAGCTGCAGACAGAAAGACCATATAGGATTAACACAGTGAACCAGTCATCATGCTTACCAGAATATTCAAGAGCAAAATATTCAGAGGATTTCAGGACAGGATTTAGCAGAATTTGCCTGAAAATAGCACCACATTTAGAATAAGCTTTATTGAATACCATAGCACCCAACATCTCTTCACCAAAATGACTTAATGTGCATTAATTTCAGAACCACTTCTTGTGCAACCATTTAAAGACTCAATGCACTGGAATGGATGGAAAGCTGTCAGAAAGGCGTCTATACACAAGCTTCAAAGTGCAGGCAAGAGCCTTACCTGCAGCATATGAACTTTTAAATGACTGAAACGCAGGGCAAGTATTATTACTGTCAGATGCAGAGTCAAGACCCAGCACCATTTAATCAGCTTCTGCTGCTGAATTAATGGCTTTCATTTCTGCTTTTTTCTTTCTGCATCACTTTGACTGCTATGACAGCTTTACTTGTGCTAGAGGTTGTCAATAACAGCAAAAGGGATACTTTAAGCTTCAAATTGCAGGCTGGATTACCTGCATTAGCAGAGTGTATAAAAAGGAAAGAAATTCAACTAGAAAAGGCTTATTGCTGTTATGGCAAAACCTGGCTCTGCAACACATCAACAGCAAGGAGCTGAAGTGCTCCTGAAGCAGCTGCCGGGGCTCGTTCACACCAGCTCTGTAGCAGTTTCCCAGAAGGATGTGAAGCATCATTCTTGGATCTACATGGATCCATCATTGCTTCCATCGGGCAGGAGCTAGCAGTAGGCAATGACAAGTGGAAACAAGCTGGCAAGGGAGAAAAAACACTTCCTGCTCTTCTGCACCACTGAGTGAATCCTTGCTCTCTCCAGAGCAAAGTTACTCCTCAGTATAATTTCCTATGTTGCAGGAGGAGCCACACATGGACAAGCAACAGGTTCTCAATCTGACCCTTTACTGAGCCAGACCCTCTAACAGAAAAGCTATTTGCAGCAGACCATAATAGCCTCCTGGGACTGAGCTAGACTTTGCATTTTGCCCATTTCTTCCTTGTGCACTGCAGAGTTGAAAATAAGCATAATTAACAGCACAAAGCTCAAGTTGCTGAACCTGGTAGTTCAATTTAAAAACAAGCTCCATATATTCACACAATGTGCATTAGAAGAAATCTTAATTGTCTGAGCAAGCACTGACTTAAATTTGGATCCCTTTTGGCTGCTAATTCCAACCGCTACGCTTGTAAACCATTCCCACTTACACGTGCACAGACAGATACCCAAGTAGCTAAAGCACAAAAAGGACAGTAAATAGATAGCAACCGATAACGTTGCTGATGTTAGACGATACTGTAACCTAATCCAGCACACACTCGGCACCCGTGGCTGGAAAGTGCTCTACAAGTGCTACCGGCATCCCCAAAAAGTCAGTCTCATGGCTGGCCATTCAGTAACTGCCTTTATCAATCTGCAGTCTTGGCCAACCTTTGAATAAGCACACAAGCTTGTCCATATTACAGACTGTTTATTTTTCTAAACTCTTGTTGGCGATTTACACAGCAGTAAATGATCGAAGGTGCACAAGGGCTAAATCCTAGTTCATGGTCGACTTGGCCATTCATCCACAGGCGAGGGATACACGGAAAGGCAGCCGCAATACGCGAAGCTGCAGCAGCCACTGGCCATGATTTACCTGTCCTGTCGGCAAATGAAGCTGATCGCTCTTCATCACTATTAACACACTGATATGTAAAAATAAATAAATAAAATAATACAAGCCTTGCCTGCAAATTCCTCTGAAACTCCTGGGAAAAATCAGAAACCCTTCCCAGTGTAACAGTGGGTACAGATCACCAGCTAAGTTAGCTCCAAAGGCAAATATTCCATTTTCACTGAGAGATGCAGTGTGCCATAATATGAATAAGGAACAAAGACCCCTTTCATTCTGCTGACAAACACAGTATAGCATGTCACAAATCACAAGGGGAGCAGACAACACAATGGCAGCAATTAAATGGGTGTCTTCATATTAAGAAATAAATACAATAACGACAGACTATGTACACTCCCCCCCAAGCCTTTAAGAATTACGCTGGCTAACATGGCTGTAAGTATTTAGGGATGTTACTTCTGTTACACAGAAAACTATCTTAAGGAGGGGTATATCCAGCCAGCGCAGCAGGATACGCACAAATGCAGAAATAGCTATTTTGTTTGGTTTTATACATGTTGTACACCTTGTTTATTACAATTCACACACAGCTCCTGCAACTCATTCACAATTGATGTATTTTTGGAGAAGCTGAAAAAAAAAAAATGCCCTTTTTAACTCTCTCACTACTGAGTTTCAACTAGGACATCATCTCTGTCTCGTCTCTCTTCACCCACTGCCCTGGTGACCCAGCCTGCTCTTGGGAGATCACTCCCCAGCCCTCATACCTGCTTAGTTTAGGGGATGTTTTACAGAAAAAAGAACTCTCCTGGCCATGCTATGCCTTTAAGATGTGACCAGCCTCTCCGAGCCTGCCCCCCTCCTAGCTTGCCAGAGCCAGCACAGGGGACCACAGCCCAGCGGCCAGCACCTTGCCCCACGCTGCAACCTCAAGAGTGGGAACTCGCACCGATTCTCGCCTCCCGCTTTACTTTCGGCATGCGCGGCCGTCTGGGGAGCGACTACATTTCTACCCCAGATGAGCGCATCCCTAGTGAGGTCTCCCTTCCTGCCCCCTCCTCGCTGAGCCGCGGGAGAACAATGAAGGGACAGACATTTAGCAACACCTGCTGTATCGCATTAATATGCACAGGGATGTATTGATGGTTTTTCCCATCCAGCACTAAGACTGCATTGTTCCGGGCGATCCATCAGTGGATCGCTCCCCCCGCACGCCAGCCCCACAAGCCCCCTTCTGACATGTCCCCTTGTCTCCCAGCCCGGGCTGACGACCACGTTTAGGAATGCACTTCATTAAATCGGAGCTGCCCCATTCCAACCTGCAATGCGGAGGCAGTACAAAGCAAGCGCCACGCTTCCTCCCGCATTTCTTTCAAAAGCCCCATTGTTCGGCAGGCATCTGGTCCTGATCTCAGCCTATTCGTGCCCATTGACCCCGCTTTTCGCAGTACACCCGCTCGCCAACGGGCCTCACGTAAAGCCTGCTTGATGAATTAAAAAGCAGCACTAGCCATCTGTCCTCCCAGGCTGGGCTACGGCTGTGCAGCTCCGCTCCGCAGCTCCCTTCCCGACCCCGCAGCCTCCCCTGCCTCCCGTTATAACCCGCTCTTCTCCTTACACACACAACCTGCAGCTGAGGAACCGCTGGGTTCGCCCAGTAAACACAGATCTAGCTTATCACATCTGCTGCTTTTCATTTCTTACGTTAGCATCTAGGAAAGAAAAAAAAAAAATACAACAGAACATTCTCACTTGCCTGAGTCCTTCGAAATTCAAGCACAAATACAAGATTAATCCTTCTTTTGTGAGGTCTTGTCTTTAAGTCGTGGTATGTAATGATCCTCAGCACTGCAGCAGAGGGGAATAAAAAATGCAGGGATCATAAGCAGGGGGAGGACAGGGCTTACTTACATCAGGGTTTCTGCCACATGACAATAGGTTTGAGAGGGAAGAATAAGCTGGCAGCAGCAGCTGACAGTGCAAAAGGAAGAATGCAGAAGCCTGCCTTTTATATTATTGGTGACATTTCTAACACATGACAACAATTTCCATCTGTATTTAAGCTGGGAGTGTGAGGAAAAGAGCATTACATCACGACTCCTCTATTCCTAGGGGCTGTGGAATATGTAGGCCAGAGGGATTAAAAAGCACCTGTGTATGCTGGAGATCTGAAATACCACGACGCAGATTTTTCTCCCCCTTCTTCTTTCTCTCTCACCCTTTTTATTTCTCTAACACTTTCACTGAGCTGCTGTTTGAGAATATGCCCAGGGAAGCGCAAAATGGTATTGTCCTATTTTGCAAGGCACGAAAACGGGGGAACTATGCGAATATCTAGCTCTGCCTCTCTCTCCGTAGAAGATACAGCTTCATTTTTGCAAGCAATCAGACAGAATACAGAGCATCTTTCTGTTTTCTGCTGTGCTTGTCCCAAGGGCTTCGAGTTTCTCTTAAAGTACCAACTTTCATCTTCCTTTTAAATCTGCAGGGAATTTCAGTGAAAGTAGCAATGTTGGGTTTGGTTTTTTTTTTTTTCCTTTCTTTTACAGCCAACACATGCCTGTATCTTTTTAAAAGTAAACATCAAGAACAGGGGCCAAAGATATTTTGGAAAAAGCACTTGACTGCTTCAGAGCCAGCAGGTGTCCGTCTTGGACGCTTTCCACATATCTCACAGGACAGGATTGCTTAGATGCAGCACTGAAATCCCAGGGGACTCCAGCCTCGCAAGGAAACCTGCTTCCCCACAGCTCAATGGCTGCTTCTCCAGGGCTCGTGTGGATCCTGAGGAGCACGTGGGAGGTGCTGGTGGGGTGGGCAAGGGTGTCATGGGGCCACACCGCTCACCTGCTCCCATGGACTCGGGCATGGCAGGGACAGCATCCGCTGCTGCTGCTCTAACAAGCAGACGTTTTGAACCACACCAGCTAACAGCCATTGCTTGCAAAGCAGCTTGGTACCGGTGTGGATGCAGGCAACAGCTCACAGGTTTGCCTGGCCCTCACACACACATGCTGTAACGTAAGGAAAAACCATCATCTCTTTGTTCCACTACCCAACCCAACAGCGCAAATACAGCAATTGCTCTTGCTGAAGTACCCGATCCTCAAAAGTATTTGAACTGGGTAGGCGCAAAATGCCACCGAGAGTTAGTAACCCTTTTATTACCTTTGTAAGAGAAATAGCCATGCACAAACAGGACAATGGCCTGATTAGAAATATATTAAACAGTCTTAATTTTACAGGATGCGGATATTTTCATGAAAACACTATCTAGCCCAAGGTGCTGGCCTATTATGTGTCTCTTGTTTAAAAAGAAAAGATAAAAATTCTTTGCTCAAGATTCACCTTCTTGATATTTCAATAAAAGCCTCCTTAAGTCTTAGGCTGGGTTTTTGGGTATGTGTCCAGTCAGCTCACAGTCCCCATGGGAAGTCCAAAGCCTGTAATAATGATGAGTTTAGAGTACTGGATACAGTAAATTTGAAAACTGCAATACAAAAACAAATAACTCTTCGTTCCTCGCCTCTCTTCATGTCCACAAAATAAAAAAAATCTGCGCAAACTAGGCAAACTCTCTCACCAGATGATACTTCAGTGAGGCAACACCTAAATGGCACATTCCAGAAAAAAGTCTCTTTATTAAAAAAAGAAATGGAGCATTTTATGTTACATTTATTCTGCGATGCAGCTCCCCAATCATTTATGAAAACTCTTTCATAAGATTTAGAAGGAGGGGGGGAAGGAAACAATGAAATGACTTATTTTTAATCTGGGGTTTAAAGGCTTTTTCTATTAAAAAAAAAAAAAAAAAGTCCCACACACAAAGAAAGAAATTCAATGCAAACCTCTGTTTCTGTATCATGAAAGCCCCTTCGAGCACCAGAGTAATCGATTTCTCAGAGCTTGTGTGGTCCTCAGCAAAAGCCAAAGAAGGTATTTAAGTTTATACAGCCTTCAGCATTTTGATGGCTTGCTTTTGAAATATGACATGCTTAAATTTTATATCTTTTTACAGTTAGTTGTGTCTTAAGAAAATGGTTGCTGTAAGTAGAAAAAATAGAAAAAAACAAGAATAAATGAAATTCAACCTGGTTTTGAGGTGCTTGCCCATTCTAAAATCAGAGTAATTCACCAACGTTGCACCATGAAAACTGTTACAATCATAATTATAGCACCCTTCGTTATATTATAGCCAGTCTTATTTTACCATCAAATACTTTGGCTCATACTAACAAAGAAAAAATATTAAATAAGAGTGGTGCTCCAGTGCCAAGCACCACCAGATATGCACCCAGACAAATTTACAGGAACAGTAAAGCAAATACTTTGTCATACGTGAGAGAACTCTCTACCTTTTCTTGAGCAGAAAGTCAAAGGCAAACCATAAATCGCTTCGGGATGGGGAAAGAAGTCTTTTGTCCTTACAGTAACCCCAGTTCCCACCATGAAAGAAGACCATCTTGAGACAAGATTTTACAGCTGGGATTTAACTCACAGGGTGGAAGAAGTGTGAGATAGAGCACTCTTGTAGGTAGGAACAAACTTCTCCAACAGACTTCTCAATCTTTCATCAGTACATTTTGGATCCAATTCACTTACCATGTGGGAACAGCAAATGGGGAACAAACTGTGAATTCAAATAACCGTAAACTCAGCAAGATGTGGAAATAAAACACAGATGGTGCACTTCAGATTAAGGGTCAGCGTTTCAGCATCGCTTTCCACTTTTACATTGTGATAGGTGATGGATAACAACCACCTCCTCCTCGAGACAGCGCTCTAATTAAACCATGACTCACTTAGGAAAACAAGGAGCCAAGTGATACCTCCACAGAAGCCTCCCTGCCAGTCGAGAGGAGCTAAGGTTACTTTGTTAAGCTGCGACTCATGGTTTTGCTGCTTGAGGATTAACGTTTGGGAGTGGAAGTTGTCTCTGCTGGACAGCCACAGCTGAAAAAAAGTTTCTCTAGCTTTTCCAGCTCCCAGGCGTGTTCTGGCAGGGCTATGCCCAGCATCCATCACAGCCCCTGACACTGCATCCGCTCGCTCCCCTCTTCACCACCTACGTCTCCAGCAAGATTTTGCAGAGGCTGCTCTGATACCTGTTTGCAAAAGCCAAGAACACAACTGCTGCTACCAGCATTGCCCTGTACCAACCTTATAAAGTGCCCACTACTAAAACACCTCTGGAATTCTGCATCATGCTTGCCTGAACATTGGGTTTCTTTTATTCTCTAAAATCAATTTTGTCCTAAACCTCAAGAATGGAATTTAGGATGACTTCATTCTTGCTGTGAAGTGTTAATTGCATGCCCGGGGCCCTCTAGGAAAAGGTCTGCTTGGAAGAGCAAGTTCAAAGAAAAAATAAAGTAAGTACAGATTAGATGACAGAAGAACTATAAATCTATAGGAGCTTGAAATGCCAGATAGAGAGGAGCAGTAGTGATTGTAAGGTGACTATTACCTTCAAAATATGCCGGAGGTTGTTTATCAGATCAGAGTTAATGAGGGAGAAATCTAATAGTTCTATAATATTAAATTTACCATTTTAATGGTATCATCAATGTTCTATAATGTGGGTAATTTACAGAATGCCTGTCAATGTGATTCTCCAGTGTGGTTAGTCACAGAGGAGCAGCACTATTGCATCTCATCGGCTGTTCCCTTCTAGAAAGTACTGGGTGTTTTGCAGAGGATTGCAGAAGGCTAAGTGAGATAGCAAAATATGTCATTAAAACTTTGGGAATGCAAAAGTGGGGAAGATATTTATGAATATTATGGGATGTTTACATTCCTGAAAGAACTGTGTCCAGCTCTGCCCCACCGTTGAGTCCAGCCTTCCTACTTCTGCACTGCCATTTAGCTTCCTGCTGGGTTTTCCTCAACTCTCTGGCACATCTTGCAACACTTGCTGCTTTTCTCAAAACCTTACATGCCTGGATTTAGGAGAGCTGAAAATAACCTCACTATTCCAGTATATTTTCAGGTCTCATGTATTAGCCCTCTCTGAACAAAACAAAACACACCAAAACCCCCACACACACTAGAAAAACATGAAAGAAGATGGCAGTAAGGGCTCAGAAATGAAGAGGTAAATAAAAAGAGTCAACATATCCAGTTTCAAGGTTTTGATTACTAATTTAAGACTTGTGAACAGTAGGAGATGGTAATGCTGCATTTATAAATAGCCACCTCCTCATGTATTCAAGGAAGAGTTTGCTAAAAGCAGCAGTTTCTTAATTTGGAGTTCCTCCTTCCTCCGTCACCTGCCCCAGCCTCTCAGTTCTGAGGCATGCCAGTTCAAATTCCTAATACAGAAAAAATTACCTGCACAATTTTAGCATATAACAATCTCCCATTAAGTAGTTTTAAATTTGGTAGAAAAATCCATACTGTAGTGGCAGTATTTGCGTTGCTATGATGGTCTGAGATAAAAATGAAGTATCATCAATTCATCTAATAATTGATACTACTTATTTCTACAGACCTCCTTTTACCAACATCAACATTTGTTTACTGTTCTTTCCCCTAGTAAATGAAGTGTTAAACCTAAACTTTAAAGAAAAAGGGCAGGTAGTGAATGAATGATGAAGTATGAAATATAATCCAATGGCAGATGAAGCTTCCAAGGGTCTTTGATGTTTTTCCTCCATCCTCAGCTCCAAAAAGACCCTGCAAGTAGAACTGCTAGATCACTATCCACCTGATTACTCTGTGATACACGTCTCATTTTGAAGATAAATTAGCCTTTCAAAGAGCCATTTATTAAACATTTCCATTTAAATAATAATTTTCACAATCCTCAGTGAAACAGATGTATTCCCTCTTAAATCACTAATTAAGAGCAGCCTGGGACATTACAAAGCCCTTTAAAAGGAATTCAGGGAACTAGTGTCCCTCTTAAACAAATCTGCTCTGGCAATGACCCAGGAATCTTGACTGTATAACTCAAAGCTCTAATTATTCAAGAGGACATTATAAAAAAAAAAAAGTATACAGCTAGACCTTTATGACTAATAGGAAAGATTTATTTCTCCTTCAATAGGGGCAGAACTAGAAATATTTATTCTATTTTTTCTACCTTCCTATTCACTGGGGGTGGGGGGGAAGGAAATCAATGAAGATTAATTTACAGAGTTATTCCTAGTAAAGGTATGGGGTATGACTCTCCTCAAAGAAAACCAGCTAGCAGTATCTGAACTGTTTTATAAATGATTACATGGCTAATCTCCTCTCTGCTGAAATACGGAGAGAAAGGATTTAGAGGACAAATACAGCACACTTTATGTGAAGAAGCATTGTAGTGTTAAAAAAAGGATAATTGTTTGAAGATGAAACGTAGCAAGTCTGCACCCCCATCAAACCGTCAGGAGCTTGCATCTGCCACTGCCCTCCTGGGCTCAGAAACTGTCACAGGAGCAATGTATGAGACTGGGAATCACACCGGCATTTCCTCCTCTGCAATGCCACTGGCTTTGCCCACGCTACATTGCAGGTACTGTGGACCAGAATAATATCATATAAATAGGATCTTCAGGTGTCCTCTTTTAAGTACTGCCATCTTTGATGAAAGCAGCACAGGACTTTTGTAACTGTGAAACCACCGTGCAAATCAAGACAGCCGAGCACAAACATACCGACACAGAGCGATGGGTGCTTTCTAGAGGCAGTTAATCATGAAATACCAAATGTGAATCCCAAACACAAATGTGAGTGGAAGAACAGGTTAAAGAAAAGGTACGTGTTTATTTTTTCCTCATTTTAAACTGTTCCTTTTGCCTGGAATACTCATTCTGTTGGCTCATAGCATAATCAATACCCTGTAAACCTTGACCAGATACATGGCGGTAGCTGAAAAGAAATCAAACCGCCTTGATGAAATCAAAAGCTGGGATGCTGCAGCCATCACAAAATATCTAATCGGGACCCCGGGGCATTGTATGAAAAATATGGATATAAGGACACCTAGCACCTTTGACCACACACTCTTCAGGAGATTTTCATTCCATTACTGTGGGGGATATTGTGGTTTGTGCCTCTTCTATAGTTTAAATTGTGACGGTGAATAAAACTACGGCAGGACAGAGCCAGTTGTGAAGTAAATAATGTGGGGTAATTGATCTCCACCCCTTCAACCTCCAAACAGCAGAAACTTCTCTCAGCTCTGATTTACTCGTTGCTTTCCAAGAGACTCACAATCTTAGAAACCTTAACATTTTAAAACATATGCACAGCCGTTGTTTCTACTACCTAAATATCCACTTGCAGATGCTCTGCTGTAGTACAAAGCAACTGCAATGAAAAAAACCCCGCAAAATTAAGTACACTGGGGACTAACAAAGAAAACAAAGCAAGCTAGCCATGTAATCTCTTCCCACACTTCTTACCCAAATCTCCCTTGGCAAGTGGCATGGGAGAGCCTATAAGGCTGAGCTCTTCTGCTTTGTACTGTTCTCTGGTGCCTCATGCAATTTCAACTGGGTGTACAGCGAAATACAAAAAAGCTATTCCTCACAAATGGGTAAGCAGATGGAGCAATATTTACTATCATAAGTGCTTTTATTTCCAAATGCAAAAAAAAACCCCAAAAAAACAACACACCACCACCCAAAACAAAACCAAAAAACCAAATAGTTGCACTAGCGTAAAATGCACTATTGATCTGAAAGAACAGACCAGATGGAAAAAATTGTCTGAAGGCTCCTAGATTAAACAGAAATGACTAAAAGGAACTAAAGTACAGAAATATTGGCCCTGTTGCTCAAAACAGGGCATTTTTCTCTCTCAAAAGTGAAAACACATCTAGTTCACAAATACGTGAAATAATTATATCCCTGAAAACTGCAGGGGACTCTGCTGCAATTCTGCACTCCCTGGAACACAGCTACAAGGATTTTCTAAACCCACTGGTTGGACTCAGGATATAGTCCCTGCTGAAAATACAGGAAAAAGGATATTTGTGTGCATTAGCTGGCATGGAAAATATGCCTCATGTTCTTCAGAGTTAGATTAACTCAAGAAAATATTCTTGAGAAAAATTCTGTTTACGTACTGCTGGTACCTGTATGTTGCACTCTAGTGAAAAGGACGCTATTTTAAAAATATTTAGAACTTTTTCCTAACATAAATCTTGTAAAGCAATTAATTATTTTTCATGTGTTAGTAAAAAGATCAGCTTGCTGTTTATTACCTTATCAATGCAGGCCTTCAAATGAATATTTCATGGACACTGCAACTTTTTCTCATTACAAAAGCAGAATTACACCTTTAGGAAGGGAACTGCAACAAAAGGTACTTGGATAATAAATACGGCTGCAGGTCTGGAAAGCTTTTGAGAATTCAAAGAGCATTTGTGTACATAAACTGATGATTTATTGCCTGTGAAGAAAAATAATGTGCACTGTCAGTGATTCTGTTTATCCTTAATAAAAATTAGTAACTAAAAATAACTTTGAAATTGTGACTCAAATATCCCCACATGTAAAAACACATGCATTTGTAACATAAAGGTCTTTCTGCTTCACTTCAACAATTTTTCCCAGCACACTGATACACTATTATACTCAATATTCTAAAGAAAATATCCTTCTGTAAGCTGGTTTGCATATCCCTTCTATCAATTCATTCTGAAGTTCAGAAGTACTTATGGGGAACCCAGAGCTACTGGACTTTAAAAGCTACCCTGGGAAATCACCTAAGTCTGCGTGTTTGACAGCAGTTTCATCACACTCCAGCCCATTTACTCTCTCCAGTCCTCCATCAGCTGCAGATGATGGTGGCTATGTATGTAGCAGCTTCTCCGACCCCTGGAGCAACTAAATTGTCCTTTGGTAGTTCAATTATCCATGAAAACATTTAATCTAGATAATAAGGTTCAACGTGCTCCTCTGCATCCACTCACTAAAATTTGTCCTCTAAATACTGTGAAGTTTCCTCATTCGATATTCTTGGTTTTCCTTCGAAAGGAGACGTTTTCCTTTGCACCCGTAGACTGCTTGGAATAAACAAACTTATTCTCAAATTTCCCTCTGAAATGTGTGAGAATTCAGGCCAGCCAGGTGTCTGGGTGTTGCTGTCTTTTTCTAAGCCTCCTTACAGATCACTCGACACTTACACTATTGATTTTTATCAATTTCTTTCCATTTTGCTCCATGCTCCATGGAGCTACTGTTCTGTAATTGAAGACAGCAGAACAGATCAAACTCTGGGAAGGTGAGAGAACAGACAGCAGAAATGAAAGTGGTAAATCTCTCATGTTAAACTCTCCAGCCAATTAATCCTAGGGCATGTACTTGTTTTGGGAAAGTGAATCAACTGTTGAATGATGACCTCCTGAGGTTTTAAAAGCCACTTTTGGGAATAAGAGGAAAAAAAGATTGCCATATAGTGTCTAGGCTGACATCTAAGACTTAACTCTAGGCTAGCTATTACACTGTCCCCATTTCATTTACCATCAAAAAGACCTTGCACTTTCTGGAATTTTGCTTCTGAAGTCTACAGCCTGGCAAAGAAAAGATTTGCACACTAGTGAAATAAGATAAATGCAGGATATACAGGAATAGGGAGGTGACCACTGGTCTCTTACTTCTGTCATGCCTGCACCAGGTATACTGTTTTGGCAAGTAAAGGTACAGATGCCAGGCCCACCATACCTGCCTCTGCACGTCACATGAGACTCAAACAAGCAGAGAATCAAGAAAATATGCTCAGAGGAAAAAAGTGCTGAGATAAGCTTTTGCAGAAATATCATCTCTCTGATTCTTCTCAATACACTTTGAAAAGAAAATTGCTGTTGGGTTGTTGAGAATAAGCAGCTAGGACAAATGACCAGTGCTGCTTGTTTATTTTAAACAGATGCCCTCTACCATCATTTTAAAATGAGGAAGATAATCCTGTCTGTTCAACCTCCCGTGAACAGTAGTTTAGTCATGCTGCTGCACTGTAACATTAAAGCAAGTTGCTATCACCTATCTTTCTCAATTAACACTACTGCACAGGTATCCCAAGGTAAGTCTACCTGGAAACACCTATTTAATGGATATATTCTTACTTGTACTTCCAATTAATCACATTTTCCACTAAGTAAAACACCAATTCTGTTTGGGAAAATCCACATTAGAAATAAACTGTGGGCAAAGTCTCTGCATGAGTCAAAGCACTTCTGGTACATCATGGGCAATCAGTAATCATGAAATTGTTGCCAATTCACAGTCTACTTTAAGCTCAATGGAGCCATTAACTAGCCCACAAATAGAGCATTATTTCTGGTGATCTTCATTAGGCACATCAGAAAACAGGAAAAATATGGTGCTTCAAAATGAAATGAGGCAAAGGGGATAGCTAGAGACTGGACCAACATCTTGCTAATCTGGATGACGTATTTGAGGCTTTTTTCCTAGTTCTGACGGCGGATCCTACATGCTTGGAATGCAAACAGTCGTTTATCTGAACACATAAGGAAAATAACTTTGCTCAAGTTTATGGTGCTAATTTTTCTTAAGCAGAAGACAAAAATGCTCTAAAAATGTCTCTGACCCAGCATGTGAAGTTAACAGTGAAATAACAGCATCAGAAAGAAAGTTAAGAAAATAACACATGGTTCAGTTGAAATAAAAGCTAGTTCAGTGGCTGAACTACACTAACTCTTTTAAAGATTTGTGCATTTGTAAACGCATGGCTTCATAAGCACTTATGCACAATCCAGATACATAAATAAGGTGTCCTGCCTCTCTTCCTTACTCCGGCTCAGTTCTAGATGAGGATGCTGAAGCTGTAAATTCCAGAGGAGAATGCTTTGGGTCTGTAAATAAACCCGTGGGTTTGGTGTGATAGTAACAGCAGAGCACTCACGACAGCACGACAACCAAACTTGGAGGCCACCTGGAAGCTTGTCACAGCTGTTGTTTACTACGGATCTTTGCAGAAAAAAATCAGCTCAATGGGGAGCAGGGAGCTGAGGGTACGACTACTCAGAGGAAGCATGCTGGAGGGGCAGAGGGCACTGAGGAGCAGGGAAAGACTTCAGCTTGCAAAAACAATCATATGGTTCATCTACTTATTTCAATAGTACTTCCCTTTTGGGTCCATTTTAATGTCTCATTTCTATATGACAGTTCCCATGTTTAGGGATGAAGTCCTCTGATCTCTCAAGAAACCATCCCCATGTCACCCATTTAGGCAGTGTTCATATCCCCTTTGGGATCTGGCATCATCCCACTCTCTTACCCTCAATTGTTCACTAGAAAATAAAGCAAACTCCTAACCAACTCTCCTAAAGTAAAAATCTAAATGATACTTAAGCACCGTATCATTGTCATATGAAATAACGAGGTCAAGCCAAACTTTCTGCATCCTTTCTCCCCTCTGCTTGACCTCTACCTTCTAAAAAAGCTGCAGCCGTATCTTCACTCCATTCCCAAGTCAGCCAAGCACGCAACCGGCACGCGGCTGTGTGGGAAACAGAAGCCCTCTGGGTTTTCTCACCGTCTCTACCAAACTAGTCAGAGCTGAACCACATGGGACTCATACTAGAGTTTCTGGGGAAGAACTGGTTAACATAACCTTTCTCCATTTTGCATTTACTAATTATCACTTCATTTAGCCCTTACATTAGTGCAACAAAAAGCAGCTGTCAGGCCAAGCATGCTCAGTCCAAGTGACCTTGTGTTCTTGTTCGTGTTTACCACATAATCAGCAGGGAATTCCATTTTCAAAATACAAGACTTCATAATCCATTAGCACTAGAGATTGGTCCAGGGCTCTGGATTTACTGGTCACGTGTATCAAGGAATAAAAATATGAGCGTACAGCTAGATTAATCTCCAGACCTGTAAAGCATCCCGACCCTCCATGCATGCAGCAGTCTCATTCAAATTCACATATGAATATTAGCATCATTCTTAAAAGCTCTGCTAATACTGTCCCCACAGTACATGAAGAAAAAATTAAATGATACCTGCTTTACAACTCAGCAAGTATGGAGACGCACAATAAACTAACTCCACTTCTCAGATTTTCCATTTGTTTCATAAATGGAACATAAGTACTGATGTTCTTATTAATAAATTGACAACCTATATCTCCTCCAGCTATTTCTAAAAGGCAGGAATCACTTTCACTGCTCTTAATTTTAAATCAAAAGTCTTAAGCGAGTCCAAGCAGTTTAGCTCACCATCAAGTTCAATAAATCAGAGAAAAGAATCAATGGAAAGCATTTCAAAATGTAACCTTGGTAACATACAAAATGTTTCCACAGAACTTATGCTCATTTGCTTTATTTGCTGCTTTAGAAATTGGAATATAACACAGAGGCAGAAGGATATTAGCATCATGACATTGCATCTACCGAGCCTAACATTGCCTGTGCTCTCCTAGAAGACACTTTCCACAGTATGCTTTAGAAACCTGCAGCCTGGCAAGTTAGATGATTGAAAACTAATCATATTTCACGTTGACAAAATGGAAAATGGAAGTGTTCAATAGAAAATAATAATCCATATTTATTCTTTATGTCCATGCACAGCACTTTAAATGTAATTTAGTCCATGCTTTCCACTGATAAAACGAGAATAAGCTCAATGGTGATATACAGCATCTGCCATTTGAAGAATCAACATTTGTCAGTGTTACCACACAATTTTAACTCTGGTCCTACACAGTTCTCCTGCATGCAACACTTAGATTTAGCTATCACTCTACGTACCATTATGTGATATTTGTTGGCAAATACCAATCTTTGAGTGGTAACATCATTATTCAATATTTATGTATCTCTACCAGGATAAACAACCTCTGATTCATGTTGAGATAGAAAACCTCAAACTATTTTGCTGCACATCTCAGTATGCTATAACTAAGATATCTACTAGTTCTTATCCCAGCCTGACCTGAAAGGCATACTATTATACCCACAGCTCATCCAAGTTCAGGCAGAAAAACCTTTTCTTTAGAATAGCCTCTCCTGGCAGCTGAGGAATGCCAAAAGGAGGTGCAATGAAACTGGATCATTCTCTACTCTTTGTACATCTTAAAATACCAAGGCCAGTCCAAT
This sequence comes from Aramus guarauna, assembly GCA_013400195.1. Taxonomy (NCBI): domain Eukaryota; kingdom Metazoa; phylum Chordata; class Aves; order Gruiformes; family Aramidae; genus Aramus; species Aramus guarauna. The sequence goes on from VXBL01010279.1 coordinate 444,739, forward strand.
TTTGGGTAAAGATTCTGAACTTCTAAGGATTACACTCTCCAAACTTCTCAGTTTTCCTCCTGGTTGTTTTTGGAGTAAAAAAGAGCATTTCTTTCTCAGCTTCACTACCTCTTGCTGCTTGTCTCCTACTTGAATTGAGGATGACCTTCCAACAGTGACAGTTGCCTGCTACAATGGCACCCAGCCATAAAATGCTGAAATGCTGTTCAATTTCACAAGTTAAATAAGCATCAGAAATAAAGTTCGGCTAAGGAAATAAAAATAAAAGCAGTTTTTTTATTCACAGGTTTCAAACCAATAAAGGAACATTCACCATAATGATATTAATGAAGATTATTTCTAAGGCAAGTACTCACTCCATGGCTGGTTTTTTAGCATTTTTTTCTTCACAGTAAGCATCACAGACCTGCAACAAACCATCAACTGTTCCAGAAAGGTCATCAAAAAAGCAGAATTCAGGGATAAACTGGTTTCCTTTTCAACCCTACCTGAACCCTATCTCCTGTCACACATGGAATTCTGCCCAAGCAGAAAACTGAGTCTCCCCTGGAGCCGTGCACACCACCCTGTGAAGGCAGCCTCAAAAATTCTACTACGTGTAATCCACCAGGTCAATGTTTTGTTACTTACAAGGCACAGCATGGCGATAAAGGTTATCTCTAATAGTTTGCTGCAGATCGTGATCTGGCGATCCTTTCTGAAACCTCTGGTTGAGATAATGTCTCAGGTCTTTGTTCAGTCTGCTTCCTGCAAAGAAAAAACAGCCATTTATTTATTTCTAAATGCACACAATTAACATTTCCAATTCAGGCAAATGTTAGACTTCCATTCAGAGTCCTCTAAATTATGGCATGCTGACTTTACAAGCAGAGACTCATCTTCCTCCACAAATGGCTAATTACCAAAAATAACTCGCTGTAAACAAGAGGTCTCTCTTGTCTCATAATGCATCTTTCTTCCTGTGGTGTTAAACAGGTCATCATTCCCTTTTATCACTTATTTGTCTGAGCAAACGGAGAAAGACAGATGATGTGAAAAAGAAGAAAAATAATAAAAGGTAGAGTATTGCTTTTGCAACTCATGGAGGGTGAGCTGGGCAGACAGACAGAAGGCAAAGGCTGCTCACAGTAGAAGTACTAATATAGCTGAGCACGGCACAAAAATCAAACAAGTGCTATACTTTGCATGGGTATCTACCCCAGCACACAGCAGGAGTTAGACAAGAATTGATTGAAGGAGTTAAGAGCCCCCAAAGTCCTTCAAAAACAACTGAATAATATCCACACTTTTCACTTAAATCTATTTATTTCCCCATTCAGTTTTGAACACTTTCAGAAGTGAGTAGGAATAAAGATAAGCGAGTTGAAAACAAAACAAAAACCCTAAAAACAAATAAAAAGAAACATAGCTGTTAATGAACATTGCTAGTTGCTGAACACCAAATCCTTTCTTGTAGCAGAACATACTAACTGAAGCAACTTAATAAAGTCTTTTCCCAGAAATTAAATATTTCCAAGTCTGCAATAACATTAATTTGAGGGAAGAGTAAAAACAACCCACAAGAACATACAGAGAACAGGGATAGAAACTCTTCTGTTCTAAAAAGAAAAGAAGGGTGGGGGGGAGCCACTGGAAAAGCTTCAGAGAAATGCAACCAGGGTGATCAAAGTCTGGAGCAGTTGCTGTACAAGGACCAAGGGAGTGAGTTGGGATGCTGCAGCCTGTTGCAGACATGTGGAAGGAGGCGGGTGGGACTGGCTGCTCCCTGCCTCTCCCAACACAAGGACTAGGAGACACCAACCAAAGCCAACAGGAGCTCGGTTCAAAACCACCACCAGCAGTAGTAGTTCACGCAGGCTGTGGCAGATCTCCTTGCTGGAGAGCACTGTGGGTGCTTATTGAGGAGCTTCAAGGGGAGACTGGAAAAGCACTTGGAAGACAGACACATTGGGGGTTGCGAAAGAGGGTGTAGGAAATCCCTTGAGCTGAAAATGAATTGCTGGTGGCTGGGAGACCTGGGAAAAGAAGTGGAGGAATATCAAAATACCTTGCACTCTTCTTTTCCTTTGCTAGACACCTTATTTATGGCCACAGCTGGAGCCAGAATGCTGGGTTACATGGATGCAGGACTGAACCACCGCAGCTGTTTCTGTGGTCTTTTATAATTTCCATTATGATTTTTTGGATTGTGAATATGTAATGCAGAAATCATCTCAATACTTGTTGACACTGAACATAGCATCACAGTTGCAGATTCCAGGCTGGAGCCTCTAGGAATCACTGCAGAGCAAATCAAGAATAATAATACTGCAATGGAGTGCAGTTGGACAGTGGGTTTGGGAGCAGCAGCAGTACCAGACAAATGAGAAAAAGAGTGCAGACCGTTAAATGACCATGGGAAGGAACAGCCTATCTGCCTAATACAGTTCTGTGACATTTTAACAGACATGTTAGTTTAAAAACAAAACTAAACACAAAACCCACTAGGTTGAAATACTAAGTCAAATTCTAAAAAATAAATAGGTGATTTGCATGTGGGTTCTCCAGACAGATATATATTTTTTTTAAATTAAATTTCTTATTGAAGAAAGGAAGGCTTAGGTAGCAGGTCCAGCTATTAAAAGAAGGAAAATTTTTAAAGACCATGATGCTCATTACAGAAATGGCTCAAACAACAAAACTGAAATGAAGGCAGATAAAACTAGCTCAACACACTTTCTTGAGTTCTCCACCCAACACCCCTCACTCCAAGAGCAGATTATCCACTCATTTTCTAACTCATGGTCTCTGGTTATTACACTATAAAAATGGTTTCCCACACAGGAGGCACTCGGAGGCCTTGGTAGACCTGTGGGCTACAGTTTCCCAATATCAAAGCTGACCTTCCAAACACCACATCTTTGATTTCATACCACATTGGTTTACTCAGGAGGGAGAACTAGGCACAAAACAAAGAGCATCTGCTGAAATAATAAAGCATTTCTCTATCTTTTAACTAAACAGTCCATATTTTTTCTTTGCACAGGAGATAGTAAGACAAGGTGGTTTCTCATAGCAAAAAGAGCAAATCTAACAGTTTGGACATAATGCAAGGGCTTATTCCAGTGAATAAATTAATGCACTGAACTGTGCATATCATATAACACAGGCTTTCTCCTGAAATACTGTGATTCATGAATCAATGATTTATGTCACAATAATGTCTAGAGGTGCTGAGCTAGGGCTTCTTTGACCACAAAAAAATATGCAATTTACTGATGATATCTGTTTTTAGCTTCCCTCTGCACCCATTCCGTCTAGCATCTCAGTTTATTACAGCCCCCGCTGGAAAGTTTGGTTATTTGGTTTATGCAGTAGCTGGGATTTCCCAGCTGCGTCACTGATGCACTGGCCAAGATGGCAGTTGCAAAAATAGGGGCTATAGCAAGACTTACACTCGCATGCTTGTCCCCTCAGGGAGCTCACAGTGATGGTCCTGTCTATTATATTTATTTTCAAATGGGGAGGAAAAAAAAGAAAAGAGGAAAAAAAAGTGCTTGCTAAGCCACATCTTTGTTGCTAAATTCCAGAAAATTCTTGATGGAAATCAAGGCTTCTTGCAGCCCTGATGATCTCAACTCAGCAGCCGCTGAGACCACAGCTGTGGACAAAAGTAGGCTTACCCCATGCAACTGACTTCAGAGCATGGAAGAAGAAAATGAGCTGACACAGAAACTAACTCGATGTTGGATTCTTTACCATTTGAAATGTTTCATTCCACTCTGATTATCTTTTCCAAAAATCTCCTCAGACTTGAGAGGGCATGTGCTTGATATTGGCATTATTTAGTCAATTCTAGTGCTAGATGCAAGTTTATAAACTCTAATAAATTATTTCTGAGCCTGAAATGTTTGCACCTGCAATTCCTGAACCTCAGAAAGGTATGCCAGTGACATTTCAGTAACCTCCTGTGTGCGAATTGTAGCAGTGAAATTCATTTTGATCCTCAGGGGCACCCATGGCTCGTGCATGCTCCCTCTGAAAATAAGTCTCACCCTCCGATGGCTTCTGTCCTTACACCAACCACCATCAGACTGGGTGGAAGGGCAGGTGCCCAGAACCACCTGATTTTATGCAAAAGTCCTCCCTTTGGAAAGTCTAATTCCATGTATAAGTTGTGCTCAAGAAAATACCTGGCACCAGTTTCCTTAGAGATGAGCTGTGTTAACTAGAAGTTACTACTACCCTTCAAAATACTCCTCTGTTCTCAAGGAGATTGGATCTTACATTTACTCTTTTGAGATCCTTTCTTTTCTTCTCTGCTAAAAGCATGTAAAAAGATCCAACAGTGATAACAGTGGAGGAACAAAAGATGCAACCCAGAAACTGCAGCTTCCGAAACAGAGAGAGGATATAGGACTTAAGAGCCAGTGCTCAGCTCTTCCTTCCTGCTGGCCAGGATATGCTGGAAATGCATTTATTTCCACACAGAAAAATCACCTTGTTATTTCTGCACTGAAAATTAAGCTGATATATCTAGCTTTAGCAAATCAGACATTAAAAAAATGCAAAAATAAATTCTTCCCTACTAAACTTAGCAAAATTGATATTTAAAGTTTTAGAAGTAAAATATGTTCAAAGATTATTTTTTTAGGTTACTACAGTTTCCTTCCTTTTCTTCCCCACTGAATGAAACCACTGCCTGCCTTTATGTGAAGATACAGTCAGAGAATCAACTTTCCACTGCTTCTCTCCCCACAGTACTACTCCAAATCTGAGATGTTTCCATCTTACTATCTGAATCTATCCTTACCTTTGAATGAAACAAAGGGCAACTCACTGAATGACTGGCTTTCTCAATTATTCTTAATATTATGCTGTATTTTAGAGTATATCAATCACCCTCCCAAACCGTTATCATCATAACAATATTTTAGTAGCAAAAATAAACCCCAAGGGGAAACAAAATATCTCTCAAAAAAGCCCCAAAAACTGACATACAGTTTTCTGAGAAACAATAAACTATACTTGTCAATTTGGTGTAGATAGATATGTAACCTAGATGTTTTTGTGATTAATGAAAAATATTGACTGTTTTTAAATACACGTCTTTCAAACCCACACTCTTCTGTCACACATTTGTCCTCCAACAGTTACCTAATATTAAAGTCACTAGAGAAGCTATGCTTTGAATTATGTTCTGACGCTCATTGCTACAATTTCCAGTTTCTGCAGGGAAGAAAGCTGCATACAAGATCATCTAACGCCGTCTTTGCAGCACAAGAACATCCACCTCTTCAAGAGCACTACCAGCAGCAGTGCAGACCTGGGGGGCTGAAAGCCTCTTGCATTATTGACATACAGGCTTCAATAAGGAAAGCAGACTGCATAAATGACCAAGCAAAATCTCAATTTTTTTTCAAGAAAGAGCTAAGCGTGAACATGGCAGGGCTGACAGCACCTTCCTGCCAGCTGGTAGATAGCCTATGCCAGAACTGTGCAATATGTATATTCTGAAGATATATTTTGAACTCATGTTATATGCATTTGGAAACTATCATTTTATAGTTTATGTCTATATTAATTACTGCAGCTGTTTCATCCCATTTATGTTTTGAGATGGTCATAGACAATCCTGATAAACAGCTATACTCTGACAGAGCCTACGGGTGCTCGTGCGAAGATGGGTCAGGGTCAGGCCCGGGACACAGTGGTCTCTGACCTATGTTATACTCTTATAAGCAGGTTTACAGTAGTATATATTTTTGCTTTACTCTTTGGGAAGGCTACCAATTGCTGCATTCACAGCGACCGATAGCATCTGAACTGGAAAAATCCATTTTCCATCCCTGAATTGCAGCAGAATCCCCCTTCTCTTGTCGGGATCTCCATTTAAAGGTGTCTTTAGCAGAAGGATTCTCTGCGGGCAGACAAAGACCATTTCAAAACAACAGGGCCACAAGGCAACAAAAGGTTAAAGGCCTTGCTAAAGGGATAAAAGTGCAATAGAGTCATCTGGATTAAGACTCACTCTCGCCGCCCTGATGTCTACATTGAGAGAGGATTCAATTTTTTAAAGACACAAAGATTGCACATGTTGGATTTGCAGTATAAACCCTGATTATAACATACTGTCTTTCATCTCAAGATCTCTATCTGAAGGTATTTAACAAACATTAATAAGTTATCATGGTTGGCAGGGTTTTATTTCTGTGCCAGAAAATGCAGAACTGCAGATAAGGGGGGGTGGGAATCCAAACCAAACAAAAACAAATAAAAAACCCCCACTCGTTTAGAGGCACAAGCAGAGAACCTTTAAGTCACATTTTCTAAAGCAGCGAGTGGACTTGCAATCCCAGTTGACTGGTATTAGAGACTGGGTGACGTTAGTTGTGCTCCTTTCTCCAAGGCTGCTGCTCTACCCAACAGATAGGACTCAACACAAACTCATCTATAATTAGAGTCAAAATAGCTCCCCTTAATTGTAAAGAATTTTAAACCCTATCATCTCCCTTACAAAAATCACCTAGAGGTTTTGTTTTTTTTAAAAGAAATGTTAAAATTTTAAAGAAATGTTAAAATGTTAAAGACAACTTCTACATCTGTGGTTAAACTCTTAGTAAAAAGAGGGGTGTAGACAGGGCTCCTGGGAAGCAGAAGCCACTTTTTAAAACTTTTCTGTGCAGCACTTGGCCCAACAGTAGTGCCAGGGCATCACCACTGTGTCTTACTAATGCTTGCAAATGGATTTTCCTCAAGTCCTCGCTTAAAGGTGGCCCTGATACTCACACATATATTTTATTAATGTCTGGAGATATTGATATTCTATTTCTGGATCAATTAATATAATAATTTTCATGGCAGAGTCCAGTAGGCAGCAGCCCATCTTAGAAGACAAAATGAAGGCTGAGTGGATTTTTATCATTTAACAAGACTGCACTGGCAACCACATCATCATCAAATATTCCTAATCCCAGCAGTTGTTACACAAATGATAATAGTTTGTGCTATATCATTTCATTCTGTCCCATCCTTGTCTTCCAGCTGCTGTCCAAAAGTGATTATAAATAATGGGGCTATAAAAGCCATTCAATAATTAGAAGATTCATTGGCCATATGCCAGCAGTAACAAAAGAGAGTGATTTATGTAAGATAAGTCTGTCACATCTGCCAGATCACAGTTTCATTACGCCTGTGGCTTTAAGGTCACAGTTTAACACAGTTCCAACAGCCATTTGTCAAGGCGGTGCTGGGGAGAAGAGGTAAAATACATCATGGTTTGGTTTGCTTTCTTGTTTTAACTACTAAGTAAATATGTAAATAAAGTCCAGTACCTATGTTTGTTATTTCATGTCTCCTCTTTGACTCTTTCAGGTCAAAGACACAAGGATATATAGTAAGACACAAAACATTCATCACAGTTGGTCAGAGTTCAAATAAGATCACAAAGCAAAAACATCCAGTTTAAAAGACCGATAAATAGTATTCATGTGGCTTCTTAAATTCAATATAATCTAAGCATGATATATTTTCCAGCCACCCACGAAATGAAGGCACCTCATAAACCCACAACATGTTAGTATATTAATTGCTACTACATTTTCCTAACACAAGTAAACTTAAAAACCTTTTATGGCTCAGTGTGCTAAAAAGATATTTAAATATTACCATGGGAGTTCAGCTTAACAATTAACATGGTCCAGCAGATACCTGATTTGATTGAAATTCTCTTTTCTTCTCTTTTTTCCCCTTTATTAAAAACAATCAAAAAACACCAATGAACTTTTATTGCTGGGTACAAACCAGTCCCATAAAGTTCAGATGTTTGGATGTCCCACACAAATGCTTCAATAGCCTCATCTGTTATTGTCAACGATTGCTTCCATACCAATTTGGAGAGTTTCTGTTGACAAAACTACTGGTCTGAGGGTAAAAACTGCATCTTTGGTGTAAAGGCTACATCCAGTCCCAATCAGTATATTACTTTAATTCTTACCAGCCTGCTATATCCAAACTCCAGATAGATGAACTGCTCAGTTCAGAGCCCAGGTGTTTTCGTTATTCTAACATATTCACACCACAATCAAAGCAAAGTGACTGCCCATCCTTTACCTACCTTCCTGAAGTAAAACATAAAATACTTTCCAATTTTTATGCTTTAAAACCCACTCAGAACAACAAAGCCAGATCCATTGCAAAATCCTTCCAGTGAAAGGACATTATGATAAGCTGGAGGGTTATGCTATAAAGAATTGCACAAAGTTACAGGATAAACTACCTACACAGCAATAAAACTTAACTTTGATGGAGCATGGTTAAGACTTCAGCAGCAGCCTAGCTGCTGAATCAGCAGAGAGCACTTCAGTGCAGCTAGTAATTCCTGTCTGGAGAATGAATAACACTTGTTACTTTATTACTAACCGAACTTCTTAAAATATTATTTTAGGTGTAAGTTGTGAATCTGAAGGAGATGTATTCACTCAAAACTTTCAGGTTGTGTTCAGAATTAGGAGCAGGCAAGAGTTTTCTTGGCACAGTACCTTTTGGTATCGCTCTCAATCTGCATGGGTGAATGAACCAGCACTGAAGTGGTAATTCAGCGTTTGCTGCTATAGAAATGCACTTAACAGATCATAAATCCACGGTGAAACTATTCTGTGAGCACCTAACCTAATCTACTGTATTCGCAGGGTGCTCCACCTTATTTTCTGTGCATTAATAGTGATTGATATTTCTAATATAAATTTAAACAAATAGTCTTTCAGCTGAGAAGTGCCAAAAAACCCCACAGAGCTCAAGCTTGGAGGTTGAAAAGCAAAAATATTATCATTTATACACCAGCCCTGAAAATTTTGAATGTTTATGATAAATACACTTCTGCTGCCCCTAGCTGAATTCAGATCAGCAATGCCAGCCAATGCAGCAGAAAGCCCAGCCTTTCTCCTCCTTTGGCCTCTTCAAGCTTCTGGTGCCCTCAAGTTTCAACCTTGAATTTCTCAAAGCTCCAGGATAAGAAACCCTCCTTCGTTCTCTGACATCTTTGCAGCCCAGGACAACCCTGACCTGGGAGAGAAAGTGCCAGAGAAAAGTATCCAGCCCAGGAAAGCGTGAAAGGAGGGAAAACCTCATATGAAGCAAAAAGCTGAAAACACGCAGCTCAGGCAGCAAGAACATAATGATGAATAGAAGAGGGAAAAGAAAGATCAGCAATCTTAATGCCTGTTGGACATGGATTCCTCTAATCACATTCGAACTGGTCAGGCATAGAGCTTCAGAAACATGGCTTTACTGCATCCATACGGGTGCTGGCAGATGTAGAGCCAGCCAGGGTGCTTCTTGCTTATAGCACAGTTAATCATGAACCCAACTAACTAAAAGGTGGAGACTAACCACTACTACTCTGCTGTTGACTCACAGGAGTTGTCTTCCCTCATGCTATTTTCACGAAATGCTGCAAGCTATTGCCTCAGCTTTCTGTTTTCCTTCTTCACTTTGAAGAACCCACAAACACAAGCTAAGGAGGGAGCCCAGACTCTCAGGTGGGCTCTGGGAATGACAGCAGAGAGCAAGGTGAGCCAAGGTGAGGAAGGGACCCGCTGGATCACAAATGCAGGATATTTTCCTACTCAAATAAAAAATCTCCAAGATAAACTGTAACACTGATTAATAGCCACACACACTAGAAGGTTGTCATCGGAAAGCCTGGGGAGGTAGATGTGCAAAGAAAAAAGTAATGCAACATCCTCTAGACTTGTTTTCAATGAAATCTGGATTAATATCATGCTAAATACTTTAGACAGTTCTGAGGCCAGATCAGCATTGAACAAGAGGCGTAAGTTAACTGGCTGAACAATCAAGCTGTAACATTGAAATCATGTCCATAAATACTTCCTCTTGGCAGTGACCTTAAACGAGGCACCCAGAGCAAAGCCTCAGCTCTGAAAAACTTTACAGAAAGCCAGACTCAGAGGTGAACTTAGGGAAGCTGAGACATTCCTTCAAGGAAGGCATTTTGTCTTGCACACAAAGACACTGCTGTGTTCGGGTTTTTCGCACTGTGTGTTCCAGCAAGGAAGAGCAATAAGAAGTACGAAGCGGTCATTAATAGCAAGAATCGTTGATGTTGCCACGTAGGCTTTAAAAAAAAAAAAGGAAAGAAAGAAAGAAAAGAAAAAACCTCCTACGCATCCGAAGTGAATGCAGAATGAAATCATTGTAAGCGAGTGGCATGGGATGCAGCCTCTTTCCATGAGTGACTCTGAAAGATTCAGGCTGAGCGGCTCACGCCCTGTCGCCACTAAGCCTTCCATCAATGAATACAGACTGGGCTACGTGAGCAACCCAATCTTCTGGTAATACTTCATCAGGAAAGCCCAGTCTGCATGGGAGCCACGTATCAGCACTTGTCACTGACACCTACTCTGTAAAAACCTGTGTTGCGTGAAGCAACCTGGATAAGAGAGTGTTTCTTTTCCTTTGCTCAGGCTCAAAGCTGCCAGTGAGTCTTTCCTTTTCTTGGATGCAGGGAGGGCTTATGGGAGGCAGCAGAAGCAGGGCAGGGAGTGAAGAAAAAAAGTCTAGATAGAACAGTAAGAACAGGAAAATCAAGATGAAAAGCACTTGCAGTCTTTCACTCAAACGCAACGACCCGTTTCTGGAAATTAGATGCATATCTTTCTATGTCTTCTGAAAGGAGTTACCATATGTTCTAAAAGTAGGATATAATATTTGAGCTGTAAAAGCCAAATCAGCTTGAGAAACAGACGGCATTACAATGCTTTAGCAGAACAACTCCACATAACAATATGCCAACAAACTCATTTTCTAGAATGGCACTAGGAAAATATTTGCAAAATTTGAAACCCATTCCCTAAATACAGCATTTGATTCTTCCAGAAAAATGGGGAAAAGGTGGCATACATGCCTGTAATTCAGGAATTCTGAGTAGCTACTCATATTCTTTGGAGTTTTTTCACTTGTTCTTCTCTTTAAGCATGAGTAGTGGGTTTTGGGTTTTTTTAAACATGACCTCAAACTCCTTCAGCAGTCAAGCTAAGTTCTTTTTCATTTTTGTTTTTCCTAGTTTGCTGGAGGGACAAACTCCCATTGCCCGGCCAGGTCACCTCTGAATACTAATCACAGCTTTATAGTTTTTCTCTCTGCCCTCACTGGCTCACAGGTCTATGTCAATATTAACGGCCTGATTTCTAGAGGTACTGAATACATAAAATCTAATGCTGACAACCTGTGATGGTCAAGCCATAAACACACTAAATGCAGACATTGTCAGAACATTAGAATTTTGCTGCTGCTTTTTTAATTAAATTTTTTTCCGCTTACAAGTATCTCTATCCAACAGAAAATATTGGCCTGCTTGGAAGAAACCAGCTAAAAATCATAATGTGTCCACTGGAAACTCTGTCCAAAGCATGTGCCAACTGACCACCCATTCTCCAGCATGGCTGGATGATTTACACTCGGGTGCAGTGTGTCACCAAAGAAAAAGAATTTTTTTTTGTCCCTCTCCAATATATGAATTTACACAGAGAGCTACAGGTTAATTTTCCACCCCACTCTAGCAATTTCCTAGAAACAGTATCTGCCAAGAAACAAAACCTGAAACTAGCCTTGCTGTGGTCTCACAGTAGCAAGTAGAGGTCCTGTTCCTGCTACGTTACTTTCAAAGAGTGCACAACGAAGCTTAACCTGAGATGGACCCGCTTTTTCGGGTTTTGTTTGTTTGGGGGTTTTTGTGTGTAATTATGTATTTTAAAAACAAAACCCAAAACATTTGTGGATGTATAGAAGAGACACCAAACCACTAACATACAATACATAAAGGAAGCACACAGGCAAAAACACTCTGTGATTTAGAAAGTCAGGCTCTCAAAGCTGAAAATAATTATGAGCTAAATCTGTTGGGGAAAAAAACATTTAAACAGAAAAATGTGTATAACAGTTGGGAGCTGTTGAAGCACACTTTACAAGAGGCACAAGAATCCACAAAACTTGAGTAAGAAGGTCACACTGGTTAAAAAAATGACCTGGCTTATAGGGAAAGTGACGGCAGCTTTTTTTTTATTTCATCTTGTAGACAAAAGGAAAACAAGATCTAAGAAATTGGACTAGCTCTGGTTAATTATTCTAACTTCAAATATTTTTGTTTTATTTTTAGTCTACCATTGGAACAGTTTTTCTGATGGATGGAGGGTATTCTTCATCCCTGGAAAATGTTACATCAAGATTTAATGTTTTTCTTGGGAAAAATATGTTGAAGTTTAAAGTGGAATTGATTCAAACTAGTTCTGTGGTGTCCTGAGTTATTACTTGGAAATCTAATTTAGAAAGACAGTGCTGAACAGGCAGGTAAAGGATCTAGAAGAGTGGGAGATACAACAGCAATTTAGAAGAGTTTAGAGCAAAACCATGCAATGAGCTAAAACCTTTTCAAATGCTCAGTTCACCAAGAACCTACGCAAGTTCAGAAAACATCACTGGTAAAAGGAAATCATTAACATGCCGATTCTGTTGTAAAAGCAATTCAATACACAGCATTGTGAGCCTCTCTTTTGTGGAGAAAATGGAAATGAAATTCTAAAATAAGATTTTAAAGCACTGACAGAATAAATTAGTTGGCTGGAGCAAGCAAGAACTACAGCAGGCCAGTTTGTTATGAGTTTTAATAAAGTACTACCATATCTTACTGGCAAAAATCAAATTGTCAGCTAAAGTGAACAAGGGCAACGTTACTGTTAGCTATTCCACATACAATCATGTAAAACAAAAATGCTTTTATTCTCGGGACTGTCTCTTCCACATAGAACAACTCTTCTGTAACTGCCACATTAAAGGCCGGTCAATGACAGCAGTCAAAATATCGAAAAACTCACATTCAAAACCAAAAACCAAAATTACCTTGAATAGCTTTGCTCTCCAACATAAATTTAATACCTCATATAAAGCAAGTTTGGCAATTAAAAAACCCAAACAAACCAGAACCAACCAACCACCATGAAAAAGCTTACTAGGTTCTATAACAAACTTTTTTTTTTTGCCTTAGTCAAAGAGTCTTGTTTTCTTAATGTGTTTAGGAGTGCCTGTATCATGTTTCTGTCACCCTAACTTTTCCCCCCAAGAAGCAAATATGAATATTACAGATGGTAAAAACCACATTTTCTCAAACAGGAAATAAATGTTTTTATGTGGCATATACCAAAATATATATTTCCAGAGACAATAGCTACAAAGTTTAGATTTATTAGTGCAGGACAGGAATTTTTAATGGAAAACACATTTTGGAGGATAAAAATTTTAATTACGAAGAAACAGAATACAAATGGCTCCTTTAGATTTAAAGCAGAGCAGTTCTGCAACAGAATCAGAAGAACATGGTCTCTTTTGGTGAAAAATAGAATTTTGGAAGAAAGAGAGGAAAGCTCTACTTGAGTGTACGGTGGGTTAGACATTTTCCATGAAATGCTTTTGGTCACAAAATGATATTTGTCAAAGTGAAGACATTCTGCAGCAACATGACATGTCTGCAGAAATCAGACATAGGTCTGAGGGTGCCTGAGCTTGCCAGGCTACCCGGATCTCCTGGTCACCAGTTCATATGTTTCCAAGCTCAGCCCAGTCAAGCCCTTCTGCCCACACATCTCCCATCTCTCTCCTTCTTACAATCCTTAGAAAACACACACTGAAGGAGTAAAAATTAGTCTGCTAATCCAAAAGTGGTGGCTTATGAAAGGCTACCACTACCCAGGCTAGATCTTCACATTGCAAATAAAAAGAGAGACAAAGCACCAGTTCAGTTCTGAAAACACCAAAAATTGGCGCCTTCAGAATGAAGTTCCACAGATTCTGGTTTGGTAGAAAAGGAAATACAGGCTTTTTTGGCTGCTTAGTTAGGCCCAATTGAGGCCGTCGCTGTGTGAGCACATCCACTTAGCTGCAGGCATCTCATGCTAAAAACAATTAACTGGAAAATATGAGACCAGAAGCGGTCAAAATAACAGTTTCCCAGAATTCAAAGTGGAAAGAAAAATTGGTTTCATTCCCTTTACATTACTGTTTCCACTGGCAGTCTTGGTGGCTTTCTTGTATATCCACAATGAATGACTTTTGTGAAAGATTAACAGCAAAAGCAGAGATGAAACATGTAACCAGGCTTCGCTGCTGGCTTTGGCTTCATGGGGTTTTTCCCATTTTGCAGGATGAGAATAGACCTGACCATGCTTTATGCCTGTTTTCGCCCAGTAAGCGTCAGCTCTCCAGAATCACTAGTTCTAACCAATTTGCTGTTCTGCCAGGAATTCTGCATGCTCGAGCATCAGCTTTACTGTCACTGCCATTAAAACCAACAGACACTTTATTTTTTAAATTATTTTTATAAGCTTTCTGATGACCCAGGTAAAGACAACAAGAGATATAATAGAAAGCAATAAAAATCAACATTAAGTGTCTAAATACTAATTCTTCCTCCTTAAATTTTTATTATTTTGGAGAGCTCTCCTTGTACTTTCTCGGTTGGTTTGCTAACAAACATTTTTTCAGCACCACTTAATCAAATGCATTTGGATGGAGGTGTCTCACACGGATTCTGAAATGAAAAGCCCTAATCAGCTTAGCCTCAAATTCATTTTACGCTCCTCTCACTTTTGGGAGTGCACAGTCAAAGCTCTAAGAGTCCTGCAAAGTTGAAAGGCTTTTCAAGCAACGCAGGTACACTGGAGCTCCTTGTAGTCCATCTGCTTCTGGAGGGGAAAAATATTTTGGAGAGTTCTAAAATGATCTAGCAAGAGATGCAAGGAAACACAGCATTGGTCTCTTATTTCTGCTGAGTGAATGACACTGCGGTTTCTGCTCCTATGTTACTTTGAGACTTTGGAAAGCTCTACCTCTACTCATTAAGTCATTGGGAGTTTTCCTGCTGACTTAAAAGGACTTTGGGTCAGGACCTCCCAGCTTGGCAAGAAAAGGTGTCAGACAAATACCATACAAAAGAAATAGCTATTTATCAAAGGAGCAATCCAGCACTGTTCCCACTTGAACACAGTCCCACTCTGAGAGTCTGAATCAGGGTAGATGAACAAAGGAGGAACTCTGGAAGACAGGTATGGAGGGTTTTTTGAATAAAATCAGTTTTGAGCATAATGCACAATAGGCATCCAGAAACCACACATGAACAGTTCATACAGAGAACCCAAAATCCCAAGTCTCCTCCAGACAGGAGCGGCAGCTTTGTGCCAGTCACACTCCCCTGCCAACAAGCACCGCAGTGAGGCCCTCAGCTTCCTAGACATAAACTCGGCTTCTGTTTCCGAGCACGTCCAGCCAGGCTGGCCTGGTAAAGCTACCGTCTTTGACATGTTGTGGTTTTGCACACTTCTATCCTGGGAGTTTTAAAATTATATGCCTAAATATTAATTCATTGGTCTAATTTAACATTGCTTTAGTTTTGGTCTTTCCCTTAAGACAGAGCCTGTTTGACAGTTAAGCTTTTAAAAGAAGCTGAGACTGGCCCTTTCGTGATACGATGCTCCCCTGTTGCTGCCTTTCCACCACTGCCCAGACCCAGAAATTTCATTCAAACAAGGTAGATCCCAAGTTGCTATATAAACACAATGCACACACAAGCCTGCCCTGCCAGCACATAAATAGCAGATGCGTCTACTCCAGCTGACAATTGATTTACTCATAATTTGTAACCCCTTCCAAAGGAACCAGACTTCCTAGCAATCAATGAGAAAATAACCTTGTTAGCAAATAAGCCAAGGTTCTTTTAAATTAATCAGTTCTTTTTCATCCAAACAGTACAGATAATGAAAGAGATGATGACATTTTACATGACCTATAAAGAGTAGAGTTTCTATTTTAGGCTCTCCTTCGTAAGGGTGCCAGGATGATTATGTTTTGTTTACTGGACAGAATAATCTCTTATTTGTTAAGGCTTGAATGCAATTTTATACAGTACAAAATTTTATCTTCTATTGTCTTAATTATCATCTGGAGGGTTGAAACATGAGAGGATGGCACAGAACAAAATGAATATTAATGTCTTCTATCTGTAATTTAAAGAGAAAAGACTTGGAGCTTTCTTTTGCTCATGTGCTTAGCATGCCACATCAGACTAGTGAATTATATCCAATTTAGCTGTTATTGTTTCTCCAAGTAGCATGAAGACAACAGACATCAACCTTTTGCAGACTCCCTGCATTTCCTGTGTTCAAACATCCTCTAATTTCCTTTTCTATCGTTTGCTAAAGAGTTTTAAAATGTCTCCTGCTTAGAATGGTGTGCAAGGCTACACCACTGCTTTTAAAGCTCTTTATAAGATGCCTTTATCACCTACAGCATGTTCTCATGTCACTATGAAGGCGCAGGCAGTGGGAGCCTGCCTTTTCTCTCATTTAACTCATCTGCATCCTAATAGCTAGAGAATTCGGTGTCTAGAAGAAAAAGGTGTATGTATCCCGGGAGGAAGTGGGGAAAAAGAGAAAGTCTCGGATGGTCAGCAGTGCACAGTGACATGAGTGGGTTTTCTACCTTCCCAGGGAAAAATCAAAGGGAGCTTAGTGTGCTCATTTTTAATTAAAACAAACATAACACATGGCCTGACCAGTTCAGAGTCATTTCAAAAGTATCAATACAGATTGAAAAAGACAGCGCTCACATTTTAATTCTTTTGCAGTTTCATCCTGCTCTATCAATGCTGATCTTTCCGGGTCTGAAAAAGGGAAGAACTGAAAGATTTATTCTCCTGTTTTTTGAAGAGGAGGAACTGGGTTGGGTTTTGTTTTGAGGAATTTTTCAGGTCCATACACAGTGTTAGAAATTTAAAATAATTAACAAAAATCAAGAGAGAAATATCAATTAGTAGAAGGTTAGTTTCTAATTTTGAACTGATATGGCAGTCAAGCTACACTGACAAAAAAAAAAAAAATCTGTATTTCAGGGAGAGAAATTTAAGTTGCCTGAAAACATAGAAACAAAGAATTTGCATGGCTTATCAAGATAATTCCTTTTTAATTTAGTTTTAATGCAAAAGGAAAAAGTAGCTGCATTAAGGCATATGTGGCTCTATGGCATCCCGCACCCATTGAGAAAGTGAAGAAAATGACTCAGGTTTGACTTGGCTCTCGTGGGCTCCAGGTGTAACTGCAAACACAGCAATGACAATATCAGTGATTCTTTCTGGGTGTTCCATGTCCTGACTATTTTACGGCCAAGTTTGAGTACATCTAAATAACAACTGCATCACAGGTTTTTCTCTTTGGGGTTCTTTTTGTTTGGTTGGTTGGTTTTACTACTCTGCAAAATCCCCAAAATGCGTAATTCTGCTTTAGCAGCTCCAAATTCAATCAAGTGGATTAACTCTATGCCCACCTAAGCAGCGTTCAGAATATGAAAACATTCATCATCAAGGTGTTTCTGTTGCAAGCCTAGATTCACTTGAAGACCAAGACAAAATGAAGACAGCACTGTACGCACACTGTGTCACCATTAGGATAATCCACCTGGGGCAGGAACGCTCACTATCTGAAAGCTAGTGACTACATGTATTCACTGTAGCAGAATTACAGAGATTACAAAGGTATGAAGTGGGTTTTAAAGGTATGAAAAGTTTGAGGAAACAACTCCAATAAACCACAGAAGAGTATGAATTAGGTGCGAATAATCACCACTACTCTATTCAGACTCATAGGAGGCAAGTGGATGGGATCTGACGGTCCTCACAGCTCCAGTTCAAGGAGGGGGTGGGGGCAGTGGGGGTTGCTCGGGGTTGGCAATGGTCTGTCCAAGAACCATCCACCCCCACGCCACCAGCATTTCACTGGAGGGAGCTGAGCCCTGAGCCTTTTTTCCCATGGCCAGCAGCTCCTCTGAAAAACTCCACAGTGTCCTTCTGCCCATCCCATACAAGCTTAAAACTCCAGGTCACCATCACCTGCGCAAGAGCTCATATACAAAAGTCCTCCTACTATATTTCCAAATTAAACACACAACAGCATGTGCAGAAACATCAATATCCTCTGCTTATTGGGCGACATAGGACATTCATACCTGAGCACCTAAAAATAATGATCAATACCTGTATACGTGCATTGCTGCTTGCTATAATCAAGGAATAAAGGCACTCAAAAAATCCATCTACAATTTTTTATTTTTTTTAAAAAGGGAAAGAAAAGGAAAAGAAAAAAAAAATATAGAGTTAACAGCCAAACAAAATACAACTGAGAATGCAGTTAAGCTGACTGAGGTAAACAGAGAGCAAAACATATCTGATAAATGATCAAATCATACTGTCTGGCAGATTAGTGTCTACTGAACAGAAGGGCTGAAGCACACAAACACTCCAGTGTGATAGCTATAAATCAGAGCTTAATGAAATGATAAGCTATTTATGCAAAGCATTCATGGCTATGACAATTCATTTGCACAAAGTGAAAATAGAGTAGAAATTTGTCAAAATGCAAATACAACAGTGATCTATTGACACAGGGTCAAAATGTGAAGGGGAGAACCACGACCAGGACACAAGGGCTACAATTACTGCAGTATTCTTCTAACAACATTTCTCTCTTTACATTGTGATTTTCCATCAAAAGGTAGATCTAAGGAACTCATTAACACGAAGAAAAACGAAACAGACATTCATGAAAAGGAAGCAAGAAATATGCATCTTATAATTTGAATTAGTATTTCCTGCCAGAGAATGCCTTTATCTTTCCAGGCAAAGTAGCAAAGCGATTTTGCAGGAGAATTTAATTGAGAAATACGGCACACAAAAAGGCTGCTTATATGCATACCTCAGTGGAAGATACAGAGCAGAAATAAGTTCTTTGGACAAAAATCAGTATTGTACATCAAACAATGTTACCAAGTGTCATTGCTTATCTATGAAATATCATGTTTAAATCTGTTTCTAAGGATAGTCACATTGTTTCCCCAATAAAAAAGCGGTTACTTTTAAGTTACTACAGTTAACATACACTAAACATAAATATATCCACGCCAAAGCAAAAGGAAGTACTTGTATTTCATTTTGAAAGTCACTGATCTGGTTAAGACATTGATATTTTGACCACCAGGTTTAATTTTGAAAGGATTTGAGCAGCTTTACTGTCCAGCAGCCATGAATAATTCTGTGCTTGAATAGTTTTTATAGAAGTACATGAAGCAGAGCACTACTGCAACACGTAAAGCACAAGCTATTACTCTTGCTAGCTTTATTACATGGGCAAATTAATGCAAGCTAAACAAACTGTACACTTTTCAGCCCGTCTGACTTTTTTTGCTATCTGTGTATATACATACACATATTTTTTTCTGAAACATTTCAGTTTCCATAAGCAACACAACAAATTGTTTTGATCTTCTTATGAACAGGACAAGTGGATTAAGTATCTCTCTGTGCCCAATAGCATACTGCAACAGAAGCTTTTGAACATTTCTGCATCCCTTCAACAACCTGTTTCAATTGAAACTCACCTTTTACTTCAGCCTGATTGCTTTAAGAAAAACCTGTTCAATGCTGCAAGCAATACAGCTCATACAAGAGAAAGAATTGCTAATATCAGAAGGTTGATTTGACTTGAATGATAAGAATGAACTAGCCTGGGATTGTTAAATGCACACATGCAAACCTAGACAAAACTAGTAACTTGTTTATTTAGGATCATGTTTTGCTCCCCCATTAAAGAGCATATAATGGGTGAGAGGACTACAGGTGTTCAAGAGGGAGCCAGCAAAAGACACCCGACAGGTTCCAGTTCAGTTCTTCTATCAGCTATTCCAGGAACTTATTAATGTCAAAGGCGTTATGGCTGCATAAGCTAGAGGAGAATCAGAGCAACAGTGTAAGCTGCCTGTATTAAAGACAGCAGCCTGCCGTGGTTGTCAGCACAAGGAAATCATACATCTCTGGATGGTGTCTTCTACAATTTTTTCCTCTTAATTCCTCACAATGGATTTTCTCCTCTTTTGCATTTTACAGCTTAAAACTCTATAAACCTTGCCAACTCCACCTTGGTTTTTCCTTCCTGGTAAATCATTAGAAATGACTGAAATAATTCTGTGCAAATGAACTCACTGCCATCCCTTCAGCTACCATTAAATGCCATTCTGAGTATTATGTGCCCTGAAAAAGAAAATTGTACCCAATGCCTTCCTCTTCCAAGTCATTCACCTAACCAAAGCAGCAGGCCTGACATTATGCAAATTTCTGATTTCACAATAGATTCTCAATTAAATATCACAGGAAACATTTTTGCAGTTATACATCAAATATGGTACATGTCACAGTGTTGTGGGGCAACTGAAAAGAGAAAAGATGAAAACAGCATGGCTTGTCATCACTTCCATAATTTCATTGAGAAAATATTTCAGAAATAGAAAACTGAATAGATGGGGTTTTAGAAAGACACAGTTCGTTTTATTCAGTACGTACAGTTTAGAGCAGAGTGGCAAGAAACGCTAGTGGATAAACTCCTTAACTACACCGAGGTCCTTCAGTGGTTCAGGTTTGCCCTTTAGCCTGCTGCTTTTTAGAACACTCCAGACTACCAAGTGAGTGATTGCTATTCTTACGGACCCTTCCGGGATCACAAAGTCTCCTGCTACTGGTACGCTTCAAATGTCATGTTCCTCTTGCTAATGTGCGATAAAATGGTCCACAACGCAGAAAAAATAGTTCTTGCTGTTTAAGTGCCCAGTAGCCACAGAAGTAAATGACAGAAGGTGTGAGAGAGATACAAGTACATGATGATGAGGACAGATAATCTTTAAATGGAGAGAACACTTTTTTTTTTTTTTAAACTACTTCCCCCCTTCCCTCTCTCTTTTTTCTCTTTTTTTTGGGGGGGTTCTAAAGAAACTGGATATTTTTCAAATACCTCAAATTAATTTATCCCACTTCTCAACAAATTGTTTCTTTCTTTTCTTTACCAAACGCTCCCATCTGCTCAGATGAGAGGTTCAGTGAACTACCAGCCACCTCCCAACACCATTCATGCAGTATCAAGCACCCTGAGCCTCATATGATACCAGCAGCAAATATCCATAATACAAATATACAGATATATTCATGTTATGTGCACACAGTTACACTCTTCTGCTTGAGGATACAAACTTAGAACAAATACAAACCTGTCCCCAAACTAACTTCTCCAAAACGTAATCAGACATTTCAGGAATAACAAGGATATTGAGAAATCCAAATAAACACTGCCGTGCATCCTCATGTGACTGAGCAGAAACAGTTTAATTGTCCCATTACAGGCCAGTACCAGACCGGAGAGCCTGTTTGCTTTGCTGTACAGAACCTAAAATCACCACAAAGAGCAAATGTCAAGAGTTACTGTTATTACCATATGTAAAGTGCAGGATAAAATTATTTCCCATCACTTCTGCTATGAAGAGAGCACGATTCTAGGATTATAGATTTCGTGCTGAATAGCATAAGTGCGATTAACGGCAATTCAAAGTAAAACCATCTAATGAAACAACGAGGAGAAAGGAAAAAAGTCTGTTATAGTAACACAAAACAGCAGACCATACACAAGCTGGCTGAGGCACAAAAGGACGTGTTCCAGTCTTAATGCTGCAGAAGGTGGTTAAAATGGCTGAAAAGCCTATATCCTCTTCATTGTAACTTATTCAAGATCTGAGAACATCTTGAGTTCCTTACTAGCTACAGTAAAAATACTGCTAATAGAAGGATGCAGAAAATTACTAACATGAGTTTGAAACTTTTTTGACATTGTAGGATTCAAGTCACATCTGTTATTTCAGTGATCAAAAACAAACCATAACACCACTATGTTAATCTCTTTTTTAAAAAAAATGTATTTGCATGCATATCTTAACATGTACTATGGTTATAACCCATTATGCAGTCATACGTGTAATGTACATTGTGGACATTAATGCAACATATTCTTATATGTAGGGCAAGTAAGCACTCATCATCATTTTATATATGGAAAATTTTGATTCAAAGAGGGACACGTGGAATACATGCAGAAAGAAGAAGAGAAGAAAACAGCCCACTCGAGGCCACTCCATTGCCTGACCCAAGCACTCTTACACTCTTGGTCTTGGAAGAGATATTGCAGAGAGCAGCAGGGCTACCAGCAGCCATAGAGAGCACTCAGTTAGGAACTGTTGGGGGCACAGATCAGTTCTAAAACATTTTGTGAACACATTCTTCCATTTAGATTCCATCCTCCCAGTGTGGTTTTATCACACAGCACTGTAATGATTCATCACGCTATAAATTATTTCAAGACCAAAGAGTAGAACTGTGCATTGAAATGCACAGGGCAACCATGAAAATCTCAAAATCTGTCAACAAATAAAGCTCATTCTGAAGAAATCGAATACAAAGGGCAGCTATGAAACCACACAGGGTAGAGCAGCAGGGAATTAGTGCTATGGCATGAACTTGAAAGTAACTGTCAATTTAGCATTTCTCATGATTGAAAGCCATACAAACCCAGGGGTCTCAAGGCCAAACAGAGCTGTCTGCCTGGGACAGGAATCCAACCCGACCACACTGTTACCAGGTTCAGTCTGCAGCTAACTGGGAAAACCTTCAGAGAGACACCGGCACACTATGTCTGGGAAGGGAATGAATTAAGGTACAGGTCACATCATCTCTTTTTCAAACCATCCGAAGTTTTGCTTGGGTAGATAGCTAACTAAACAAAAGAAACCAGCGGCAAAGTAAAAAACTGGAAAATTGATCTTTCTAAGTGGAGCACACTAAGATACTCCCAAAATGGGCATTAAAGTTGTCATTTTACCCCCTCTACATGGCTGGGAAGGAATCACTCTCCATCTGCTTCTACAATTAAGAGGAGATGACAGCAATATCCAAAAATACAGCCAGAGATGTTCATTGCTATTGTAACGACAGCATTTCTGCCCATTTATCTTTCTTACCACACAGATGTGAAGTTCCAGGTAGTTCAGTTGTCTGCTTTGGCCACCCAAAAACTTATGAGTTATCAAGAAGTCATATTTAATACCCTGGCACTGCTGTACTGCTGTTAACCTAATTGATTATGTAATTCTACATTATCTGAACATAAACTAGCAGAAATGCATGGTGTTTTCATAGAAAAGCCATCTGTCCCCTCTCCTTTGCTAAAGCAAATTCAGCCACTTCTCAAAGTAACAACAGGCCAACAGAGGTCCAAACTCTTTGAAGATATTGATTCATGGCCTACCGCCCCAAGGACTTTTTTTACTTGTAACAACCTTCAATAAAACTTGCATCATTTATTTTTTTTTCCCCTGTAATGCAAACTGTCAACTTCTGGATTGCAAACACTCAGTTTCCCACATTTCATTCACTTTATTGTAGGCAAGGGGCTTTGTCCTGCTGAAGCACAGCTGGGAATGCTTTGGTTGTCATTCTAATTCACTACCAAGTGCAAGAGGAGAACTACTGTTTTTCCAAAACAAAAGATAAAAAATGCTTTATAGTTTCTGGGTAAGCAGGTTAAAGTTTGGCTATAAAAGTATAACTGCAGTAGCATCCATTTACACTAGCAGAAGTACCACAGTTTTGAATCTAGGCCACCATTGTGCATGCACTGGTATTCTATTTAATATTCTTTTCATGGCACTTCTAAGTACATTTGATCTCTTTGATAGCTGCTTGGCAATACTTTTTCATTAGAGTCATTATCTAAGAATCTTTTAATTTTTGTTTTAATACACATAAATTTATTGTGAAGCCAACTTAAATACTGGTAAAGCCACTTGGAATAAGGAACTCAGATGTGCTAATCTCCACGTATTCTAGCTTCTGAATACAACTTTTGAATTGCAGATAGGGTGAATTAAAGCGGACTAGGAGCACATAGGTATTCTTGGTCAGTAATGGAAAGTTACTTTTTCCCCTTCCCTAGTAAATATTTCACCTTAAACAAGTCATAGGGATCTTCAGTCTGCATTTAATAATTAGGTTTGTTTAGTTGTTCATTTCACAAAAGAATCACAGACTGTGAATTAACAGAATAATCTTCCAAGCTGAATTTATTGGCAGTGTTTTGTTCAACAGTGACTTTTCTGGATCTCAGAACCAGAATTTTCATTACATACCTGTCACGTGATGAACATTTGTAAAAGTAGCAAATCCTAGTATAACCCTAAAAATGCAAAGGCTTTAACGTGACAGATGCATTATTCAGAAGATCTACTTCTGAAAGATTTGCTCTTCTGCAACCTGGAAAAAGGCGAAGAAACCAAGTTCCTAGGAAACCAAGATTAGAGCCACATCCAAGTTACTGACTAACAATGATACAACTCATTTTAAATTGTTTCCACTTAGCTTCACCCTTGGGTTTTGCTATGAGACACAACACTTTTTGATATTTGGTACCGATTATCAATTCAAATTAGATTAAACCGTAACAAAGTCTGGGAGACCTTGTCTAGGAAGAATTAGAAAAAAACTATTACTTGATATACTTGAAAAATAAATAATACTCAGCTGCTTTGGAGAAGCCCAGGATGGGAAGAGCAGAGCTGTCATCTGCTAGAACAGAGATAAATTAACACGGCTCTGTCAGAGAGCCCAATATAGGACATTGTATTATGTACAGTCACAGAATGTCTTAATAGCTTCTTGGTCTCCTAGAAGCTTATAGCTCAGCCCAAATTCCACACACATAATTCTTCATCCTACATAACGAGGTGATTGTTGCATCATTGACAAATGCAGAATGAAAAATTCAGGCTTTGGTTATGAAATATGCTAACCAAGAATCAAAAATGATTAAACCCAAGCAACATGAGAGAACTGATTTACTTTGCATTCATGAAATGATAAGTCATTTACATAGCAAGTGCAGAAACATCTCCAACAACTATGCTAACATCTTGCCTTAAAAATCTCCAAACCTGTCCGTGGTCTCCCTACCCAGATGCTCTCATGTGAAAAGAATCAAGGCTGGAGTCTAAATACTGGTAGAGTGGAAAAGGTGAAGTGTGTGAAGGAGAAAATAAGGCCACACATTACATAATATCAGTAGTTGGACGAAGAACTCTGTTGTTGCATAGCGATCTATGGGTAATATCTGTTTACTAAACTCAAGACTTACAAAAATATCTCTCTGTCAATTTAATGACTTTCACTGCTGTGAAGGACTAGAGCTTAATGTCAGAAAATACTTGCATCTGACTATGTTGCTGGTAGGTTTTAAAGTGACATAGAAAAACCCCACCAATATTCTTTAGTGTAGCATTGCTGGTTTTGCACTGTGAGAATATTGCAATGTCATGCCAGGACACTCTCTGCAACAAAGCAATGCTATTTGTGCACTGCCCTAAAAGCACTGGAAAGTTAATTTAGCAGCTGTACCTGTGACTCCAGCTGTGCTCAAACTTAAGAGTGCAGCAGTGCCCAGGGATGCTCCTGTGCCCTGGGCCACGACAGTCTGTGCTATTAAGCTGTTAGAAGTGTCCCGGCACAATTTTTGGTCTGTGCAAACTATCATTTTCCCATGCAATCCCAGGCACAGTTTGAAAGGTGGCACCGTTTCCAGTCCTATGGGAATGTTTTGTAGGTTAAGAGACTTTTAATGGTATGGATGTGGGTCATTCTGTACCAGCTGGCCTCAGTGCCCAAAACGTTCACATTTACTACCACAGAGGTAACCTGTAATACAGTATTAATTGCAAAGTAAACATTGTTTGTTGTGGGTTTTTTCCCCTTTTTCCCCACAAAAGTTCTTGAGACACTTCACAACACTGAAAACTAATAAGTTTTTAAAATAAACTCCAAGTTTGTTCAATGACAGCAGTTTCCAATATTCATCTCTTGGAATGTCCTAGAAATCCAAGCTAAATAAACAAAAGCTTGTATCATTCAAAGTGCTCTGATAAATAGCTGCTGAAAACTTCAATGCTTCTCATTCAGAGAGCTTACAGAAGAAAAGACATTTATATTCTGAAGCTACATTTGTAAATTGTTCAAGCATCATACCATGACAACAATCTTATAGGATAAAATAATCTTTAATAACAGGGAGAGTAAGTCTATATTCATGCTTCTTGCTTCTAACAAGCATCAAAGCTGACTGTCCATGTGACTCAACAGCAGTCTCAAAGTACTAGATTTAGAGCCATAATGCTGCAAAACCTTACATATGTGAGCAACTTGGCACAGACAAGCTGCCTCACATAACTACTTCTTATCCATTTCTTGTATCCCAGTCCTTCATGACACTCTTTATGGACATATCTTACATCTTAATAGACCCTATTATTGTCAGTAGTACTCCCTACAGAAATCTGCCCAGAAGCAATTTGCAGGATCACAGCATATTCAGCCACATTAAACTGAGTAAAACTAGATAGAGAGAATTTCCAAATCCTGTGTTCTCTGGAGGGACTGCACTACAGCTCAAGAGAATAAGGAAAGAAGACCTCTGAGCATGCATGAGCAACACAGACAACGTGTATGTGGACAAACACCACAAGAACAGTAAAAGTCATCAGGTTCACTTTAGATTGGTAAGCAGTCGCAGAGGAGCAACGCGATGTGCACTAAATCCCTTGGTGGGTTTGGCAAAACCCAAATCTCTAGCAAGTATTCCGTCTTCTCGGCCGCACTGCTCCCCAGAGCACCATGCCTCCGTCCTTAGCACCCTCCTTTGGGATGCATCTTCCAGACCAATGCCCAAACACAAAGCTGGGGTTCAACCTTGCCTAAAACGGGATCTAAACTTCCCCTCAGCTAAACTTCAGAATCTGGAAACTAGGCTACTGCAGGGCTTTCAGTAGCACTGTTGTTCCTGGAGAACAGAAACATCTCCTTACAATAGAGGCAGCTACAGAAAAATCAAATGGCTTTTTTGCAGTGCACCCATGAAAAGAATTGAACCACAGCAACAAAGAGAAGAACTTATTACCATGGTTATTGCTGCTATTTCTAGACAACGTGAATGGGCTTTTTAGGCTTTCATGAGAGAATTTACAGACTCTGGGGCAAGCACACTGCTAGTAATTGCAGTTGCATTCTGCCACTTGAGTATTTTTGGCAATTGAACTGTCAGAAACCATTTGATAGAAAAATGTCTCCACATCATTAGTGCCAGCAAGGAGGATATTATGTGCCAAAGTATGAAGTGAAAAGTACTTCTGCTTTTACAAGTGAATCTTCTGCAGCTCATAGATTTCAAACCTCAACCCCCTTCCTGGCCCATTGCAGGAGTAAGCTTTGAGGCTGTCACATGTGCTACCAGGTCCTTCAAAGAGCTTTTTGGTTCTACACAGCAAAATATCAGTGTCCTTTATTCAAAACACATTTGTCCCCACCAAAAAAGTGCAGTATTTCTTATATGGCACAGCCTTTCTCAGCAGACTACTGCAGTCTCTGTTCTCTCCCGTTTAGATCCCTTCCCATCTCTAACAAAACATGTTAGTTTTCAAAACTGCAGCTCTAAGCAAAGCCAATAGGAGCTGCAGGATGTTCAACACATTTGAAAATTGGATTACTAAAAAAAGAGGCTCTGGAAACACACTGGAAAATTCTGGGCTGCAAAATTTGATACTAAGTAAAATCAGATGAATTTTATAGTCCTCCAGGATTCTCTTCAGATTTCAATGTTTGTCCTTTTTCTTATGGTCCTTATTAAAACAAACTATTTATTATTTCTTTAACTTTAGCAACAGTAACTCCAACTGTCTGAAGTTCCCTCAGTTTGAACATTCAAGATGTTCCTAAGCATTTAGGTACCACCAGCTCTTGTCAATGTAGAAGCTTCTAATTCCATTAGAACCATAAGCACATTTGTCAAGATTTATGAATCAACAGATCTCCCCTCTGAGTAACTGGTTCTAATCACAAAGAAACTGCCCATCTTCATTTTACATATTGTTTGTTCAGTCCCTTTCACCTCGGTCTTGCTTAATTTCTCATCTGCTGTGTAGCTTGTGGACTAACAACAATTTTCTTTTAATGAGCGTGTACATTCAGCAGGGAATTGTAGGAGTTGTAATCAACCAGAAACACAGCCATTTCCCTGTTTACTCTTTTAAGGTTACAGATGGGGAAAATGGGTGTTTCAGTGGGCTGCTTATGCTACCAACTACTCGTATTTTGTCTAATGAAAATTGTGCAAGGGAAAAACAGCAATTTTGACCACTTAAAGTGCATATATTATTAAATGAATTATACATTAACTAAAGTACCACTAAAACTTGAATAAGATAATAATAATAAAATAATGGATGATTTTGTACCTGCACACTCTAGGACCTTGGGAAAGCATAACACTAATGTAAAATGAAAAGATGCAAGATTTAAATGCTTCCAAGAAAGAGGATTTAGCCACTGGTGATTACACCTGCCACTGAACTGCACATTACAGCTTCCATCCAGTTTCTGCTGACAGTGATTGAACACAAGGTCTCTGGCAGTAACTCTCTAAGCCAAGGAACTTCAGTGGTTCATTTAACTATATTTTAAACCAGAAAGGTTTTATACTGTCTTTGTTGATCACTGACAATAACGCACACTCTTGTTGCCAGTGGGATGAACCACTCTATTGTCTTGCCTTACCAGAGGATAATTTCTGACAAAGGAACTGGATAAATGAACCAGACATCTAGATTTGATAGTCAGTTCTGCCTCAGACTTCTCGTATACAGTTAATCTCCTTCAGCTTTAGTAAAATGGAGATAATACTATTTCCTCCAGATTCTGCCAGTCTGAGCTGGTGAGCTTTTGGAGGCAGATCCGCTCGCTACTGATGCGCCGTGTGTTCGGCACAGTCGTGCTCCAGCAGTGAAACAGCCGGGACAGACGCCGGGGGGTGTCACCTCCACCACCAACAGCTGATTCCCCATCCTCACTCCCACCTAAAATGAAGGTGCATTTGCTTGAGAGCTCTGCTCCACCATCTCCTATGGATGCTTTTAACAAAAAAGAACTTCATCCACACACTCTAAAGTAAGGCATGCTGCTGATTTTGCCTGGTCGTCATTGAAGCGTATGCCTGCAGTCATTAGGCTGTGTGGTTGGAGGGGAGTGTGGCACCTCACTGAAAGTTTCAAGCAGCCTGAGAAGCTTCAGTCAAATTAAATATACAAATAAGCTACAAAGATGGTTACACATTTAAGGGTGTTTACAAAAACATGCAACACAGACACACAATTCATGTGTACATGGATACAATTAAGTTTGAGTTCTGGAAAACCAAAAAGACAAAATTAAAATGCACAGTTCTAACTTGCAATACCAAGATTATATTTTAAGCAGCAGTGGATTGAATCAAAATACATAATTCACAGTTTCTTCCTAATCCATTTCAAAGTGAAATATTAATCAAGAGAAATATTTCATTCCAACATTTATTTCTGTTTCTCAGAAAAAAATACACTTTATACCTCTCTCCTTTATTGCTTTGCAGAGCTGTAGGGCTCAAACGTGCTCATTGCCACCTTACAGACTTCGCCTAGGCCTCTGCTAAGCACCTTCAAAACCAGACTGTAAATCCCTCTGAGTTTGAAACTGGAATAGAAATGAATTTGCCGATAAAAGCAGGGTTTCTTCTGTACATTTCAGACCTTAAAATGCAAGTTAGGATGTTACACTGCAATTTTTCAAACTCAGATGAGATTATGTCTTTGTTACAAAATTTGATCTTTTCCCAACTTGAATTTAACTCGAAGGCCAACATACGCAAATTAGTTCAGGCTAAATTTTAGGTTTCTTCCTCATCCGTAAAAACTTCTCTTAATTCAGCTGTAAACAGCAACAGCCCACCATCATCCCTAGCATTTTATTTTGAGTTAGTTACTTTGGAAAATACACAGCCAAAGAGTGCTGGACATAGAGAGCACAATATCTGACTTAAAATCAGGATTACCATGCTAGGAGCTCCCACTGCAATTCTCCTCTTTAAGGACTATGGTTCCTACCTGACCATTTCTAAACACTTTTAAAGCATTCCTAACTTTTAAAGATCTTTGCAGAAATTCTTTATAAACCATCAAATGACAATTAAGCCCCTTTAAAATCCCCCAACTCTTTTTCATTGTATGCTCATCATAAGATGCACAGCAATCATCAAGTTACATTTCACAGTCCTGAGAGAAAAAAAAAAAAATGCCAGATTTTTTCAACGATTTTATTAAAAATTCTTCAGACTGCTACACTTGCAAATTCTTTCCTTTATCAATATAAGATAAGCAATTTCTGTTACCAGCCTCCAGAAAATGAAGGGCAAAGACAGAATTGCTACTGTCCTACACTTGCAGATTGTATGGGGGCTAATGTTGTGCAACCCTAGGCATGCTTGAAAGATAAACTGCAATTTTTAATGTACTGCCATCAGGTTTTCACTGAATACTCTCCTCAGACTCCGGAAACAAATGACTCTTTGTTTGAGAGCCTTGTGATCAATTGGGATGGCTGCTGTGTGGCTATTTCAGCTACGCTGGCTGTGTGCTTTGCTGAGTACATGGCTTTAAAGAAAAGACATCTGTAACTAAGGAGAAATAGCTGATTAAGTGCCCTCTCCCAAACTAGCATGTCATTATTTATCTTGATAAACAGCCTCTCCAAGGAGGGAGAGGCAAGCCAACCGTGCTTCCAGTGCACGGTTCCAGCAGGGCTGGGCTCAGCGCCGTGCCTGCACCTCTGGACCCTGCTCCTGGCTGCCGCCTCATATTGCTCCTCACCCACAGCCGCTGACAGTGAAGCCAAGAGTTGACACAGCCCATCGTGTCAGACCACTGCTGTGCATCCTGCCACGACAGCTAGGTGCAAGACAAGAGGTTACAAATTGCCCAAACTACATCAGCTTGTTTACAGGCTAAACACAATTAAGACAAAATCCAAAATCTGGTGAAGAATGCATACAGCTTATCTGAAAACACCATTCCTGCATCTCAGCTCTGTCCTTCTGGCCAGACACCTGGGAACTCTTCTCTAAGGGGCATGCAGCTGCCACCAGTGGGGCTGGCGAATGTTTCTGGCAGCACTGGTGGGAGAGAAAATGAACCACAGGCAATCATCCAAGAAGCTTCTGCCAGCACTACCCTCCCTCACCAGTCTTGTTGTTGGTGCTTTCCCCAACGTTGGTGCAAGACACAACCACGCACTCGTAAGGGCATGCAGTCCAGCAGTGCTGCCTCAGGCTCATGACATCTCTATCATTTCACTACCAGAAATGCTGTTAAACGGAAGAGACCCAACTTCAAAGAAAATTGCTTCAAGATATATTGGATCTGTCTTTCATCTGTCTGTCTCAGTTTCTGCCTCTTTCTGGATCAGGTATCTTTGGAGAAACCATTTGTGCCCTGCTGCCCACAGTATTACAGATGGTCCCGGCAAGACGGAGGGATGATCTGCCCAAGCCCGGCCAGGGCACGGCCCTCCTGGCTGTGGCATGAAGGGCAGCAGTCACCAGGAAGAGGTCTTCCATTCCTTGTCATGTACAAACCACAGTAATGAGGCAGAGCTGCAATCCACAGGGAGCAGACCCCCTAGGTGTTTCCTCGGTGGGGCATGGACAGTATCTTCTACCACTTTCAGCCATCAGCAAGGATGTCCTACACTCTGTGCTCTGCTTAGGGACCACTGTGTCTAGCGCAGAAGAACAGTGTGAACAATACTTATTTAATGACATCTTCTTCCTCCAAGTTATTTATCTTGTCAGACTTGAGGCCAATTACTAACAAAATCTCTGACGTGACAAATGTGCCATAGACTCTGTCACTCCTTCAAGTAGAGCTAAAAGTAGCAAACTAGCACACGAGAACAGGGCATTCGGCAGGAAAAAGCAGCCCCTGCTCTCAGCTCTGTGCTGTCAAGAACAGCAGCCAAACAGAGCAGGCTCGCTCTGCAAAAAATTACATTACAGCAGTCGGTTTCCAGACAGCCCACTAATAGAGAAACTAAATCTTTTAATGACTAATTAACTTAAAAGCTTTACTGCTCAAAGAATCCTCATTTGGTACATGTGAAACCACCAGAAAAACCAGTAAGTCCCCATATATTCCAGTACCTCAAGCACCAACTGTGATGTTATGCCTTTAAGTCACAGAACAAGGTGTGAAAAGACAAATGTTAACAGAAGTAAGTGGGTTTGACTTCCCACCTTGTCCACTGCAAGTGACAGTAAATGAAGTTACCAAAAGATGCATACCCAGACAGCTACTGCAGCTCAGCTGCTGAGCCATGGTCACGAATCTAAGACTTGTATCAAGCCAGCCAGATGATACCCACCATTAAATGTTTAACTCCTGGCATAGGAGAAAACAAGCTATAGCGCTGTTTGAAAACTGAGACTAATGTTATGCCCAACAGAAGGAGTACAGGGACAGGGGAGTGCTTTAGAGATATCTCACCCTTTACTTCTGGAAAACTATTTGCAAAACAAGTTGAGTTTTCTTCCTGCTTGCATTCAGCATGAGCAAAGATGGCAGGACATGGCTTCACACAATAGTCAAGCTGAATTGGCAGTCAAAAGTTCAGGTCTTGCTTTCCATCCCTCCCTGTTGCATCAACACAGCACTAGATCAGTTTTCAGTCCATACTCCGTGTGGCCCCACGGTACCAGCTCACTGCTACCGAGCTCTTCTGCTGTGCAGGATTTATATTTCCACTCAAAAACTTTTAGGCATCCATAAATCAAGAGAGATTGGGGGAAAAAAAAAATATCCCCAAATTAGACCAATCCTCTAGTGTTTGTTAATTTAACTTCCAATTTCTCAGCCACTAGCCTAATTCAGAGACTGCCATCAAAAACACTGTTTCATTTATCTGTGTCTTGCTTCAGATTTTCTTAATGTACTTAACTACAATCTCTTACACACAGAGTGTGGTTTGGATAAATCCTGTAATCTAATCAATCAGCTAATTCCACTGCAAACCAAAAGGGGGAGGAGGGTGGTGAGGGAAAGCAAATCCTAAAACTTTTCATTACATATTTCTCTCAAAAACAAATCACCACCTAATGGATTGCTAAATTCATGCACAAGTAAATTACCAGCAGATAATTAAGAATTAATAGCCTTCTGCGATCAGAGGTTGCTATTCATAATGAGCTAAGATATTATGAAAGAAGGCTTTTTCTATAAAACAAATTGAAACACAAATGCTTCTACACCACACCATGTATGAAAAACTAATAAAGAATATCAGAAATGAAATCGCATTTACTCATTCTCTCCATGGCATATGAGAATTTTAAGTACACTACAGCCTTATTTCCATATTTGTTTGCACTGCAGCATCACAGCCTTGTTGTTGTTAGCCTCAGCCATGAACACTGAATGAATCTCTAATGCCAAAGACTGGCTTCAGCAGTTTCTCATTATAAACCTGTTATCTGATATACAAGATGAGGTTTGTACATGGGAAAAAGCGTAAGGCTTCCCCACATATGCTATGCAAAATTCCGTCTAATAGGTTTAAAGATAAACATATAGATACACACCAAACATACAGCATAGCTTGGTGCCATTTTATATGAAAAAGATTACGAAGAAGCTCACTAACGCTAATGTTAGCCGTGTCAGGGAACCTCCGCAGGCCAGGAACCACGACCTTCACGCCAGACAGCAACACTGGTTAAGGTCTCCTGTACCCAAGCAGCTGTTCTGCATCAGCAACTACTGGTAACACTGCCAACACCTCTATGAATGGCTTTTGCTCATACAGGTTAAAGTATGTTCAGCAGGTACTGCATCTCAAGAAGTTATAGTCTCTTGGAAAATGCAAAATAAATCAGCTCAGCTTAAACAAGGTCTCTTTTGCAACAGTCTGGCACTGCCCCACACGGCCAGCTACAGGGTCTCACCTGGAGATCAGTATCTCCTTAAGAAGCACCAGTTTCATCCTCTGTGGACACATGAACACAGCTTAAGGGTGGAAACCACAACCAGCCTAAGTTGATTTGGACAGCACGGCCACCAAAAGCATCAGTCCCTTTCCTTGCACCTTCCAGTTTCCCATGGTCCTTCCTTGTCTCAGTACTTGCAGCTGTGAGAGGATGCCAAAGCAGTGGTGCAAGGGACAACAGCAATAAATTAAACAGCTTAATTCTCAGTCAGATCAGGAAACCAAACCCATTTTCTCTGTGGCCAAACGAGAGGCAGGACTACTCCTTTTAAAACCACGTTCAAACGCAGCAGCACAGTCATGCTTTTGGGTTCCAACGTTCTCTAATACAAGACTGATCTAAATCAGCCTTGAAGAAACTTTCAGACACTATAGTATTATATTGATTTACAATATACAGCAGTGGTCTCAGAAACAGGCTCATTATTTTGTCCATAAGGCTGCAAGGCAGAGAAAAAATTAACTTGCATTTACAGAAGACAGAGCATAGATCTTTAATGCTGTGTTTTACTCTGCTAAGGCTTCAGACTTGTGACCTTTCAGACCAAGATCAGGGAACAAGAAGAGAAGTTAAAAATATGAGAAATAGGATTAATTTTTTTTCCCTTCTGATTTTACTGGAAGACCATCAATATTGGATGAACTCCTTTAAACGTACTGTGCCCAGAGCCACTGAATACCAAATGCTACAGTAGCTACGCTTCAAAGAGAATATTCTGTCATAAGCTGAGTTTTAGCAAGGCCAGCTCCTGATCAGACTGCTGCCAGGAGCCTTGCCAAAAAAACTTCATTATTCTTGTGACGTGCTTCATTATTTTGGGACGAATACTGCTACTCCATAAGCCAACGTTCATAAGGCAAACGTACACGCTAGCTAGCATTAAATGCCACAGGACACAGCAAAGACAAAAGCAGTAACAATCAGAGAAAAAAAACAGTCATTTGGTGTTGCTGGTGGTAAGTGATGGGTTTTATCCATAATTTGGTGTTCCTCTTAGAAGATGCTTGCATGTGGCTGTGGACAGCCCAGCAGCAGAGTTTACAACGGGGAAAAAAAAAAATACTCATTTCAGCTCTGTGCTGGTATCCACTGGACCATAAGCTTGTGGAGAGGTAGGAGACTACATGCAGCACAGACAACAATGCTGTCTCAATTCAGTAATTAGATCCAGAACCAGAATTAGAAAGGCAATTCTTATTAATAGACCAGTACAAAACTTCCTATCCTACAAAATTTTGTGGGGCAGGGGCATAAGGAATTTAAAAAATTTCCCCTTTTCTGTGTAATCTGAGATTTCTGGTTTCTACTCTTGTAAAATAGGCTTATGTGTACATCAACGCACTGTTGCTCTGGTAAATCAGCCTTAAAGGAAACTGTCTCCAAACAAAGAGCAGCAAAAAGAAAACACTACCCAGTCTCAGTAAGCACAAAGCATGTTCCGTCTTCCCAGGCGTACTGAGACATTAAGGGCATTGAGATAGAGATGTGTACTTTCCTGGATATTTTTGCTCACCTCTACCTACTTACCTGAAACAAATTACTTTATTGATCCACTTTAGGAACACTTCTTTAAATCACTATTTAAGCCACAGAAATTAAGATTTCCTTTATCTCGACAATTTATCTCCAGTCCAGAGAACAGCTGAGTTATTGTAGCCCACCACACCAACTGTCCAGGCCAGCACACCGTGGTGTTGTAAACCTTGTAGCTTGCCCTGGAAGTTTTCTCATTTCTTCTATAGCAAATGGCCAGAGATGTTCTTCCACATGAAAATTCTGAAATTATTTTCTAAGAAACTTAGTTGGTCCAAGCAGCTTCACTATTCTTCCTGTAAATTCAAGTCTCCTGCTCTTGACTAGTTAGATGAAGCAATCGATTGTTTGCATCCTCCTTCCCATCCATCTCCCACTACAATACAACAAAACTGTCAAATGAGATTTATTGCCATAAAATTATAAAAGCAATTCTAATCAAGGCTTACTAAGGAAATGTTAAAAGTGCAATTCCACTTTTCCCTTTTCTTTTGCATGGTGGCCCAGCGAGCAGCAGGTGAAAGTGGGCCTCTGCAGAGCAGACCTTTGCTCCAAGCTCTGCCCTGGCCACCCGGGTGATCCCCAGAAAGTTACTGGGTTTCTACATCCTTCAATATCCTTGTCTGAAATAATAATACTCTCTCCTGAGCACACCAAGATTTACTGATTATTTGTTGAGTTTACTTTCCTTTTCATTCTATTATTTCACTGATGCCTGTGATGAACAAAACACAAGGCACGCAGGATGAGTCACAGAAACTCCCTTTCCTCACTGCCTTGATGCCTCCAAATCTCTAAACAAATGCCACAAAGAATTTTTCTTGTTGGGTGGTTGTTGGGGTATTTTTTGTGCAAATAGAAGCTTGACACACCTGCACAAAAAGTTTACAATCAGCTCCTGAACTGCCATTTTAGTGGTGTTACAAGCCTGCTTCAGTTGCTTCAACTGGCCTTACTGCTATGCAATTGAATTACCTAGAAGACAGTTGTGAATTAATTGTGCATGACAGATCCTGTGGTATCCGTCTATGCATACTTCTAACTTGGAACAGCTTCCTAACGTGCCATAAATCTAAACTCCAGTTTAGATGTGTGAGTACACATATAGTACTGGTGAGACGGAAGATCACGGCCCAGGAGCACACAGCCAAATGCACAGCAGAGGAAGTGCGGAGGTTTCAGGAATGAAATCACAGTGTCACAGTGTTTTAAAAAAACCTGTTGTGTCAATTTAACTTACTGAATTTTCCCGAGTCTAAAGTAAACAATCGGTTTTATTTCCAAGCCATGCCAGTATGTTTCCTGTGACATCACCACGTGAGATAACCAGTAAGGGTAGAACAGTTTCATGTTCAGAGTTCCAAACAAGCTGTTTCTATGAATCTACCTCCAGAACCAAGCCAATATGCAGTTGGTTTTCTGCCCACTGCACCCCTCAGCAGTCATTTTATATTTACTTTATTTTTAATTAAAAAGACATATAGTCCCTTCAAGGGCACTAAAACAGAACAACTCTTTAGAAAAATCAATATAGGCAGGGTTGTGGCTCCCTGTAGAAAGCTTAATTGTTGACAGCAGAT
Source organism: Aramus guarauna (assembly GCA_013400195.1). Lineage (NCBI taxonomy): Eukaryota > Metazoa > Chordata > Aves > Gruiformes > Aramidae > Aramus > Aramus guarauna. The sequence goes on from VXBL01010279.1 coordinate 481,697, forward strand.
CTGCAGCAGAACAGACAAGAGTATGAAGAGATCCCCAGTGCTTCCGTACGACCCACTCCAGGCACTCCAGCAATAACTGCACTGAGTTGCACTGTTTCCATTGGCCTTTGCTCCAGCCCTGTAAGCTCTCCCACTGAAGAGCCCAGCCCAAGGAAGTTAGCAGAATGTGGTGGTCACTGTACAGTAATAAGAGACTGAAACACCACTGTAAAAAGCTGGAAATGTAGAGAACAGTGTTGATTATGAACCTGGCTAGCCAGGACCTCCAGGTGGAGATGGAAAGAGTAAGGAGGAGGGAAGCAACATCCTTACTAACATCACTGTTAGCTGACACTTCCCAGCCCTTTCATGTAGGTTCCTCTGATAAGTTCAACAGTGCCTTCTTACTAGGAATGAAAATTTGGCTGGTTCAGAGGAAAAGGAGCAGCTAATAAAGTCTCTGTTATTCATGATACAGATATGAAACAGTTATTTTGCTGGAATGGCTAGATCGATCCACTCGGCTCAACATAAAGCTTTCACTCCTAAATGAAGACAATTTAGGGTTGTTTTTTGGTATCTGACTTCAAGGAAAACATGTAGGTAAGGCTCAAAATTCAGTGCAAGGGTATTCACTTTTTGCTGCTTCATGTTTAGACTCTGAGCAAGTTCCTCAGATTTGCTGACCTCAACAGATGGTCGATACCTCATCTAATGTGTGGTGTGGTTCAATAGCTGGCCTAGGTGGAAGGAGCAGTGCAATTGCAACACGCCTGTTGGGACACACAGTCCCCAATTTTCTCTCCTTTGGGATGTTCTCATTAATTTGCAGTCATTAACTATTATGGCTGGTATGAACACAGTATTGCTACAGCACCCTCCCTCCAAAATCAAGGCAGTATGTTTTTGAAGTTGTAGAACAAACTATGAAATCTTAAAACTAAACCTGATTGCCAGGGATTGGATAATTGAAAATTTCTCTTCTCAAACTTCTATCTTTAGTTATCCAAAATAATTTTAATAAGTTTCTGCAATTAACAGAGATCAAAACGCATCCAGAAAGTAGAATTTGGAACACATTTGCAATTAAGTTGAATTACAACAAAATACTCCATCACAATTTGTTCTCATGGCTATGGTATGTCACAAGACCTTGAATTTTGTCTAGCTACTCACACTGAAAGGATTAACACTGTATTTATTTTAGTGTTTTCCTCATTCACCTATACATTGAAAAAAGTAAGTCTGACATAACGGCAATGCAAGGATAACACTGAATTTTAAATACAAACACTTGGCATTGTCCCAAGAAATGAGTGAGACTTGGAGAAAAAGCATTTAATTTGAACCCAAATGTCTCCCTTCTGGAATCAAAAGTGATTCTAACTCTATTTCCATGGCTTATTAATTACACAGTTAACTATACATGTAGAAGTCTTCTCCCATGTACTTTTTTGTATCTGAGTACGTCTTCAAACATCTAGATACAAATTAAAACTTTCTTTATTTTAATGAATTTGAAAGGTTGGAAGAGATGTTCCAATTTCACGTGCCTGCACTGGATGCAAAGTATTTATGCCTTGAAAAATGACTACTTAGAAAGGAAATAAATGATGCATGCTATGAATATGGTAGATACACCCTTCCAAGTACTGTCTACATTTAAGCACCAGCTTCTCGGCACTAAAGATGAGTCTCTAAAATTACGCATATATCCAAAAGCACAAAAATATATGCAATAGGGCTGCATCATAATAGGTATTCTGACTCTACTGAACTATTTTAAATGACACAGGAAAATTAAATTTCATTGCAACTCACTTGATCAATCAAGTGGAAACAGCAATGCTTTTAATGTTTGCAAAAGCTATCAGCAGACTGCAAGCAAAATGTCTTAGCATTTGCTTTGCCTACATAAAGAGATTTTTTTTTTAAAACTGCAAATATAGGAAGCCTTTATATAAAATATCCAAAAATGTTTATTTCCTAAGACAGTATAAAACTTGTTTCTAGCAATTGCTGACCCCAATAAGAAAGGCTTTCAAAGTATGCTAACAACTCAAACGGTCTACTGAAATACTGAAGAAACCAAGACATTTTTTCCAGACATGTAAAATGAAATAAACTGCCTCACTGAGAAATGTTTGCATAGGAAACATTAATGAGATACAGCAGCAAATCCTGCTGCAATCATAATTATATGGGTCACATGCGCAAAAGGATTCCTGTCAGCACACAGCAAGTGCAGTAGCCTTGGAAGGACTATAAGCAATGGCCAAGGTAAGTCCATACCACATAACCTTCTCACCTAGATGAGACACAAACCCACTGTTGGCCCCCACTACAGACCACAAAAGCCACCACGACCACTGGTATAAGCTCAACCCAGCTGCCACTCCCTGCCCATGACAAAGGCATCCTTTCTGCATGTGGCATAAGGCATTATGGAGAGGTGTGAGTGTTGGCTGGATAATTACATTGACTCTAACTATTCAGGAGAGGAGTAAAGTCATGATTTTGCTCTGTTAATCCTGCACCCTGTATGGCGAGTACAGAGCTGTCCATGCTGGGTACCATCACAAGCCTCACAGGCTGAGGTGAGGAAAGCCGCAAAGACATCACTTCTCTGGTACCTCTGGTTGAATGCATGAGAGAAATTAAGGCTCAAGGAACTAAGTCACACATGTACAGTGCCACATCCATATGCTTTATATATTAATACATGATGAAAGTAATAAAAATAAGATATCATTTAAACAAGGGAGAGTCCAGTAAAAAGTTTTTAAAGCACCACGAACTTGCACTGTTTCTTGCCAAACCAAACTCTTGAGGTTCATCTATTTTTTTTTCCCCTTCAAGCTGCCCTTCCTTTCACCTTGCATTTTATGAGGCCCCATTTAGAAAGGTGATCCCTGAAGTCACAGACCTAGTCTTTCACAAAGCCCAGAGACAGAGTGGTTCACTCGAGTACAGGTCATCAATTCTGGAAAGAGACCTCTATGTCTGGATTCGAAAGGGAAGTTGCTAAACATCTTTCCAAAAACAACAGACTTTAAAATGCGTTCTTAATGTGCGGATTAAAGGGAGCTGGCCTGTGCTGCCAGCTCAAGAGGAAAATAAGAGCTCTGACTTAGCAGTTTAGAGCACATTAATGTAAAAGTCATGAGGAAATCTTTCGCTTGCATGAGTAGCCAGGACATGAACATAGGCATGGTTTGTGCTTTTTCCACTTGCGGTTAGCAGGCTTGTGGGACTAAAATAGCCAGCTAAAATGTTACTTTACATAGCTGGTCTTCAGTACTGTTGCTGATCCATCGTTTGGGTGGCTTCAGACTGATGCCACACACACAACAACAACAACAAAAAAAGACCAATGCTTGCTAAATAATTGAAACATACAGCCATCAAAGTTGTAGCATGCCTCCCTGGAGGGAAACTCTTACTTAGACTACAAGGGGAGAAAATCCTGACTGACCAAGAGCTATTTGAAATTTCTTGCAGTCTTTAATCTGGTCAGCAAACTAGGAAACCTGCTCTGATGCACATTTCATTCACATTCGCACGTGTTTTTATTGCAGAAAATCAAGTAGATTCAGCATTGACATTTAGACCTAACACAGAAGATTTGCCCTTTCGAATTTTCTAAAAGTCATGGATAGGTCACTTTGGCTAAGTAGTCTGCGCCTAGGAGTTCTGCTTAAATTGCAAGTGACTGAGAAGTGTTATACCCAAAACATGGAAGAATCTTGAAGTGACATTCAGAGGACTGAATCGGAGACTACACAAATTAGCTGAACCACTTAAATTGGCATCTCCTGAAATATTGGACCACATACTCCTACCATTTACATTCCTTCTGAACCACTGATTTAAGTGGCACTACAGCTAATTTACTCAAGTTTGGGTGAGAAGTGAACCAAGAGCAGTTTTATAAGGCATTCTTAACTTGACTTTCAAGTTTCAGCCATTCACTCCTAGGATATGGCACAATCATTATTTTCTTAAAGTCTGTTATAATCACTACATTGGCACAGCTCATAAAATAGCCCCAACTACAAGCCACAAAGATAGAAGCTACTCCAAATGTGTTTGATTTATTTTGAATAAGTGATTTCAGACTGCAGACACAATATACCCAGGCAATTACAGAAATGATATTAAAGAAAATAACACTTGTAATGCCAGAGCATTAGACTGCAAGTCAAGATAGTCACATCTCCACGTAATCGGTTGAGGAACATCTTGCTGAAGGCCACCATCTACGTCAAATCCAGTCTCCTGAAATTGCAGGTAACCACAAAATAAGGCCATTTGCCTTCAAAAGCCCACAAAATATATCCTCTCTCCACTATTACTCACCACAGCAAAACCTCTAACAAATGTCATGCATTTAGTGGCACAAAACTGGCCACAAACTGTTTAATGTGCCAGATGAAGAACATGGAAAGGTCAAACACAGTGTCAGGATTTGGTTCCTATCATTTCAGGGAAGCCAAGTTTGTTAAATAACAAAATTGATTTTAAAGGTCCTAGAAAAGGCAGAGTCTCATCACCTGCTATAAAACCATGCATACAGCAGTCTCAATTCAGGAAAGGGGGAAAACAAAACAAAACAAAACAAAAAAAATCAAGAACTTCAAACAGTTCTCTTTAAACCTTAAAATATACAAACTTAATCTTAGTGGTAATTCATTGCAGCCTTTTGAAAATCAAATATTTTCTATCATTTAATGCATACTCTTTTTCATGTATTTGACTTACAAAAAAAAAATCTTACAGAAATTTTTCTCAACGGTCCCCTTGCACAGCACGTACATGTAATGCAAAGCCTTGGTTTAACTGCAGGCAGCCACATTCTGCCACAGAGTGCCAAAAGCTGCACCAAATACCAATTGTTGTGGTATCTTCTGTTACACAAATACACAACAAACAAGACAGGCCAAACAACCATAATATGACAAGAACTTATGATTTCCTGTCCTCATTTTGGAAACCTGGTCAAAACCCTGGACGTCTGAGCTCTCTTTTCTTTACTACCAAATGCCGGAACTTGTTGGACTTTTTTGGTATTTTTAATTTTAAATTTTTATTGACTTAAGTGCTCCTTGCCAAGACTGAAAAAGAAAACTTCTCGTTGAAGCTTAGCATGTGAGATTGGTATGCATTTCTTAGGCTTATTTGACAGCTAAACTGATATCAGACTTCAGCCTTCTGGGAAACAAGGACCTCTGGGGAAGATGAATGCTGCAAACCTGATCAGATTTTGTTCAACTATTAATACTGCATTTTGAAAGCAAGAGAGTAAGCATCATTAACTTGCCAAAACTCTAAATGCATTGCAGTAATCTGGAAATGGGATCATAGCCCTAATAAAATGGTGAGAATTATTTTGATCTGCAAACACACGAGGCAACAAATCTGAAAAGAGAGCTACGTTTAAGTTTTTTAAGTGATGATCACTTTAAACTAAGTCAGTCATTTAAAATTAATGCTCAAGTATAGTTCAGTAACCAGAGTGTCAGGATTTTGATTCTGCAGGGACAACACTGATGATGTTTTAATTAAGCTTTCTGCTAATCCTCAAGTCTTGAATCTCAGTCTAATTCATTCGTAGAAGGGTGATGTTTTTCAACAAGGAAAGTCATGCACCAGTTTTAGATACTGGTAGGGTTACACAGCTTTAATTTTTGTTGAAAGCAGGTTATATTTTTTCTGACTCATATTCAGTTATTTTAGTAAGGATTGTTACCACATCCTGAGAAAAAGAAAAACAGGTTTTGCCAAGTTAACAATATTTTTCTTCTCTTTGTTGCTGAAAAAGCAACGAAATTATGAAGTTGCTATTAGAAATTTGGCAGCTACAATCCTTGTCAGCTTTCCTTGGCTGCAATATATTTAGCATCCCTCAAACAGCTTGCAAGAACCTGTGTAAGTCTAGAAAACAACAACTCTGAGTGAGCTGATTTTCCACAATGACAATGAAGGTTTTATGCCCATAAAGTCAATTTGACCAAGCGACCTTCCTGAAATGTAACTTAACTCTATAGAGGAAAAATATCCTCAGATATTCTGTATTAAACACAGAGGGAAATTTTATTTAATCTTGTCTGGCCAGCCTGTGATATAAAGATCACTTGTTTAAGAGCCATGGTCAGCAATGCCCAAACATCCCTCATACAGAAGAGCTGCTTTGAGGACCGGGAAGTATATAACTAAAGTGGCTGATCATCTTTCATTAAAGAGGTGAATTGAGAATTCTCACTGAGAATGAGAAAGGTACATCCAGAGACAGAGCAACCTCAGAAAAGAAAAAGAAGAAGAAAATCCAGCAATCTCTCTGGGTACTTGCTTTTCATCTCTTGCTCAAACCTGCCTTTTACTGAGACTCTAGCATACCTCCTGTGCATACTCCTGCACCCAGAGCTGCAGCAAGGCTCATTTTCCTCCTGTTTGATCCTTTAGAAAACCACACCGAACACCGAGAAACACTGACACACACAGCAATTTCTGCAAACAAGGTTTGTCATTCACGTTGCCCCTCTAGCAGTCAAAGAGGCAACTGTCTCTCTCTCCAACAAGTTTTGCAACTCCTACTACATGTATCTATATCTCAAAACCAAATAATCAGCACCAGACATGAAGCTTTAAATCCAGCCATCACAGAAGTGAGGTATGCTCAAGTCTTCCTGCTGTACCACCTGAGGTCGCATATCGAGCATGATTTGGAGGAAACACAGACATGTTGTGGATCTGCTGTGGAAGGCAGAAGTCTGAAGGTGAGCTTAGCAATATCAGGGAAGAATCACTCCAGGGGCTGCTGAGATCCTTTGTGAGGAAGGATCAAATTGCAAATGTAGGGAGACTTCTGCTGGTGTCTGAATGGTGGTCAAGAAGTCTGAGGGAAAAGGTGATGAGAAATGATGCAGGGAGACAGAAGAAACTAGGTAAACATAGGATATCACCAGTGATGAACTGGGGATGCAGATTTACTAGAAGCCTATGGAAGCTTGGAGAAAGACCACCATGATCTACACGGACAATCCCACAAGCTGCACTGGTAAACATCCCTCTGAACATTCCCCATTTTTGTCCTTTAAAAAAAAAAAAAATCAAACCAAAACTTTGATACACAGTTAAATTTCAAGCAAATAGTATGGTTTCAGAGCTCCAGATGGTGCAGCGTGTGTTAGGACTTTAGCTTCTGCCCCTTGCAAGAGCCAGCAGACCCCTCTCCATCTGACAGACTGCTTAAGCTAAGTGAGACAAGCTGATGGAATTGAAGCAGTGAGGAAGAGGCAGGTCTGAGAAAAAAACCAGACCTGTAGCACTCCTTGATCAGCAGCTTTTACACAAGAGAGACCTGGATCAATCTATGCTGATAAGCTGTAGATTGTGGGCTTTAAATTGAGCCACGTCTCATGGCAGTCACAAACGGTTACAGTACAAAGCCAACAGTATCAACAATTACAGCAGTACATGAATTTCAAGTCCTCTGCTGTGTAATTTGGAGGTTACTGCTGCAGAGGAGGTGCAACGTGTGCAAAAGAGAATTTTAGCTATAGTTTTAACACATTCAAATTTCAAGCCTGACAACTATTTCTTTTACCAGAAAATAAAATCAATTCAATGCAAAACTTGAATGAGTTCATAAAAGCCAGTGCTTCTCTGACCTGGCATTTAAATCCACAATATTATTTATATGTATCACCTGAAACTACTGGCAGGAGAATCCATGTTAAGTTCACTGTGTATTGTTACTATTTTTATCACAACTTTACTTATAAAATGCAAAAATCTTCCCCAAAATCCAGCAGTAAGTCTAGTTCAGCTAATATAAATACATGACAAATTTGCCTTAGTTTTACCCCCTAAATCCTTCGGGTATATTTCTGCCTTTAGATGACCCCATCAAAAAGTTTGATAGAAGCTGTTCTTCAGGCATCCATGATTTCTGTGTCTACTACTTTTGTATTGGCAAAACTTGCTGTTTGCTGTGACCACTGTGACTTCTATGGGTTACTCAACTTCTAGTTTAATACAATATCGCCCTCTTATTTCTCTTTCCTTCTCCACTTTCCTCTCCACTTTTAGCACAGGCATCAAAGCTGCAGTCATCACCATGGAAACTAGCTGGAGAAATTAAAAAAAAAAAAAAAAGGAACATGCCTCATCTGAAAACTAGTACACTGCCACCCACTGGGTACTTGCGTTGAGAGCCTTGAAGTACAAAGCAACCCTGCTCCATGTAAGCAAGTAACCGCTCCTTGCAGTAGCCTGCATTCAGATCCAAATACATGCATTTTTGGGTGTTAATTATTCTCTCATCACATGGCAGTATTTGCTCTTAGTGCCCTGGTGAAATTCAAGCTTAATATACCCAGCCTCTCTTTGCTACCTTTACAACATCAGAATCTCCTGTTTTCATGCAAGTTTAATAAGCAACGTACTCATGCAGGATACATTGCTTCATCCTCTGCAATGGCTTACTTATTCCCAGCATGCAGACATGGGAATCCCAGGAAAACCGACTCATGCAATTCCAGAGGGAGCTGCAGGGTTGGGTTTTATCAGGGATCAGGCCATGAACCGGCAGCTTCTTTCTATGAGGCATGAAACATCCAAGAGGATTTGGGATTTCAGGGAGCTGGCTTTTGTTGATCCATAATGCTTCGTTACTGGCCAATAGTAACTAATATCAGATTTTACTTTAGGAAGATCTCCATGGTGATCTGAGCCTGCTGACATCAGCTGTTTTTTGGTGTGGAACTAAGAACAAAATGATAGCCTAATTAAAGGGGAAAGACCTCAAAAAATTGGACAAAGGATGAACAACTCACATAACACACTGTAGTTCAGTCTTCCAGGCAGAAGCAAAACACTCCTTAGAAATCTCTCTAATGTAGTTTATGTTATTATTAACAAAAATCTTGACTTTATGGCATGCACTATCATTTATTGAAAAAAATAAAAGAAATTATCTGATGGGAAAAACAGCAAAAACAAAATGTCAAAAAAAAATTTAAAAATCCCTAAATCAAAAAAGAATCACAGTAATTTTTACAGTGGTTTTAGAGATATTTTTTTCAGAACTGCTGCAGTATTACGTATCAGCTCTCTAGCACAAATCTTTAAAATGAGAAAGAGGGAAAAAGGGAAAGGTATACAGACCCGATTTGTTCTCTTTGCTATATGTTCCAACAACTTGAAATTCAAAATCCCTTTTTAATCAAGTAAACTGCTGAGATTTTCACAAATTTGGAAGGGTATTTTTCAATTTCATCTCATGTTGCTGAAAACGATTGGATGTTTGTTTCCTGCATGACTATTTTTTCCCCCTTTCTTTTTACAAATACATCCACACACTTATTTTAAACTGACACTCCAGAAATGAATTAGATTTTGTATTTTTATTAGGCATAAGCCAAGCAAGAAAATAATTTAAAGTAGCAGGTAATTACACCAATGAAATATTTATGGAAACTGATTACACCAAACCTCTCATTTTTATCTCAAGATATTTGTATTTAATATAACTATGCAAAAAATCAAGTTTAGGAGTTATACAAAGTTACGGTTCACTCCTTTTACAAATGGGAACACATGCAATGATTTCCAGAAGGCTGGCCAAGTGTAAGCCATTGTTTGCAGTAATGCTGATACTGGGAAGGTATAGCTATGAAAGAGGCATCTTCACCAGTCTTGAGACACCCCTGTAGAAATAGTAATATTGAAAGTTGTCCCTTCTCCAGTGTCAGCACAGAGTCCATGGTGTGATGGATGACGCACCAACAGAGGCTAGTCATCTGCTGGACAATGTGATTGCTCACTTTTCCCTGCCAGCCTGAGCACGGTCTTGTATTTGTTGGCCCTCTTATTCTGAGACTAAACTGTGTGGGACACACATGGCCTTTTCATCGCCTGCTTCTACTGCACAGTGTCCTGGACTCAGGAGAGCTCCCAGACACTTCTAAAATGCAAAAATTAACATCAAGTTCAGAGCCCAGCTTACTTCCAGCTCCCACATAACTGCAAACCCCCAGTCAGCTTTTGAGCAGCCTTCCTGAAGAGGGGACAGGAAAGAAGGACTGGCACAGACGTCATGGGAACAGCACTGGAAAGCTTCCCTTCACCCCCTAGTTTCACTCTCAACACTATCAGCTGAAATTAAGCAATAATTTTGCCTGTGCATGTGAACTTCAGAGTAAGCAATACAGACAATGCTTCTCTATTGACACTTCTGTAATTGCTGGCATCTGCCTCCCTGTTACTTCTAGTCATGAGGCAGTTATCTGGATTGCTAGGTCATTCCAGACCTCCACAAAGTATTTAAAAGTATATTGGCAGATTAAAAAATTGGCCTGTGTCACAATGAGTGCACTTTGTGTCAGAAGGCAGGTCTTCAGGAGGCTGAATGTTGGATTTTTTTTGTGTCATTGTAACCCCCACACTCCTGCAAATGTGTCAGCAAAGCTTGTGGGAAGAAGTTTCAGGTCTTTATAAAGGCTACATACTTATATACAGCATGGATTTTTATATAGATTCTAAAAATGGAAAGCAATTCCCATATGGATCAACAAATAGTTATCTATAAACACAATATACAGGGGCTGGAGTGGAGTCATAGTTAATCCATTCTAGACCTAAAGCCACCATTTATGTGACAAGCTGCAGTGTAGAAAAGCAGTTTTCACGCCAAATACAGTCTCTGTGTTGGTGCCAAGGCCAAAAGAGCAAGAGCAAATGGAGAATTTGCAATTCTTCCCTTGAGGGTCTTTCACAACAGCCTGCAGACAGCAGATGGGAAAACACCACAGTGCCCAGGCACACTTTCTGTGCCGTCCAGCAACCCTAACAAAAACTCAGGTGCTGCTGGTTGTGATACCAGGCTAAACCCACCCTTCCCATACACATTCGGGGTGAAAAGGGTATCTGGCTTTGTCCCCTGCTGTCCTGCTCTGGCCCCCAGCAAGGGTTGCCTTGGACTACAGAGGAATTTGCCCGGCCATTGCCTCAGGATTCATGAACCGCCTAAAGGGCCACATATTTGACAGCAACTACAGGGTTTCATCTGAAAATGAAATGTATAACAAGTCATTGGAGTGGACGTGCACAGAATACATATTTGGAGGGTAGGACAGATTATTAACAAAAAGCAGGAGAGCTTTAAAAATACCAAATGGCCTCGTATGGAATCAGCAAAATGAAGACTATGTGATTTCAGCCACCTTGATTTAGAGAAAAGAAATTGCCTTCTAAAGATCCCTGGAGAGAAAACTTCATACAGAAGGAAAGATGATTAGTTCACATATTTGCCAGCTTTCCACTAAACAACAGTTGATGACAGCATTAGAGATAGGAAGGAGCAAGAAATTAAGGGATAAGCAGCACAGCAAAAGTCACAGGATAAACTCTGTACAGAAGAAGACAGAAAACTTGAAGTCAAAATATATAAAGCAGTTTATCTTAGAAGCAAGAATGCCAGCTTTCCGTCTCACATGGTAATGGCTAGCTCTCCAAAGAAACATTTCATGTGTCCATATGTGTGAGCATTTTTCTGAATATTTCCCTTAGCCAATATAGGGAACAAAGGTAAGCGCCCTTTGAGCATCCTCTTCACTGCTGAGAGTCACAGTTTCCCTCTGTAAGTATTGTGCAGATGTATCAGGATGAAAATAAATATAAAAGATATAATAATTCTAGAAAAGTACATGCAGTGAAAATTACATACAGGAATTAGAGCAGTTCCTCAATTCTATAGACCAGAGCGGTTATGGTAGCATGCCCCAGAAATACTGCTGAAACTACTAACGTATCCAAAAGCTGAAATTAACTTTACAGATTATTGCCATGTAGAAGGTATGTTTCATATTCAAATCACATGAAAAGTGAGTTCCAAACTAGGCCAAAATGAATAATGAAGATATGAAAATCAAAGGATCTGAAATAGAGTTTATACATTGTAAGTTTTGAGGAAGGACAGATGCCAGTACACATTAAACACGGTGACACTTCCCTAGAAAATGACAATAATACTTCACCCTTAAATAACACACGGAGCACTTCACAGACATTAACTAATTAATTTTCAATCCTCATGTGGCTGTAAAAATTATACAGTAGGGAAATAAGGTCAGATCTTCAGAGGAGATCAAGCTGAGATTAAACAGTCTGCCCCAAGGCTACACACTGATGTGACAGCAGAGACAGGGTTACAGCTCCCACGTCCAGTAGCCTCCCCACCACCAGAAAGCCTTTGGAGGGAGACTGACAGCCCCAAACATCTCCTGCAGCTGCCCAAACACAGCAAAAGGCTTAGGCAGGGTCAGATGCCTCCCAGTGCTCGAAGACAAACCCATAAAAACATCTCAAGGGACGAGGTGCTAACTGTGCACCCACTGATCTGCCTACCCTGCTGGGGCTCTTCAAACCAGTATGTGCTGTGGGTCAGTGGGAGGCAGAGGTTTCCATAGCAGTATGCACACCTCTGTGCTGGCACCTCCCCAGGACTTCTTCCTCCCAGATCCTGATTGCTGCATTCCAGGTAGCAATCATCACTTTAGCTTATGTGAGGCTTCAAATACCTGGGGGACGTTTTACAAATATTATACAGAACATGGTGCAAATTACACCTGGTCAAATCCTATCAACCAGTGCCTTCACAGCCCCAGAGTATTGAAGATGAATGGAGAAAAGGAGACTTCCAGAAGTGCTGCAAGCACCCAGGCAGTACACAACAGAGGCTGCACTGGTGTGCTTGGTCTCCTGGGAATCAAACAATTCCCAGCAAACAAAGAACACATCTCCAAGTGTAGGAGATCAACCCATGCCTCCTGCAGCAAAACACTCCCTATGCACAGGAAGGTCCCTGAACCAAAACAGGTTGTGATGCTCGTAGCAATGAAGTCAAACCTATCACCTACCTGAAGTGCCACACAAGCCAGCAGTCAGACTGAAATTAAGCTTTATGCTAATGACAGCCACACTTAGAGGGAGGCAGGAGAATGGCGGCATTTCCCTCTGTACAATGCCCCAAAGGGGACACTGGGGCAACCCCAAACAACTGCCCTGTTCAGAGGCACTGACGGTTTCAAGTGCTTGCAGAGTAAGAAAGCTCTACAAACAGAATGGCTACAAAAAATTTTTCTGCTTAAAAAAAAAAAAAAAAGAAAAAAAAAAGGGAGTGTGCTGGTGGCCTGGCCAGAGGACGCTTCTTCCAAAAAACCCACCAAGTTCTGCCATTTGTTACGGCATTTGAACAGCTGCTAACAGAGTAAGAGCTGTCAATTTTGCCTACAGCCGTGATGCCAAGCGGTATCGACTCTCAGCTTTTTTAGAAAGTGCTTCAGCGTACTTTGAAAGTAGTAAGGCACTATTTAAAAGGTTCAGTTCTCATTGGAGTGCTGTCAGAAGATTAATCAATTAAAAGCTTGGCTACTGCAAGCAGCAGTATGCCTGCCAATCCCTGGGCTGCCTTTGTGCGAAGATCTGGGGTATGGTTTTGTTAAGTAAACCTGTGTCTAAACTTCTAATTATATTAAGAAAAGGTAAGTGCTAGTACACAGCTGGACCTCATAGCTCTAGCAGAAAGCTATTTAAAAAGCCAAGAGTCTAAATGACACCTTTTATTTTTTCTCCTTTGGATACTGCTTTGGGAAGGGAGGGGTAATAGGTTGCATTAGGCTGTACCAGTTTCAGCCCTTGTGCAGAGACGCCATGCAAATGGTCCATTACACATTTACTTAGGAACTGAAAACAATAGCAGTAATTCTGTGTTGCCTCAGCAAAACCAAAAATGCTTAAAGAGCTAAGGCTAGGGAAAAAGACATTGGCTAGCTGTTGTATCACACATGAGAGGATGGCCAATAGAACATGTTTCCACACACTGAACAATCTCAAGATTAAAAGTGTCTGACTTCATGCAGACCAGATAGAAAGTGCAACAGGACCATACAACAAAATATCAACCACAGCAAAATAAAATACCAATTTATAAAATAAAACAAAGAATGGGGATCAGAGAAAAGGCATCGTTTTAACCAAAACAAATTGTATTTCAAATATGATCTAGCTTGGCAAGATGGGCTGTGCAGGTTGGGAATGGGAGGGGACAGAAGGAAGGATCCCACCAATGTGGGGCCAGTGGAAAACTTGGTATTAACTGAGAAAGATGACTTGGGTGAAGATAAATATCATCCACAAGTGAAGACAAGTGACTTTCCAGACAAAGAGAGCAAGGAGCAGTGAGGAAGGGCATAGAGGCAGCGCGTTCTGCAAAGAAAAAAGCACGCGCACAAAGAAGTAAACAAGATTTCAGCTTGAAGGAACTGGCAGTTCCTCTCTGTCACTGGCATTTACATTGCATTTCCTCCAGCCTTTATAAAACCTGGCTCCTCTAAATTCATTCTAATTCACTCTCTAATGCTTCCACACGGCTCTTTCAGTGCATGTGCGGGCAGTCTAGAAAGCAGTAGTTGGACAGCTTTTGACGGAAAGGAAATGTTTTAGGCACAGCTCAAAACCTGTGGGAGTCAAGAGAAAGGGTTGAATTTGGCCTTTAAAAGAAACAGGATGCCAGGAAAGTCACATGAATGCCTAAAACAACTTCTCGGCTTAAACAGAAGTTGCATATGCCTGAGTTTGGTCCTAGCCACTAGCTGGAGCAGGCTGTTTTTAATTAATAGCAGGTGGTGGTTCACTCTTTTGGCAAGAGAGCAGACGTGAGCCAAAGTTTTAAGATATTAATGCAATGTTTGCCTTTCTTAGTAAAAAACACAGTGTTCTGCAAACTGTTGTCTCGGACTATAGCTGTAAAAATGCTGCACGGGTACCTGGGCTCTGGGTGAACGGTGAGCCCTAGCAGCGGAGAAGGCTACTAGGATCCAAGGCTGTAGCAGCAAGAACATAAGACAGTAGATCAAGGGAAGCGATCAATTCCCTTTACTCAGCGCTCGTTAGGCCACAACTGGAACACTGCCTCCAATTTTGGGGCCCCCTAATACAAGAAAGATGTTGATCAGCTTGAGCAAGTTCAGCTGAGACCACCAAGATGGTCAGGGGCTGGAGCATACAAGCTGTGAGGAGAGGCTAAGTTAGTTTAACCTGGCAAGGAGAAGGCTTGGCGGGGGGGGACCTACAGAAGCCAACAAGTACCTAGGCAGGGCTTACAGAGAACACAGCCATGTTCTTCATTGAGGTACATGGTGGGAGAAGGAGATACAAGAGTCTGGACAGGACATACTGATATACTGGGTACACTCACCCTGAGTCTAATTAAGGATTGGAACAAGAGCCCAGAGAAGTTGAAGAATCTCTGTCCTTGGAGGTTTTCAAGACCTGACTAGACAAAGCCCTGAGCAATCTGGTCTGAATTTAGTGCTGTGCCAGCTTTGAGTAAGAGGTTGAACTACACAATCTCCCAGGAATCTTTCCAACCCAAATGATTTGATGATATTCATCAAAAGTACAAGTAGTAAGTACACAGTGCATATGTTTATAAAGACAGTATGTTCCTAAAACACTGAATTACAATTCAACTGTTAACAAACAAAATCAAAACAACACAGTAACCCACAACAGTACAGACCATAGCTACAAAAGCTCAAATCTTTCCTCACAAAATTTGCAAAACAGTAATCACCTTGGCAAAGACAACAAGCAAGAACTGTGTAAATCAGTGCCATCTATTGAGTTTAAGAGACTTTATGGCCAGCTGAGTATTCATCCAACAGATTTACAGCTGTACAAAAACCGTGATAAATGAACAAAATTGGGTGCCTTGTGCAAGCCACCTCAGATGTCATGACTTGCTCTGCAGAAGAGCACAAAACAGTGAAAGAAAAGACACTTTTAAAGAAAGACTGATCTGAAAACAAATGAGATTAAGTTATTGACTGCAGTGTCTTACATTTTAAACAGAGATTACAGATTCTGCATTAGTCTTCCACTTGATTTAGATTTCCACTTCCATCTGATTTAGATTTTATCGCTGCAAGAATAATATCACTCTGCCTTTCACATTAAGTTCTTTTTTAATAATGCTTCCCAACTAGATATTCTACAGTTTAATTAAATTAAAATTGAAATAGCATTGTAAGAATATAGACCATTTAGTACCTGAGACACTAAGCATTCATTCTATTTCATAAAGAAATTAATTATGTGAGAGTCGTTAACAACAACCATAATTCCTTACGGGCTTAAATTACGTTTTGAATTGGAAGAATAAAGTTCCCAGCTGATTTAAATTCTTCAAGATGGTAAAAATGAATTAATGATGTTAATATTCCACATGTCTGAAAATTGGTGCAGGAGTGAAATTCTGTGTTAACTATAAAGGCAGCACATGTACAGCGAAAGCAGAGTAACCTATTTCTATCCTACTTATTTTGTCATACTGAAGCCTGGAGTATCTTTGGATGAGCTACAGTCCAAGGGTTCAAACTGGGTGTTGGTAAAATCAATGGTAGCCTTGGAACTGACTTCAAGAAGGGCAGGACTAGACTCCAGCTTCTCCTTCTTCCTTGTCTGCAAGAAAGCCTCAGCTCTGTCTGGCAGACATTTTTTCCAGCCTGACGAAAAGTGAGAATGATAAAAAAAGGACTATAAAGGAATGATAAATACAGTATTTCAAAATTGGGCACCCTGCTGTTAATTATCATCATTGCCTCCACAGTTTATGCATATTAAAATTATACTGGCACTTCTCCTTCTGGGAAAATAGCTTGAAAGGGGATAGGCAAGAGGAATCTCCACAGCACAGCATGAAGTTTGAAAATTCACATACTGCATCAACTGGACAGAAGAGTCAGTTTCCCAGATATATACATCTGGGTTTAACTTCTAGAAAAAAACAAAAAGAAAACCCAAAAACCCAAACAAACCAACACCCACATCCATCCCCTTTATAGTACTAACGGGACATCTCTGTTGGCTGAGAGCATCACGCAGGGAATCAAAATGAAGATGCAGGACAAATTCCAAACAAGCATAACCCCTATATAACCTTCTTTGCCTTGGTCCAGGGCTGTATTTTGGAACTAAATGGTAAAACGTGAGCTCTGCTGAGGGCATTGCTCTCCACTGTCAAAGCCAACCAAGCACACAGGGTTCATTTTGTTTCCAGGAAAAAGATGCTGATTAATTAAAATGCAAAGGCATCTTCCTGCCAAATATTTTCCAGCCTTATGTTCAACTAAGAATAATTAAGGCTCGCCCATATCATCCAGAAGACTGGTAGGCATTCTCAACATGCCATCATCTATCACCCAACAAAAGTCCATGTTTGCTGAGGAACAGATTGCAACCAAGTAGACGGGCAGCACATTAGTCGAGAGTTTTACTTGTGTCTAACTCTCACAGCTTCTCCGGTATAAAAGGCCAATAGCTGCTCTCTTTACTCGGCCATGTCTGGTTAGCCTATAAAGACTACCACTGATGCTACTTCTTGGCCTTAGCTGCTGTTCATTGCATCCTCCTGTGTCTCTCTGGTGCAGAGAGGGAAGGGGTGATTTTCAGGACAGTGGGTGCAATGTGGCAGTGGGATGGAGACCCAAATGCTGCCCAAGGCGCTCTGTGCTCCCAGGTCACACTGAGACACGGGAGCTTCTATCACACACCAGCTTAAATCCCATTTGACTTCCATGAGACTAGCCATGCTTTAAATTAAGCATGTGATCAAAGTGCTTTGCTGATGAAAATAAATCACAACCATAGGATTAAAAGCAGTATTAAAAGAGGGGCAGGAGGGGGCTACACAAGTGAGCAGGAACTCCCTTCTAAGAGCACACTGCAGCACCAGGGGCCTGCGCTGCAATTTTAGGGCAAGTTTCTCCATCTACTCCCAGAATTAAAATGGTGACCTCCTTCAAACAACGCTTTTGGTGCTGAAAGGCCAGGAAATGTAGTCATATTAGGATTAATGACTTGAATTAGCTCTCTTGCACCTGTGCCTCACTGTATCCATGGCAAAGACAGACAGTAGCTTTGCCTTTATGAAGTAATGCTTGAGGGTTTCTTTGGTGTTTGTCTAAGCAAAATCTTTTCTCTTCTTGTCTTACCAAATAAACTACTTAGGAAGGAAATATGTCTCCCACTGTAAAAGTCTCTTTATATAAAAAATGCAAATCTCAGGCAGCTGTAATGAAGAGAATCAATTTCAGACTCCTGGTGGCTACCTTCCTGCAAAGCTTTATTATTTTTCATCAAGTATCTACAAGAACCAGATCACGTTTCTAGCTTTCCGTTCCTCTCTTGTGTAATGAGGGAGAATCATATATATTGCTTTCATTTAATTTACCCTAGAAATTCAGAGTTATTGATTGTAGTTGGTAGACTTCCTAGCTATAAAAGACTAGAAGCAATATTATGGGGGGGATGAAGCTTTGAGGCAGGGGCAGAATATATCAACTGTGGAGATGAAATACTGGATGGCAATTCTTAAATATACAACACAACTAGAGCTGTAGACCGCCTCTTGTGACATTTATTTAAAGAAATATCTGCACAACTGATTATCTGAGAGATATTACAAAGGTCTAGAGTAATCAGGCAAAATTTCTATATAGAATTCACTGAAAAACGTGCAGGTCTATGGAAGGACCAGAAACTATTCTTTAATTTGAATTGTATTTAGTAAACAGTTCTGCAAATGGAAGGAAAATAACAACAGAATTTGGAGGAAATGTTTTGTTTGAGTATTTTAAAAGCAGTAATTTAATTCAGAAAGCTGCCAAAATATCAAACAGGATGAAAAAGGAAAAATAGAATAACGCATTATGGCAAAATTATTCTTTTTTGATTTTCATTGTGCTGAGAAAACTGGGGAGGGAAGATCTTCAATTAATAGTGGACAGGAACTATTTTTCTCCTTTACTGTTTGTCATTTTGACCACTGAACCAAAGAAATTTAATTATTAGCATAGCACTAATCCGAGAGTATTCTTAGACAGCCATATTCCAAATGAGGAAATCTGTAATCATTTCAAGACCATGCCCTGTGTTTCCCCTCAGTAACTGACAAATTCTGGAATTTGATAAATCTGAGGTCTAGAGTCATTCTGGCATTGGGAAGTCAATCCTCGTAAAATGCCAGCCAACCTGCCTTTTCACTGATGCTTGTGATGGTATAAGAAAACAACTGATAATTCAAGAATGTTATTCAGAAGGTTTTCCTTTCTTCAGCAGTCCTAATGACAACCCCAAGCAATCAAAATGCCTGCAGCTAGCTCCAAAAAAATAAAGGGAATGGACCTGAAGTACAGGATTCAGAAACAGGTAAATTCAGCTGCCTGATGATTTTAGAGTTGCCCATAGTTCAGAAGCTGCCTTCTTCTGAAGGAAACTAAAGATGCTCATATAGTTATACAATTTCAAGATCCAAGCCTTTACATAAATACTTTAAAATTTAGCAACCAGAAAGACTTATTCATAAAGGTAAGTTTAAAAATATTAGAAGATTCTATTAGACTTTAAAAATAAAGTTGCAAAGTTTTAAATCAAACCCTCTCTGTTTAATCCTGTTTTTTCTGTTTTTAAAATGTGATAGGATAAGTGTGATGGAGAAGCCATGTAACAATGATACACAGAGAGAAACAATTGGCATCTTTATGGTTATTTTTCATGGGAAATTTTAGAATATTTTCAAGACTGGTATATGATTCTTTGTTTTCAAAATGCTACAGGAAGAAATATATTGTTTATTCACTTCTGTCTGTTTGATGTCATCTATCAGAACAGGAATTTAATAAGATGACACAAACCACTTTAAATGCGTCCGTTATCACAAAGTTTTTGCTGGAAGTCATAAAACTATGTATTGCATTGGCTTTTAACAGTAAATTTATAACCAAATACTTGTTTTCCACTAGAAGAATTGAAGACTTGCTGTTGCTTTTGCTTCCAAAACCTGTCCACATTATACCAACAGGGAAGCCAAGCTCTTACCCCTAAGCAAAGTAGTAGCACTTGGAATAAAGGGAACAAACTGAGTCAAGTTGTCTTGGCTACCATGTGTTTTCATTACAATGCCTCTATTCAGGCTCTCTCTCCCTTTTCCTTTCTTATTTTTGAACCACACTGCTACATTTCCCCACATAAACCTAGAAAAAAATTAGAAAAAGGGACAACTGTTTCATGTAATGTCCCCCCATCCACTCTGAATTCTGTTCATTAGGGACTGGGACTTCATGTTGACTGTTTAAAAACAGTTTTCCACTTACTTTAAAAAAAAAATAAAAAAAAAATATTGTCCTTCCATGGTAAATATATGCAAGAATAGTATTAACTTATTAAAATGAATTAAAATTAAAGTACTGGCCATTTATACTTGGATTATCACAATTATCATGTATTAGGCCAAAATAAGAAAACCAGACCATGCTCTTACCCTCCTCTGGTTTATTTCACAAAAAGACTGTTTTTTTAATGTCTATGATTTGACAGGCATCTTAGCCCAACAGCAATGCATTCATGAATCAGTTCAGCATTTTTTCTGCTTCTGAAACTTGTTCAAACTGGAAATTTAAAATGTCCAGTCTGGAGCAGCAGGCATGAAACCCGCTTGCCCAGCTGTGGTAGTACTTCTGCAAGCATTCTGAGAAATGCCAGCATGGCATATGGTCTCTCATCATTGCCCCGGGACTTCTAGCTGTTCAGAGACGGCAGGTCTTAAAGAGTTTGGCAAGAAACGTTGCCAAATTAATCTTAACTCTCAAGTCCTCTTGAGAAGACACCTGATTGCCTATGCAATTCGCAAATCAGGCTAAGACACATTCACTGAGATCTCCCTCCTCACCTCTGCTGTCTTTTAAAAATTCTTCACCATGTTAAGAAGGGATAAAATACCTTACTTACAATCAGAGCTCCTAATTTCACAGGCTAGAATACTTTGCATGATTTGGTAGCTTACAAATGAATGCACAGAGCCAGCATCTGTCAACTCCCTTAGGCAGCCTTGCTTAACGGAATGCAATTTCTTACCTGAAAAACATAAATAAGCAACATACATTTACATTTTATTCTGCATAACTTAATATCTTATTTAGTACCCTAAATCACATACGAAACCAGTTGTTCTTATTAAGCATGCAAAGACGCTGCATCACTTGTGTAGAATGTTTTTAAAATCAACAGTAGTTTCCAATTAAAACAGTTCAGATGTAAATATTTATACCAAATACAGAGACGTGATTAACATTCTTACCAGATACAAGCTCACTGGAGTACAACGCTTTCCATAATTACCTCTTGCTTATGGACTGAAGTCGTTTGTTCCCCCAGGCATCAGGAGAAAGGACAGCTGCTCTGAGCAGCCCAGGGGCTATCACCCCAACCACAACAGCCACAGACCTCCTCAGGGTCCTCCTTCCCACAAGGAAAGTCCTCTGGGATGTCAGCATGGCACACATTCCTGGGAGCACCCTCTCCTGCTTTGGGGTGACCACACTGTAGGACACAGCCCTGGCAAGAGGCGTGCATAGGCAAGTCTCAAGCAATGCATGAAGCTCCGTGCTGGTCCGAATCACAGACCAGCATTCAGGGGAAACTTCAGATAGCATTTTAATTTTCCCTCATATCCCACTCACATCCAATCTGTAGTTCCTATCCACCTGGATCAATTGGTATTGAATGTGAAGTGCATCCCCGAGGCTCTTCTCAGGTATTAAATGTTTTTGGTTCAAGTCTCAGCAGTAAATAGGAACAAACCCATAAGACTAGAACGATCTGAAATCCACAGGGGTCCAGACAGAATCCGTATGGTTGCCATGAAGTCCTTGGCTGCAGTCATAGATTGATTATACTCATTTTAAAAAGGTATTAATGTATAAAGCTTCCACAAGGGACAAAACCCACAACACTAAAAGAAAGCATCAATAAAACACTAGAGCTTTTCATTGGCATCTTCAAGAAGCAATGTAAAGCCAAGTCAAACAGCCAAAGTGCAAATGTCTGGGAAACTACAAGAATAAGGAGCAGCCATGTGGTGCCTCATCTCATGTGGGTCCACAAAAGTGTATCCCCCTTTTTTCCTCTTCCTCCTCAAAATACCTTCCAATTCTTCTGTTGGAGGCACTGGAAGAAAACTTCAATGAGCTTGGAGTCGGGCTCTTGGTGTGCATAACAAGAAATCCTCAGAAAGACCATGAATAATATCTGATTTTCTTGTAGTGCAAACAAACCATCTGAACTGTGTTGCAGGAGCAAGATGACCTCAAGTATTGGCATAGGTAAGGATGGAGAGAGGGGGGATTTTTACATGCAGGCAGAGATTTAAAGCATGAACCAGAGGGGCCCAACCACAAGGACCTGCTCGCCATCACTCAGAGCTATGTACCATGATGGCAGTGCACACAGGCCAGAGAACAACTGTGTTAGGGTTTCCTGAACGCACATGGCTTCTTCCCTCACCCATTAATCTCATAATTCACAATTACTGTATTTAATATACATAAATGCTGAGTGCTCCCCAGGAACTATCATAGGCCACTGTGGAAGGGAGAGGCTATGCCAAGGCACTCATCACATGTAATCACATCAAGAGCTGTTGATGTTCTCAATGCTACGAAATAGAAAACAGAAATGGGCTCCCAAGTGTTCACTGGCTGCCCCCAAATGCCTGCATGCCGGCCACTCTCTCCCAATGAGCAAGACATCATGCAGCCCCAGAGCAACCAGCAAAGAGATTATCAGATATAGATCCAGATACAGCTCCAGCACTGCCACAGAGCATGAAAAGCATGAAGTCTCTCCAGTACGTTTAAATGTAATGACAGATCGTGCTGCTCACCTGGCTCAGTTAGGCTCAAATGCTGGTTTCTGTTACAGATGTTTTATGCAGGAGGGCTCAAAACTGACAGGTTTTAACCATATTTGATAGATATTTGACACAGATATTGCTGGCTCAGCTTAGTATTACATGGAAAAAAACCCAAAATTTATTCAACTTTACACACTCCAACATGGAGTTTGGAAATGCTCCAAGTCTAGTTTTTACTTCTCAGCATCACCTCTTGGTTCCCCTGCAGAGTGAAGATTTTGCCTTGTTCCCCCCACCCCTTAAATACAGGGGATCATTCCTTCCTGCAGAGCATTGCTAACCGACACGCTGAGCCACTGCGTCTGAGGTCGTCACACACAGTGAGAGGTGTCATTAACGCATGACAGTGACATGTGGCTCTGTTTGCACAGCACCATTTCAATGTCATGGGAAACCTGATATAGTTTGGGGACTTCTATCTAAAGTGTGACATTCTCATTTAAAATGCATACATTTGGGAGAAGGAACAGAGGGACTTATCTGCTTGATGTTGGGCTGACAGAATTGCTTATAGCAATAAAGGAATTATCTAAATGTTTTCCAGAGAAAGCTACAAATAAACCTTGCACCGGCACTTCATATTTGTCACTACTTCTGCAAAGAGTCTTTCAGAGAGATTTTTAAAGGTTAAATTTCTTCCTGACCTTGCTACTGGCATGGAAGCACGAGACAAGTTCCAGGGGTCCATCCCCAACAGGTCCCCAGGAGCTCTGCGCAGACACATCAGTCCTGGTGACACCAGCCCCACAAACTGCACTTCCCCAGACACTGCGCTACGCCTGGTGTACAACACGCTCACCCTCAGTACATCAGCAGAGAGGGATATTGGTGAAATCTCCCAGCTTTGACACCAAGCTGCCAGGTAGTCCTCGGCAACTCACTCCACACCTCGGTTCTCCCTCTGTACCCCTGGGCTGGCCAGAGAGACCCGTCTCTGCGAGGCGGGGACTTGCAGTGCACAGCAGACTCCTGATCCCACCTGAGGCAGTTCCAGCACATAAAGAAGTAATGACAAAGCTGGCTTTGACTGCTAAATGGTGGGTCTTTAAAAAGACTTCCCTCTCCTGCTCATTTCAGAGTAAAACAACGTTTAGACATGGAATACATGCACTCTGGCCTTGGTTATACTGCAAAATATAAATGTAAAGTAATTGAAAGGGAAAGGTCTGAATATTTAGCTGATCTTTCCCAGACACTTAATTTCTTTGGTGAGTTAACGTATGAGAAAATCTTGGTCATGAATGCACTGTTTATACCAGAAATCCAGTAATAAAAAAAATGTTCTTAAAAGAAAACTGAAATTATTCTGGTATGCCTTTATGATTATGACACAGGGATTTGGGGAAACAAACATCAGCAATTGAAATGGGATAGAAAACTAAAATATCAAACAATTGGGCTTGCTTGCATCAAACAGTTTGGAGGACTACAACTGCTGCAGGTTCTACATTGCAGCTATATTATCTTAACAATTAGTCAGAAGACCACGGCCACAGCCAAACAAGTTCATATGTGTTGATGATTTCATGGTAGGCAAGCAATAAAAGATGAAAAAAATATTCTTTACATTATTTCAAAACTTTAAAAGAACACCACATTGTATATAACAGTATGAATAAATTGTTTAAAAAGTCAGTGTTATTTTAACAGCAATAGCTTTCACTAGCAGCTTTCTGAGCACAGCTGCGTAGGGAGGAAATTATTTTCCTAACATTTACTTCTTCCAAAGGCTAAAAAAGTCATGACTTCAACCTTAGGTACAGACTAACACTCATCTAAATACTAAGCCTTAGCTAAGGGTGCCAAAACCTTAGGCAAGTTAGGGGTTTACTGGTAGCAAATAAAGAAATGCCAAAGGGAAACAGCAAAAGTTAATGTATCTACAGTCAAATTAATATTCCAGCAGCCTGGACAGCAAGTAGTTTGAGTAAATATTGACAGCAAATGAGGTCAGTTACCTGAATTTCCAATGAAACCTGGAAATGTTTGGTATTGAAACATTCCCACATTAAACATTCCCAAACGTTTTGTGAAACCATGACCTTTATTTTTGTCGCTGGCTGCAAAATTCCCGCCCTGCGGGAAGAGACTCCAGCCCTGCATATTGCAGAGGACCAGGCGGACAGGCAGGGAAAAAGCACGGCGATACACAGCAGGTAGCACTAATACAACTACAGATACCGTTCTTCAGCACTCAAGGTAAGGTAATGAGGTGAATCAAACTCAGACCAAAGATTCAGCTCTGTGTTGCTACATTGAAGCTCAAGAGAGGACACAGAGAAACCTACTTAGGGAATTAATTATTACCCAACTCACTGCAGTGCAGGCTCTCCATTCCTCATCGGTGGCTGCTACCTGAGCAATTGCTGTGAGGCGAAGGTCCCCTCACTCCTGGCCCTACTGCAGCCAAATGGGACCTCAAAGGTCATTCAACCCAAATCACTTCCAATAAACACAACTAACTTGCCACATACATTTCTGCACAGGAGAGAAAGAAGATGGGAAACATCATCCTGGTACATGTCCGGTTAAGCCATGCAGCGTTGCCATTTCCCTTTCGCAAGGGAAGAGTAGCTACACTAAGGTGGCAGGATGAGGTGACTCCATCAGAGACACCAAGCCATTTTGTAAATGAAATCTTCAGTCCCTTCTGAACCCACCTGAATTTTCTCTACTGACTCTGTTTACCATCATCCTAAGCCCCCAGAATTGCCATCCCTACATCCCAATGCTGTCAATAAATTACCTAAAGTTCAGGGCAACAGAACGAAACACAGACAAGCCAATGCCCAGACATCCACTGCTAAGGAAATAAATTTTCCTTCACTGCATAAAATTCTAGGAATGTGCCATTAAAGTGATCAAAAGCTTAGTATTGGTGCCACTAAATCTCTGAGGGTTGCCATTTTGGGTGCCTATTAAGGGTTTATATTTATGCTATAAATCATCTTACTGCATTCCACGGAGAGCGATTTTAACACTAGGATCGTACCCTTTAACTAGTTTTTATATGAAATTTAAAGGCTGAAGAACAGTAATGGCACCATTAAAGACACCTACTTTTTGCTTCGTGAAAATAATACCATGCTACAGAACCATGAAAAGAGAAAATGATAGCAGTGCTAACCTGTAATAATTACACTAATAAAGAGAAAATAGCACTGAAGAAATTATGGGAGGGAAAGACACTAAAATTTCTGTGTCTAGCTAAAGCACTAACATAACCTTTCAGAGAATATATTTGCAAAGTATATAAAAAGTTCCAGTTATTTCAAAGGTTATGATTATCACCTTCCCTTATTTAAATTGACACCAGTTATTACTATACTTTCTTGGTCCAGAGTTTAAAAAATACAAGGAACATAAATTGTAGATATAAAATTATAGTGTTATTTGTTATTACACTGTTATTAAAATGATATTTACTGAGTTCAGGCTGCTTTTTCCCCTCCCAAGTGTAAGATTCAGCAAGGAACAGGAAAAGCCTGACTTTATGACAGAATTATCTAATGGATTTTAAACTTCCCACGTTTTCAGTGAGATGGAGTGAACAGAAGTAGAACCACCCCACAAGCACAGGCACCCAGCCACCAAGCTTTGGTACCAAGACTAGAGATGTCAGTCTTCCCACCACCCTGGGCAAGCCATGGGTTGTTCTGCCCCAGCAGCTCCTCAACCTCTGTGCTTCCAGCTGTGACCACCTCCCTTGAAGACCGTGGGCTTCTCTGGACACAAGCTCCTCTCTGCAACATGTATCTGCATGGAGGTCCCCACCTTTAGGTGGAGACGAACTGTATTAAATTTGCTCTGAGGCAGCAGCTTCTCCTGGGTTATGTGGAGGGTTGAAGAGGCTTCTCCAAGACTTTGCTACGGGCAGCAAAGAACAAAATGTGGCTCTGGGCAGGGAAAGGTCCGAGTCTTCTTGCCAGACATCTCTCTGATGCGCACATGACCATTAGCAGAGGCAGATCAGCCAAATACTCTTTTTTCCCCAGTCATAGACAGCTGCGGGTACAGAAAAGGGACCTGGGGTAGACTTCCCAGCATACTACCACGCATACATAGTGCCTACAGGGCAGTTCAACACCAGGCATATTTTTGTGCTTATAACCATGGGGAACATGCATGAAATTATGTCAGTGCTATTATTCCCAATCACTGCATCTTGGAATGTAATACTAGAATATTTTTTTTTCTTCACATTGCCAAAAATAACTAAAATTGTTGATGGCTCACAGTTGTAATCCACTGTTTCACATCAATAACAGCACCAGATAGTTTATACAAAGCCTCTACCATTTGGATGATTTGTTAAAATTTCAAGCTAATGGAGGAACAACATTATGGCATTTGTTCATAAATAAACAGCAAAAATCTTCTGCCTCTCACTCTATTAATTGTAAAGATTTGCAGTGCTTGCACCTTCGCTTCCTACTGACATCATCTGTATCACAAGCTGTCAGCAAAATGCAAAAAAAAAAAAAAAATAGAAGGGGAGTAACAGACAATTTGATGAGCACAACCGAATTTAAAGAGTTTATGCTGTTGCCTTCAGCCATATATCACAGATCATTATTCACCCTGAGAGGCATCAATGGATGCATTAGCAGAAACCAGTTCCCCAAGACACAGCTGAACACGTGACTGATGAAAAGGTAAAGTTTTCTTGCACTTGCTTCAACTTATTTTAAAAAAAAAAAAAAAGAATCTGAGTATAGCTTAAGCATTCATATGACTTAATTCCCCCTCAAGCAACAGCGAGCATGATTCAGAAGAAACCCAGCACAAAACCACGTAATTAAATGCAAAAAGAAAGGATCCATGGGTAAAATGCAACATTAGTTCAAACCATAAATCTGAACAATACATAAACAGGCACAATAAAGAGGGTATACAGCATGCATCCTGAATTACATGGAAGAGCCAGCCCTCATGTTATTGTATCTAAAGAAAAGCAGTTTGAAGAGGTCAGTGCAGAGGTGTCTGAAACACCTTACAGTCTGACAAGCACTACATGTTCCCTTTTACTAATATAATGGAAAATCTTTTCATTTTCAAAAGCTCTAGCCCATTGACAATGTCAGTAAAATTAATCTTAAGCATCAGAGGAAAACCTGCAATCCCTAGCTGGTAGCCATCACATCTCCTGGAAGACAGTGCCCATCGCCTGACTCTGCAACTGAAGCTCTGTTGTCAAGAGCAACTGGTAGCATTTGAGGGAAGAGACAAAAAACAAGAGGCAGATACTCCTTTGCAGCAGTGGAAGAATCCACAAGATCCACAACAGAAAAGATGCTATTTCAAGAGGACTTCTGTGGCTCTGATGTCTCCAAAACTTACCTCACCTAACCATGAAGGGCTCATGACTCACTGTGAGAGACTGCCTGTGCTAAAACACTAATTTCTCATGATCTCTCGGGTGCAAACTGAAGTTCCACCATATTAAGCAGAGGAAATGTTCCTTCAACACGGGAAAAAAGATAATCACCTCATCAGGCAGGGGCCCTCCTTGGTAGGTCATTCTCCAGGGACTGAAATTACTACAGAGCTACACTTTCTTCTGACTGTAATATTCACAATTAAGCAAACTAATTTTCAACCTTTTGCTGCAAGTTACATTTAGCTAAAAGGAAGTACCGAGTGACATTATTGCGCATTCCCAGATCTCAAAGGTGCTGTGCCACATAGTGTCTTCTGGAAGGGGGGGGTGGGGGGCAGCAGTTTATCTCCACACTAGCTAGCTGGGAATAAACAAAAAATACTCAAGGCACTAGCAACAGCTAAATCTAGAATTTTCTTTTACTTTTCTACTTATTGGAGTAGGGCATGATCTTAATTATGTTCAGAAATATAATGGTGCAGAACAGAGCAGTCGCAAACACCAACCCCTTGGTTGAACCACAGTAACAGCACATGGGTAGATCCAGCTCAGGGATCAGGTGGCTGTTCTGTTCCTGCAGCCTCTCTAAATTCCTTTTGGGTTTGTTTTTTTTTTTTTAAATCCTTTCTCTTTGGATTTGAAATTCAAAATAGCTGCTAAAGTAAAAACTATTCATCCACTCACAAATGACCCCTGTAACACTTATTTCATTCCCTGCTAACTAACCTCACTCATAAATCTCATTAGGGCTCTGATGAGTGGAAGGGCTGCACAAAAAGACAGGTGAAAATGAGAATCAGGTAGATAAAAGAAAAGTGCTGAAAGCCTGGGAAGAAACTGTCATTAAAAAAAAAATACAAAAGCATTTTAATATCTAAATGTAGGGTAAAAATTAAACTGTTTCAAATGCAACAAGACCTGAAACATTCCAGCTTATTTTGCTTGCTTTCAGTGCCGTGGGGATATAGTTAATGAGGGATGCGTTGGCTCAACGGTAACGCCAAGTCCAACAGCAAATATAGCAGATGGCTACCTCCTCCAAAACAAGAAGTCACTTGACCTAAAGTGACACATCCATTAGGTACAGGGCGCACAGCAAGTCCGACTCCAAAAGGGAGTTCATTGCGATGAACCTACACTAGAGCCGTTCCTGAGGCACAGCCCACGGGAAGGACCCACGCTGGAGCAAGGGCAAAGCGTGAGGAAGAGGAAGGAGTGGCAGAGAACAGTGACAGACTGACCACAGCCCCATTCTCCCCGCACCACTGGGGCAGCAAGGCATAGAGGAGCTGGGAAGGACAGGGTGAAGCTGAGCCTGGGGAAAAGGGCCTAGTGGGGGGAAAGGTGTTTAAATTTATCTTTGTTTCTCACTATCCAAGTCCATTTTAATTGGCTATAAATTAATTTTTCACCAAGGTGAGTCTGTTTTGCCTGTGACATTAATTGGTAAAGCAATGTCTCTGCCCTTATCTCGTCCCACAAGCTTTTCCATCTTATTTTCTCCCCTTATCCTGTTGAGGAAAGGTAACGAGAGAGCAGCTGGGTGGGCATATGGCAGCTAGATAAGGTCAAGCCACCACAGGGCTGCAGCAGTGTGGAAGCCTGCTCCAACACGATCTCCCCATGGGCTGAGGGGAAATGCCTGCTCTAGCACCTGGATGTCCTCCTCCTCCTCCTCTGACCTGGCTGCTTGCAGCTCTCACGCTTCTCTCCTCACTGCCATGCAGCATTTTGCCCTTTTTTAAATACATTTCCACAGAGGAGTCACCAGCAGTGGGGGGGGTGGGGGGGCTGGAACCTTCCAGAACCAGCTGTGTTTGGTAGGAGCAGCCCTGGCTTCTCCTCACAGAGGCTGCCCTGCAGACAACACCTTGCCTCTAAAACCCAACACACAAATATACCATCATAGAATGGTTTGGATTGGAAAGGACCTTAAAGCCCATCTAGCTCCAACCCCCCCGCCGCAGGCAGGGACACCCTCCACTAGCCCAGGTTGCCCAAAGCCCCATCCAACCTGGCCTTGACCCCTTCCAGGGATCCAGGGGCAGCCACAGCTGCTCTGGGCAACCTGTGTCTCACCACCCTCACAGGGAAGATTTTTTTTCCTTATATCTAGTCTAAATCTCCCCTCTTTCAGTTTAAACCCATAACCCCTTGTCCTATCACTACACTCCCTGATAAACATTCCCTCTGCAGCTTTCTTGCAGGACCCTTTAGGTACTGGAAAGTGCTATAAGGTCTCCCCAGAGCCTTCTCTTCTCCAAGCTGAACAACCCCAACTCTCTCATCCTGTCTTCATAGCAGAGGTACTCCAGCCCTCTGATCTTCTTTGTGGACTCACTCCAACAGCTCATGAATAAGAGCAACATCCTTGTTTCCCCCCAGAGCCGCAGCACCATCTTGCTGCAAACTCAGAATTCACCTCACGGGGCTGTGGCGTTCTGACAGGCCGTAAACTGTCAAACTCCTGCTATAGCCATCACTGTGGCAAGGACGGATGCCATTACCCAATAACTTTCTGTCATGAGGCAGAGGTGAGAGCTGAGGTGACCTCCTCCATGTAAAGGGAAACCTCTAAAACAAGGGGCAAACCGCAGTCCAGCTGGCTGGGACAAGCCGCTTGCCTCCATGCCCGCCCCAGATTTTCCCTGTGTGCAGACAGCAACTCCTGCTGATCACCTGCACTGACTTGAACAATCTCTGGAAAAAATGACTCACACCTGGAGATATGAACAATGAAACTGCCAGAAAGGGCTTTATTTTTCCCCCTATAAAACATTACTGAGAGGTATGGCTCCCAATTCAGTGAGAAATCGGCCTAATTTTACATTTGTGAGCAATGCTGCAAAGGCAATCACCTGCAGCACATTCATGGCCCCACCTGATTTACAACTGAAAATGAAACAGAGACTCTCATTTATTTATTTTTTTAGGGTTTCCAGTTCTACTATTGAAATTCAAGGAAAGTGTTCCTCTTCATTCTCTGTGCACTGCAGCCATGATGTGATTTGCTGAGGGCGTTTATAAAAGACAAACTCCAAAGAAAATAAATATATCAGAGGAAAAAAGTAAATAGGCCCTCACACATGTCAGTATGTTCTTAGCTATTTGCAGGAGTTTCATGGATTTGCTATTTCCACCAGCCATCAACGAAGGGATGAGCCCTTCCATTCAGGCACATAGGGCTACTGAATCAGAGGACGGTATCAGCAAAACAAACATCAACTCCCATTACTCTGGAGCTTTCCACAGACACTGGGACTTGTGACACTGCCATTATGGCCCCTCCACTCCCTAGGAGAAAGCGAAAATAGTTCAGTGCTGTCTGTAGCCTGGAGGGAGCAGATGTAAATGAACAGCATCTTCATGGCTTGCAACCATTTTGACACCCCATTGCTCAGTGAAGTGTCCAGAGAAAGCGTAATGCATTATACACATACAGACCACTTTTAAGCTGCTGTGTACAGTTACTTGAGTTTTGCTTCTCTTTATGATCACTAGAGCTTGCAACACATTAACCTGTTTTGACTCCTTCCCTCCTTACCAACTCAGCTCCTTTCAAGCATGTTGTTGCAAACAGAAACCACAAACTACGCCAAAGATGCTCCTTAGAGCCTCATCTTCTCAAGGTTTTCCCACTCCACATGATGCACAACTAACAAAGCAGTAACACGTCTGTGAAGGCAGAGTGAAGTTGAGCACCAGTTCTCACTCCTGTGGGGAGGCACATACCCACTTGACCAGGTCTGCTACTGAAATACCTTAACAAAAGAGGCAAGGTTAAAAGGAGGCACTGCAGGCATAGATGATGGCCACTTTTTGCTCTCACTATCGCTGAGAGGAAGCAAGCACACCTCTCTGCAAAGGCAGCCTTGCTCCTTGCCCACATAAAGGATCCTGCCCTTGTTTTAACTCCCAGGTGTAGAAGGAACAGGGTAGTGAGCCAATTTCATCATAGCCCTAAGGATGACAAACAGGCCTCACCCACAAAATGATTACAAACGTGCCATCTTGTTTTGACAGCAGTAGTGTTGCCATCTTGAGTTTTTCTTCTTTGCTGTGAAAGCAATGGTTTTCACCTGGCTCCAGACAGCTAGTCCCATGGGGTTCTCAACATCTGTGGCTTAAAAAAGCAACAGCAGACTAGAGCTCATGCACACAGCTAGAAACCATGACATGGCTGTCCTCTGAAGGGTTAAATCATAGCTGACCAGAAAAAAATCCAAAGCATAGATTCAGATTTCCCACAGCTGCTTTCAAGCTCCACTCCCCTCCTCTATTTAAGGGTTTATTTGTTACGGTTAAAAACTAGTGAAAAGATCAAGCACAAAACTGTCTTAGTTTTAAGAATTTCTTTGATTTAAAGGCCTCCATACACCAGTATATAAGGGGGATGTTTTGTGGCTGTTTTTTTAAATCAACACAATTACACTAGTTATAACCTCTAATGTAAACACAGGGATAGTGGTAGGAAGGTGACTTTATTGCTAACAGCCTGCTCCCCTTCTCACCTGGGAGAGCACCACTGCTGTACGGCAGCATTACCACATTACAGCTACCCCCGCATTAGGGCGCTGCACAGCTATATTTATAACAACCCTATCATTAACTCAGATGGAGCCGAAGTCAGGCAACCCTCTAGTTTGCTTTTTATTCCTCATCAAGGCAGCAAACCCACTGCCAGCCTGATATTAGGAAAACCTCTGGTGTCAGTGCAGCTCCGGGCTGGGGTCCAGGGTAACAAGGTGGTGCCAGCTGAAGCCCTTTGCCTGGCCACAGCGGTGCTGGCCCGGCTCCACTCCTGTGACGGGATTGTATTTCACCAGGGCCAAGGCACAAGGGACCAAGGGCCAGAAAAAACCCAATGTACTGATAAACAGCTGGTTTGGCAGGACTGGGAATGCTCCAAGAGCAGAGTACACAGCACAGGTGTGATGGCAAGGGGCTGCTTTTACACACTCGGCTTCTCGCATCACGCTTGTGTGCCCAAATTGGAAAACACAGATGGGCCTCGCAGCCTCCGTCCAGTGCCCCTTCCCTGATCAGCAGGGTGTTTCGACATGTGTTTAACTTTCTGCTTGTACTTACATCCCACCAATTTAGATAGGACTTAATTACGTGCTTGAATGCCTTCCTCACCTGGGAGAAATGTAAATACATACTTAATATGGTTTGATGAACTGGCACCCAAGGCACAAAGACCTATTTTGCTGAGCTAATGTAAGGACAAGATCATGTAAAGAAACACACCTTAGGGAAAGATTTCCACCATCGCATGTGAAGGTCTTTTTCTTCAGCAGATCTCTGCCTACTTCAAGCTGGACTTGCAAATACATCCACCTTATACTTTGTGTTGTGTTTGAGTAGAAAATAGCAGAAAACTGAAAAAAAACTTTTCCAGGTGTCCCACAGGAGTTGAAGGAAGATATGCATAAGACTGACTGCACAGCCAGGAAAGCTCCACACATTGCACTGATTGGTATCTGCACCACCAAGATCATCACTGGGCTTCAGCTACGCTCCTGGGATGCAAGACCCAACCAAAGATTTTAGTATCTAATCTTATGGAGTACTCAGCCAGATTATGCTGTCCATTAAAATCAGGTGCTCCATACTGTTGCAAACAGTACTGGCAAAGCAAGAAGTCCGAGAGCACAAATATAGAACAAGCTATTACAGATGAAATTAGATCACTTAGGACCAGGAAAGGAAATCAAAATATTATTTAGGTTTGTAATTTTATTCATGGGAGATCAAAATGAAAAGATAAAAAAAATCCCAATACCATATGACAGAAATATGTATTATTGCATTGCTCATATGATCGTAGTAAAAGTAATAGAGACCATAAAGCTGAGAAATCTGCAGAATAGCTTTAAATATAAAACTGAGATTACCCATTTTATGGCCAACATCATCTTCATTTAGAACTAATAAATATACCACACACGAAACTGCAAATAAAGCACTTCTGTAGAACTCAAATTTATCTTTTTTTCTTTTTAAAAAAAAAAAAAGTTACACAATGAAGCTGTTTTAAAAAATAAACCAATAAATAAAACCTCACATCTGTTGCAATTGTATCAGTTTGCAAGAAGATTTAATTTTGTTGGCAGGGTCGTAAGAACTTTAAGCGCACATACCACTAAAATAATGAAATCCAGCTTCACCCATCAGACTAAAAAAAAAAAAAAATACAAGAAAAAAAAAAAAAAGATGATAACAATGAAAGCTGGTGCCCCTCAGTGGAACCACAGATTTAATAGAAACCATGTTTCTATGTTGCCTACAGCCAGGAGCAGATGAAAAACACTTGTGCGATTAGTTAACAAGTGGTCATTTAATCTCCCCTGACAAACCCTCTTTTTCAATTTCAGGTTCTCCTGTTACCACTCGATGTTTGAATGCCTTGTTCAAATATGGACCCAGCTCTGCATAGATCACACAAGTCTGCATTCCTAGGAAGAACACAGATCCCTTCACTTATGACAGTAAAACTAGCAAGTACTTTACTGACTCACACCAGTATTTTCTTCTATTCTTTCAGGAATTTAATACAAGGATGATCTTAAGATTCCTGCATTAGGAAAAAGTCCTTATTACTGTACATGTGAGGCTTCCAGTACATGGGAGGTTCATGATCTAACTCACCCAAATCCACTAAGTGGCTCCAGGATACAGATGCTGGGAAATACTGTTATGATAGAAATTCACAAATCTGCTACTCCATGTGACTTGCTCCATGCCCTTCCTACACAGTAAATGTCAGGCAGGTCATTTTTTTTCAAAGACCAAGAAGTCATTTTGATTTATCTCCTATTTGCCTGAACTAAGAGCTTAAACACAGGCAGCTTTGCAAGACAGCATGGCACACAGGATGTAAGCACATGCTTAATATACATATAGGCTAAGAGAGGCACAACCACATTCATCAACTTATGTGCCATGCAATGTTCTCTTCAATGTTTATGGTGGGTATTAACCCTGAGCATGCAATGCAAGTTTTGACTTGCAAAGCATCCTTTATGATCATGGCCTTGTCAGAATTAAAACAGGTAGTGTGTGGTCTCTTACTTGAGCCTCCAAATAGGTCTGCCTCTTAGTTCTCACCCTACTCTTAACTTCTTAGAGAAGCCATCACGTTACAGCAATGTATAATGTGTAATACTTGCATGTGAACTACATCCTTTTAAAAGGGAACTTCTGGTTGTATCAATGCCTTGCAAGTACAATTCATGAGATAAAACAGGGAAAAAAAAAAATCATCTCTTGCTCCCCCCTTCCCTTATCTAATCACTTCATGAAAAATTACTCAAAGACGCCTTTAAGGCCAAGGAACACACTCTTACTCATTTGGTTTCCAGCCATTGACTTTTAAATGGATTGCTGGAAGCTGTGTAAATTTCTTAAATTCCACAACAGTAGCAAGGTACTGAACCTCCCTTTCATCTCAACTACTCAATTTATGCTCCAGCACACTTTACTGCAGATATGACCTCTTCCATCACCAACCAGTGATGTTGCCAGTATTAATGCAAACAGCCTTGCTCTACAGCTACGTGTGAAGAAATTGATTCAACTCATCTTGAATTGACATTAGAGGGGTCCCAATTAGCCTCTAGAAAGGTATTAGAGGAAGTATTTTTAGCTGTCCTAGACTGAAATAATCAACGTTTCTCCTGTCTAGCATTTGTGTTTCAAGTTTGATAGCTCAAATACTGATGATTGACTGTTCAGCCTGCTGAATCAGAAACAGTCATATTCCAGATTAATATCTTCTCCAATTAGTCAGTCAAGTTATAGATACAGGTTATGGGCACAAGTTAATAAGACATTGGAGCAGAAGTCTGAGTGGTTAAAACCTCCTTTAGCATAGTTCTTAAGAACATGTCTGCACTACATAGGTTGCTCATGTGTTTTGCTTACTAGGAGCTTTTAAGAACAAGAATTCCTTTATAATTCAGGAGATACTCCCCCCCCCCCCATTTGATTAATACTCAAAATCACAAATTAAA
Source organism: Aramus guarauna (assembly GCA_013400195.1). Taxonomy (NCBI): domain Eukaryota; kingdom Metazoa; phylum Chordata; class Aves; order Gruiformes; family Aramidae; genus Aramus; species Aramus guarauna. The sequence goes on from VXBL01010279.1 coordinate 517,884, forward strand.
AGTCACAATGTTGCTCCTCTGCCCCAGGAATCCTATTTGGCATTCATATCTCTGAATGAGTGTCTTACAGGTGAAGCAGTAAAGATTTATGAAGATGCCACTTGTAATTCATAGAGAAAAATGCCCACATTTCCTAAAAGCTGGGGACCAAGCCATTATGGAGCACTATTGGTCATAGGTTCAGAGGTGGTAGGGTCACACAGCCCGCAGCACATAAAATCTCACACTGCATTGTTGCTCTCTTTTCTTTTCAATGTAAATTAATGCTTCTTTGCAATCCAATTACTAGATTTGGAAACTCAGTTTTCACCCTTGACTGTACCCGATGTGAACAATCAGAACAAGTCAATTATACAGTCTTTGCAGTATTTACATTTATATACAATATATCGCACAAAACCAAAGAGAATTACCAAAGGCCTTAACTTTCAAAGCTGCTGGCATCTCTCACCTCAACACTCCAAATCCCTGAGGGTTTCCCACCATCCCTTGGGGACTAAAGGACACACCTTCCAGCCTAAGCAAAACCATCACTGTAATGAGACAAGAGTGAATATTTATTTGTAAGAACATAAGACATTTACCTATTGCACAGGACTAAGAGACATCCATGAGATGTATTCTGTAAAAGGATTCTCACAAATAAATTAATAAATAAAGTCAGTGTGCAGAAACTGCTGCTCACCACGAGAGGGCACTTTTTAAAAACCTAAAGCAAAAATCTACTTAAGAGCAGGTGCTATTCAAAGGAAGGAAGTAAGGTTTTGGGGATGAAGGAGATAAGTGCTCAAGGAAGAGCCAGCATAAAGATTAAAAAACGTGAAATGTCGATAAGCACACTCACGCTTGAGACAGGACGAAGATTCATGTGACAGTGATCATTTCTTCACCGGCACTAGTGCTGTGTGGACACTAAAGGTACTTTGCACGTCTGCTGTCATCTAGAAATGTCAGCTGCAATTTCAAAATGCTCACAAAGTCAACTCCGCATTTCTCTTCTTAGTAAGCGGACAATTTATGCAGTTACATTGCAATCAAAAGTACCAATATTAAAATATTCTTGGAAAAGAAACATTCACCTTTCCCTTAAACTCCAGAATAACATATGCTAACCTGCCAGCATCACTTCTGAGCTGTATTTATCAAGAACACGGTGGAAACTGCTGCAGACAGGGCAGAAGCACATTTCTGTTCCAAATGCTGCATGTTAGCTGAGAAAGCAGATCTGCAGAAAGGTCGTTGTTTCATATTAGAGGTCTGTAAAAGTATCTTGCATAAATTCAGGCCTCTTTTGCTACAATTCTTTTAAACACAGAAGATAGTCCATCACCTGCTTTAATAAAGATTGGATCATAATGCACAGCCACTGAAAGCTATAAGGATATATTTTTCCCTTTATCCACAATACTATACACCACAAATATAAATATTAGCATTTCCTCAAAACTTTATGAACAAATTACAAATAAAATGTATTCCTTTACAACACAATATAAAATTCCATGTTATTTTAACAAGTTGCTGGGGAATATATTAAGTATATTCAACCTAAAATGAAAAAGTATATTTTATATCAACCATTTTGAAAGCACACATGATTCAAACAGGTCCAGTTATTATCCTTTTTTGATTAGAGGGAAACAGTGATATTTTTCCCTGGCAAACACATTTGTTCAAAAGGGGAGCAGCCAATATTGGCTCCAATACCTTACCTCCTTACTCCATGTCATCCCATTCAGGGGTTTCCATGTCAATTTGACTACTAATAAACCTTTTGAAAACATTTCAAAGGAAACTTGCTCTCTTTGGTTGCTCTCAGATTTCTACAAGCCTGACATCAGGACTGCATATAATGAAACAATTAACAATGACTCTTTTCTACTCCTTGCCACCATAAAGACTGTTGATAATAAAAACCCTGTTGATAATAAAAACTCAGCATTTGTGTCAGACCTTCTTTATGCTGAAATATTGCTGTTTACAACACTAAGGAAACCAACAATTATAATTCAGCTTGCAAGAAAATCTGATTAATTCAGTGGGACTTCCCACACCACAGCAATCATTCACACATTGGCAGAACAATGAATGTAAGCCAAAATATATAACAGTCCTATTAATGCTGAAATGATCTAGCAGCAAAGGGGTATGAGAAGCAACACCTGGCTGGCAAAGAGAGAGGGCTGATGCTCAGTGATTCCTTAAATTGAGGATGCCAGAGGACATCTCTCTTTTTTTTTTTTTTTTCACACCAAACTCAGGGGCACAACAAAAACTGTCCCAAGAGTGCCCGGGGAACTCAACTGCTGTGTGCCACAACCTGCGCTTCTCTGTGGGTCATTTCTATACCAATAGACACCCACGGAAAGCACTTAGCAGTGAAGAAAGGCTCTTCAGGAGCTAGTCTGTGTCAAGATTAAAGGATCCTATGCCACAAAAGGAAGGGTGAGTTTTTTCCTTAGTCTTATGAAGTCAGAAAGTATCTGACTAGAAATATTAAATAATTTTGTCTCCTAAATTTCAAAACAGTTAAGCAAAAATCCTCCATCATGAATCCAGAGCTTATTCACCATCTCCAGAAGATGGTGCCATAATTTAGAGGTTACCACCTACCCTGTCTCTCCTGCAGAGCACACAATCTTCCTAGCAGACAACAGCACACAGGTGACATCTGAGGTGACACTTCAGACACTGGTTCATTAGAAAGGAACTGATGGTTGGCTATAGGGCTGTCCATAGCAGACCCAGCGCACCTCTGCCCCACCTGCTCCAGGAACCTCCTGGCAGGCAAACATCCATGGGGACAACCACAACTCCTTCCAGTATGGTCTACAAGCCTGAGACCTAGCTAACCCCCAGCAAGCCTAGACATGAGTCTCAACCTACACGCTCCAAACAGGTTTCCAAACATCCCCTAGCCACCTCTCCCCTTCCCCAGCCACCAGTGTTCTCCCTAATTGCTTGTCAGTGTTTCCCCTTTCCTTTCAGGCTTAACTGACCACAGCCTGTTTCACCATTAAGCCTACAGACTTGAGGTCTGCAACAGACCCGGCAGAAGCAGTGCTTCACTGCATCTGTAAAACTCAGAGCTTTCAAACCAGACTTGTTTCAGCCCTAGACTGGCAGTGACTGACGTCAGGAAAAGGGCTGACAAGTGATACAAGGGAGCCCTAGACCTCTCAGCTAGCTCCAGCCTGACGCATATGGCATCAGTTGTGGCAGGAACAGCTGTGGAGCAAGCCCAGCTCCACCAGAGTTCCATCAGGCCCACCACGCTCAGCAGAAATGCTAGTCATCTCCTTTGGTGGGCATCCTCTAAGCCAGCTTTTGCTCACAGGCTCAGCTCGTATGGCCACACATATTTAAGCTGTCCAAGGCAGGATTGTCACCTACTTATGTGTCTGTAAAATGACATTGATGTTAGAAGCCCAGTTAAGGTCCCTACATGGTACAGCAACACCTAGCTATACTGAATTCAAGATGTACAGCCCCATTTAATTGCTCAACCTTCTTTCCCATAAAGGATACAAGGATTTCTTTGCAAACAATTCCTACTTTATTTAAATAATTAATATTAAAAAAAACCCAACAGTGCAAACTATATTCACCATTTGGGACCATCCCAACAACATATTGCTTCAGCAGAGCTCAGCACATGCACAGTAACAACAGTACTGCTCTCATTGCATACTGGCTGCTGTACTAGTCGACCCTGACAAGGGGTACTTCCACTTACAGCCAGGCAAATTCAGTGAAATTTATCTGTAGAAATATTGCACTAGATATTGTTTAAAAAATATGCTATGTGAATCTCTACAGAAACCTCTGGGGTGGAAGATGATAGGTAAATACAGGTGTAAAAAAAGATAATTATAGATTATCAAGCCCATGTCCCTGTTTGTACAATTTTTGTTTGAACTAATTACTGTTTTCCAAGTACACCTCATACAGACTGGGCAGGCAACAGGCATTCTTAACGCTAAAACAAAAACCCTGCTCGAGTTGAAATATTTAGCTGAAAACCGTGACAAATTCAGCAAGACAGTCCCTGGAGTCACCGTGGTGCTGGCTCCAGAGGGAGCCACTGTCTCGCTTTTGCAGTGCCAGCAAGAGGCCAGCACACAGAAAACAGCAACAACCGAACCACCAAAAAGGCTTTCCAATGAAAAAGCAGAGAGGATACAAGGGGAGTCTCTCCCTGATTAAGCGCTGAATAGCATAATGAGGGCACTTTCCCAACAGTAAGTGACAGCAATCATGTGTGGTACTATTGTGATCAAAACAAAATAGCTTGCTTTATAAAGAACACAAATAGTTGAGCGTTGCCAAAAGAGAGGGAGCGTGGGTACATACATGCATGTGTGTGTAGCAAAAGAGCAGTTTATATTCAAAAAATATGCCGAGTTTGAAAGCCCCCTTGTTGAAAGAGCCTGCAGAAGAACAAACCAAACACATACTGCTAAAAGATAATTGAGACGAAAAGCAGTCCATTGGAAAGAACTGCGGATAAAGACGTAAGAGCATCTTCTACTAGAATCCTCCCAAACACCTGTAATGTCATCTCTCCCCTTGTTAAACAACAGAACAAGGCCTCCTTTGTCATTGCTTGAACTGCACTGAACCTGGCCGGTGCTCAGCTGAACAACTTCTGATCATTCTGGTCATACAAAGCAGATGAGAAATGAGCAGAGCGGGAGGGTGAGAAAGGTGAGTCTGCAGACCTCGACATGGACACAGCATACAGCCAAGAGTGAAGACAGAAGTTCATTATTTCCCAGGGGAACGAGTCCTGGAGGAGCAATTATATCCTCACTGCAATGAGGAATGGGATCAATTCTTGGGAGATATACCCAAGATAGTCGTAAAACAGCTTGCTCAAGGGGCCACCCAAGCTCCCTGAGGGGTGCTACTGCCTGCACTAAGCTCTATAGCCATGTGTTGATCAACACCCAAACTAGCTAAACTTTAAATATCACCAATTTCATCTCCATAAGTTACAGTAACAACTTGGCTGCATTAGAGATATATTCAGGGTCACACACCATCCCAAAGCTTCCCTCAATTCACTACCCCTTCTTTGTGGAGGGGAATGGTCCATCTCAAAGCTGTGTCAACTCTAATCCAGAGCAGAGCGTTTGCCTTGATCTCTTCTCAGAAGTCAAAGTGCAGAGGGGTGGGTGAGTTATGGGCAGACGCAGTCCAAATACATTTTCCTCTTTTACAGTGGTCCAAGTATGACTGCCAACTAAAATCAAAGTTTTGTGGTTTTCTGTCTGCATAGCAGCAGTCAGCCTTTGTGAGTGGAAACTAAATCCCAGAGACGCGCAAGAGCCAGGCTGGCAAATGCTCTGGCTTCCAGCAAAGCAAAAGAGTGCATTTTGCAGATAATAAAGCGACGTGACGCAAGTTAGAGAGACTGGTTTGTTTTAACTCTACCTGCTGCATACCATTAAAAAACCTAAGACGTGCATCTCTGCTACAGCTCATTCACTGGAAGCCTAATGGACGTAAGTTTAACATATCGCTAACCAGGACTTAGCAGAGAAGCACACTGATTTTCTCAGAGAAGATTGCCAAAGGAGTGCTCCCGTTTTATGCTGTATAACGTAGCAAGGCTGCACAGAGCAGCCAGGTTCTCACTTCCAGCAAACGTGGGCATGCCAAAACTCAGCCTCCTCCACTCCTGTTTACATCAGTCCCTCAAACACTGCCTGGCAGCAGGATGTCCATCAGGAGCTGGTTATGGCCTGTGCCCGTTCAGGTGAGACTGGCCAAGCAAAACAGGAATGCAATAAACCACACAGACATCCTTAGGCAGGAGGTGGTGGCTGCCAGCTCTGCTCTGCCCTCTGAGCGAGTTCAGAGCTTTGCCCTCCACCAGCTACTTTATACCCCAAAGGGGAACCTGACAGGAGCACATGCCAACTTATGGGCATGTTTGCCCCTTCCCATGCAAACCCTCGTAGCACAACTAAAGGTCACAGGCAGCTTCACAAGTTCTTCTTAGATGTCTGTCTCTCACCACTGATTTAGGTAGACAAATTGGACCACATGATGTCCTGACATACAGCCAACCACCACCTGAAAAAGGCTTTTGTCTTATCTTCTTCACCAGCTCTTTTCCCACCACATCCACAGCCTTTCTCCGCACAAACATCTCACCAGCAGACCTGCTCCGTACAGGGAGCGTGGCTGACCTCCGGCACCCCTCAAGTGCAGCAGCCCAGTTTTGTTATGCAATGAAAATGCTTCCACTACCTAAGAGCTGTTCCAGTAGTGCTGATTGCTCGCTCACAGGTAAAGATCTACTATCAAAGGAGAGAGCAGCAAAAAGCACCACGTGAAGTGGCTCCTTTCACTGCAGTCTTCCTGAGTCCCCTCTGCAAGATAATGAAGTGGGGGACTACAGCCCCAAACATATCCTTTTGCTCTCGAACTGATCATTAGCTTCATTTTTCCTCATACCAGAATGCTGTTGTGATATAACACTGTTTTCACTAACACTCATTACACCACAATGAGCATTTTGCACAGAAATTCCATAGAAGAAGAATTACATTACTGGCTGGATGCATTTACTATATCAAGCAGAACAAAATCAAAGAAACGCAAGTATGTGTGTTTAAATGAAAAGCTGCCTTTGCTCAAGCAAAGAAGATAAAGACAGTAAAATGTATAAACAGGAAAAACTAATTAAAAAAATAAAAATTCTTTTGAACAGTCAGGATGGTCATTTGGAAATAAATCTTTATTCTTAATGCATTAAAATGCCTGCTATGTCAAGCTTATTGCCAGAAGAAAGGCTGCTTAGAAAGATAATTTTCTTTCATTAATGTACAACAAAGTATTTATATGAAGAAATTCCAGACAGAGAGCAAGACTTTCTTCCTCCCTCTGCCACCAACATGCTGTTGAATCAACCTCCCTTAAAAGACTCAATCTGCTGAATTAAGGGAAAATTGAGTAGCTCACAGAAAAAGAAAGGAAAAAATAATAATAAAAGAGGACAAATGAAAAGCTTGGCTTGACATGTTAATCTCTGTTGCTTTAATTATTGTGTTTAATGTCAATTGGGGAGAAAAAGAAATAAAAGACAACAACAAAGCCATGTGTCCTGGATGCAGCGTGCTCAGCAGGACTTCTGCCAAAAGCACAATGTTTTTATCAAAACAGCTTCTGATTAAGCTTTCCCTCTTCCCTCTGACAGTCCTGTGCTTTTTCATTTCTTGATTTAGAGCCAAATTAGCTACCCGTTCCAAGGGTTAATGCTCTTGAAAGTCTTATTATGGTAGCTATCTGCTCAGAGCTGCTATGTGTAAACTTAAACATACAACAAACCCCAGCATGTTATGCCAATACTACATAAAAGAGATAAGATAGTATTTCTTGGACTGTGCAAAGTCATTGGTAGCACAAAGAACTGTGGCAGACTTAAGACTTGCATGTCCTCTGGTGAGCTTAGCTTGGAGGTAAGCAGGATAAGTACTCCCCTGCCAGAATAGACTCTCAAGCCTGGCTCCTGGCACTGCAAAATGACAGGCTGCTACAGGGAACGCATCTTTCACTTGAACCTCCCCATCAATAATTTGAGAGAAAGAAATGCTGGCTGCAGCTGAACACTATTTCTGGTTGATTGACAGCCCTAGGCTAAAAAAAAAAAAAAAATTAAAAAAAAAAATCACCTCTCCCTTTTGTACTATTCGATCCAGTTTCTTGTAAAAGACCCCATTACAGCAGCAGGTATCTGACCAGTACTTCATGCCACAAGGAATTACATTCATCCCTGCCTCATCAGTGTGCATCTTAGAGGCACTAGAAATCACAGCAGTCCTAGAGATTAAATGCTTTAAAAAAAATAATAAACCTGGCACCATCATTTTCCCTTCAACAAAAGGGAAACCAGTAAGCATTAAAACAGAGGGTGAAGTCAACTGGACTGCTCTTAACTGGTGTGCACCAAAACAACTGCAAGTTTTGGCACTGGGTCCAACACTGCACCAGAGCAGCGAGGGCTCCAAGGCTTCACATCTTCTCCTTTACCCATAACTGCCACATGCAGGAGGGCTGCCCACAGCCTGCTCTCTGCACGCTCGGATCATACCCATTCCAAGGGTTAATGCTCTTTAAAGTCTTATTATCAGAGCAAGAGCTCTGAATTGCAACCCACTGATCTGCTCCTTGTCCTGATCTTCAGGCTGGCCAAGGGCTCCTAACCAACATTTCCTTTGCTCATGAGGTTTCCACACACTTCAATCAGACTGTGGGGAACAAGAGAGCAGGGCAGGTCTGTTTGCAGCACAAAAAGAAGCAACTTTATGAATAGTCATTCAGAGAAGTGGTACAATGAGTGGTCCTTTCCTCTTCCCCAACTACCGCTACGTTTTAATGGACAGAGCCTGCAATTTCCATAGTGATACTCCTATCCCACCTCTTGGAGGAACTCAGCAAAGCATTTCAGGAAGGGGAGTACAAAGCACTCTTTGCAGCAGGGTTGTCCTAATTTGGTCTTACAATCAAAGAAATGAGGCAGAGAGGCCACGTCTCGCTTGCATGAGGTGAGGTTCTTTGTGGACTGTCAGACCCAAACTTCTTCCCCACCCCACGGCCTATTGCCATCAGCCTACGCTACCTTTCAGTGAAGCTGCACGGGTTCATTAGAGCTGTAATAGCTTTCTTTATCTAGCTGTTTTTTCTGCAGCACATCTCTGAGGCATAAACCAAGCCTGGAAAAAACCTAATTAGCGCAGACAGCACTGCAATGCAATTCAATGTTAACAGCCTCTAAGTTTTCAGGAGAGAGCCCAGAAAGCGATAAATGCTGGTAGACTGAGAACTAATGAAACCTCTGAAAATGCTTGTGGTAGGGAGACCCTATTGTATAAGGATTTCGATTTGAAAGACCATAAGGAAAAGCTTTTTAATTACAATAATATATGTAAAGACAACTGTTACTTCAGTACTGTGCTTGTTTAAGGCTTTTTCGTTAATTAGTTTACATGAAGAAGCAGAAGGGAGTTAAGAAAAAAAAAAGAAAGGTTATTTGCTCTAAATATTAACATTTGTCTGTTAATTTTGATAGTAGCTCATTCATGGACTGTACCACAGTTCAAAACTGAGAATGAGAAAACTTTTCTCTCTGTCTTGCTACACTACGGAATTTGCAAAATGCAGATTATGCCCTATAGAACAGACACAAATATTGCAACTATTTCCTTATTATTTCCTTAAACATTTCTCATTAAAGTATTGGCATGGGACAGAAAAGCAGCAACACATCACTGAGCTGCAGCCAGAGCTCAGCTGAAGGTCAACCAGCCCCATATAACAGCAACGTGACTCCCAGTCTGCTCTGCCAGCTCAGCTTCCCAGGAGCAGGGAGGCTCCCAGGCTCCTGCCATCCTCACGTGGTCCCAGCCTCACCAACACAACGATGCTTGGCTACATCTTTTTGGGAACAGGGAGAGCAGTTGCTAAGAGGGTTCAAGCTGGGTTTGTTCTTTAGCACTGACTGTGTTTGAACCAATATGATCTGTGTTCTTAACAGTGAAGACAGGTTCTGCATTTGAAGTATAGCAAACAGGCTTAGAAGGCAGAGCCACCTACGTTTCAGCACCTGATTTCCAGAGGGTAAGAAATTCACCCCAGTGAGAAGGCTTCACAATAGCAAATGAAAGGATAAACTATTCTTTTGAATGGCTTCACTATCTTCTCATTACAGCTTCGTCTCTAAAAAAGCTGCAAATGTCAGCACAGTCTGGTAAGGGCAAGAAACAATGTCAAGACCTGAAATCCAAATAAGCAGATGTAGCACCTACTCTTACCCCAGTCAGCACCTGTGTTCCTGCTGACCACTTCCTTCCATTAACAGGCAAGGTGCTGCAGAGAGGAAAGAAAACTGCTTCCATTTGGTAATGCCATATTATAAGCCAACCCAACCTTTCTTTTTCTACAGGCTAGTCTAGATGATATTAGGAACTAATTAAATAAATAAGTAAATAAATAATCTTCTAAGCTTGACATCTTTCCCATGCACATATAACCCTTTCCTCCTATACATCAAGATCCCCATGGACTCCACACAGTTGTACAAATGTAAGCCAGTTATTCACAAGCTATTTTCCCTTCATAGTGGCATAAGCATAAAGGTGGCAGCAGGTACCATCACTAGCAGCTCCCAGCTCAGCCCCAAGGTATAACCCTGAAACAAACAGTGACCTTGTAGCACCTTGGGTACAAGAGCATGGAAATGTAGCCCAAAGGAAAAGGGTGTCAGGACAGCTGGGACAGGTCTGCTAGAGATTAGCCATGTGACTATGGGCACCTCACTCTCCATCACCTGCCACCTCCTCCTAATTTTACCAAATCTCTCCCTTTTTCATTTAGATTCTGCATGAGCATAAGCTTCTGCTGTCCTGCATTCCTGAGAATGCCTCGACCTTTTCCTGCTAAAAGTACCTACAAGAACAGGGGAAAACAATTTGCACACAGTTTAAAAGGAGCTGCTAAATATAGTTCCCATTCTTCAATTGCCTTACAAACTGAAATGGAAAAAGGCACTAGTTTTTTTCAAGATACCGAGCTTCCACTGAAGCATAGCAAGAGACCATTCTCTATGTGTAGCGGTTTAGTCTGTCTGCCATGAATTGGGACAGAGTGAAAGCCTCAGAAATGGCAGAAGCCAAGTACCACAGAGTAGTTTTTGCCTTAAGACCAGCAAAGACTTTAAGTTAAAATTAACACAGAAGATTCTGACAAATGCTTCATCTCTTTTCCTTTTAAGAGCCAATAATGAAAACTGTAAAGTTGAGACCACATTTGAAGAAATGATGCTGAGAACTGACAGATAACCAAGGGTTAGAATAGACAGACCTTCATTTTGTATTTTTCCTTCTAGCTATCCATATGGCAGGCAAAACCCCCTTTAGAAGTGTCCTTTCTTCCTGAGACAGTTTTTAAGGCAAAAGTAGGCATAGTCCCATGAAGTTCAGGAAGATTACTAAAATGAAGTATACAACTAGTCCTGGAAGATATTTATTATATTGGAAGAATATCATCTTAATGTCCTGTTAAAGATTTTTTTCAGGGTCATTGAGAAGACTTTCATGATGCACAGTGGTCTAATGAAAACTTGAAGCTTTTTTTTTTTTTTTTTTTTTAAAAAATGTTCACTAGACCCCTACAACAATGGCCCTGGAACAAGAGTTTAGTACCACACCAGCTTCACTCCAGATTAGCTTCTAATTGGAGCTGTAACAGTGAAGTAGTAGGAAAAAGGCACCGAGGTCTAAAGTCAGTATCTTTTGATGCACCTCTAGCATCATCTCAAAAAATAAAGCCACGTCCTAGACATCTGACAAACACATAAACAATGGACTACGTACAAGCTCAACCCCATTAGATAAATCCATCAACCAAACATCAAGATAAGTAGTCTGTCCTCCTGAAGGCATTTTCTTCATGTGAAGGACAAATTTACTCTCAACAGCACATCAGAATTCAGGCTGCTGCTCCACCCAACATCACCTCCTTCACCTTCACACAGTGAATGATTTAATTGAGCCAATTACAGAGCTGAAAGCAACTCAAGAAGAAAGAGACAAGGACAGTTTTGCTTTGCAGTGGAAGTCTAGAGAGCAGATATTAAGGGCACACAGCACCTTCCAACAGGAAAAAGGACTACATGATGTGCTAAGGACTCCACCAGCTCTGAGCTTTCTGTAAGAAAGCTTAAAACGTTAGGGGGCACCTTCGGGGAGTATTTAAAATGAGAATAAAATAGGTTTGGTCAGCAAGAGATGCCTTTGGATATTTCCTTTTAACTATTCCCAATTGATACTACAAATTTTTCATTGAGGCTTGATGCAACTCTCATGCAACACCATGTTGCCCTCTCTAGGAGCCTTGAGGCTCCAGCACAAGGTGGAAGAACCTTCAGAAAGGAAAAACACACTGCAGGCAAAGGCAGCAACACTGCTGATGAGGACAACAGATCTTTCTTCACTGCTCTGGCCATTTTGTTTGACTACTAAAGCAGCCAGAAAAGCCCATGATCAGAGACTGGCTGCCAAAGAGCATCTCCTGTTGAAAACCGTTCACCATCAGGCAACTGAAGAACATACACGGGAGGAAATTCACATTTGCGTTTGCCTGCTTAGCCTGTAAAAACTGAATCCTACGACACACAAGGTTGCTGGCTCTGACTGCTAGATGCTTCCACATCAAAGCAAGAATTGGGTTTTCATCTGCTAGAAGTCAACATCAAATCCAAAGTTGCCTTGACAGCCCTCCAATGGCATTTAATCTCTTTGGCCTGTATTACTAATACACAAATCAAACATAATAGGATTTATTATTAATTTCAACCAACCTTCATCAGCTATTGCTTTAGTTTTACATGGCATCTAAGGACCAGTATTATCGTTCCCTTCACAGCAGTAAGTTGCCTGAATAAAATATAAGCATAAATTGCTTATGTAAGATATACTTTTACATCATTAACACAGATCAATCTAAATACCTATGTCCACTCATAAATTTTTTCTAAGTTTAAGTACATCATGTGATTTATCGCTGCTAAAGAAAGCAATAGCTTACCAACATCTTATTCTTTTCCATCAAAAACAATTTGGAAGAATAAGCTAAACCTCTTTTATTATATTTGCTTTTCTGTTAAATTTGCTTGTCTGTTTAAACAGTCTCTGAATTTAGCATACATCTCCTGCATAGACATATTTGTTAACCATGTCCCGTTTTCCTTTCTTTGCATAGCTGACAAAGATTCGTAAAACCAAATTCATACTTCTTGCACAGCATGCCCAGGAGATGTCTGAAACACGGATTTTGGGTTTAACTGTTCAGGCAGCAAAGTAGAAAGGAACACCTGTTTCAGATAAAAATACTTTGATATCATACATTTCTAATGAATAAACACTACATAAAAGAAACAGCAAGAACTTACATTCTCTACCTGTGACTGTTCCATTTGTATTTCTAAACTACGCCATTAGGCAGAGCTTGGCTTATGAATGACCGTAAGACGTCCCTGAAGCTGGTGGAGGCAGGCACTCAGCTCCTCAACATCTCAGGAATGGAGGAAGCATAGGAAGAAGGCATGACTCCTGCTCCCTTTAGAAAAGCCCTTTCCATGGAGGTCCATAAGAAAGGAGATGGGGAAGAACCCAAAATCCTCACACCAAAAAAATTGCCCATTTCCCTTCTCAACTGCATGCTAGGGAGCAAAGGAAAAGCCCTGAGTAGAAACCTACATATGCCTGTATCCACCGTTAAAAATATAACATAAGAGGATAAAGAATACACAAACTGCCAGCGTGGCTTATCCAAGGATGAGCTCCAGTTTGCTAAATATTTGTTCCAACACAGGGGCAGAACAAGGAAACTACAAAACACTCACAGAACTGCTCATCCATACGCTTGGAGTTACTAATTTAACAATGAGAGTAGAAGCGTGAACAAAGCTAACATGCCTGTGTTTCTTTCTCTCCAAAGAGGTAAAAGGTCTGTAAATCATGCTGTTTTCCTAAGTTTTATGAAATACCTTGATGTTTAATGCTGCTCAATTACTGCCTCCAAAGCAGAGAAGCTTCTTCATTAATTGCTATTTTTCTCTGATGATAAAAACCAGACTCAAAGTCACACCGAGCACCACCACACAACCTCTGTATTTCACCCTCCTGCTGTCATGAATGACACCTCTTCACCTTTTCTCACTGTCACCGCTGTTGAACCTTCTGCAGAACTGACAGATAAGGACCTGACATGAGTTTCTTTGGACACCAGATAGAAATGAGATTTGGCTGAGCACCTCAAACACAGATGGAGGCAAGTGCCTTGATGTGAAAAAAAAATGGATGTATTTTCATCCCTCTTCCTCCCAATCTCTGCTCTTCTCAAGAAAAAACACCAGAAAAAAAAATATTGTGTAAGAAACAGAAATGGAGGAGGCAGGGAGGTAAAACAAAAACAAACAGATTATTATTTGGCATAAATCTACTCTAGTTCCTAAAGGAACAAATAAAGTAAAATGAGAAGACATTTAATACACCTAACTTTCCCCTTTCACAATATTGGGCTGGTGCCCAGAATTGAAGGAGTGATGCGAGTTTGCTCATATGAGCCAAAATAAGCAGTTTTCACTTGACAACAGCATCCTTTACAAGGTAACAATTACAGTGTTTGCCACAGATCAGGTCTAATTCTTGCAACATCTCAGACTGGAAAAAGTTGTTGTTTTTATTAGTTTTGAATAAGGTCAACTTCCCTTTTATTCATTTTCCTTGAACACTCCTTTTCTACCTGGCATTAAATCTCTCTTTGGACGTTTACTCAATTAATTTGCCATAATTAAATTGCGATTACTCCACTTAGGAAGTGAGCTGAAATCAAATTAAAGCAACTTTAATTTTGAAAAGCGTGCAAACACAGAGGTTTAATGAGGTTTAAATAATCCTTTTTAAATTCACACCTTTAGTTAATTTAATTAAACTTTCCCAAAGATCCCTGTATGGGCATGTTCTATGTCAAGATGTATTTGAGAAAAAAAAACAGCGAAGGGAAGAACACCACCCATAGAAACAAAAAGATCAAAGGCAATTCTGGCTACAAACTTTCTCTGCAACAAGATGAGATCACTTATTTTTCTGCTTTTAAGTAACCTGCTAGCAACAAAACTACGGGGAAGGGCTTGAGATTGGGGTGTGTGCATCTGTACACACCCTCAGCACATCTTTTTCACTGCTTACACAAGAGGGCAGAGCAACGAAAACACAGACCTGAGATCCCTTTATCAAATGAAGAGGTGAGAAATTATAGGGAAATGGACAGCAATAGCAACCAAAAAAACAGGTAAAGATAAATTAAACCTTTCCCTATGGCAAGACAGACTACGTACACAGGTATTTATAGAGACTTCTAAAAGAAAGTGTCCAGGATCCACATAAAGGAATGACATCATGCAACACCGCTGTGATGACCGTGTGGTTGTGCATAGTCTCATTAGGGTCTTCGGGAGGCCCTCTGCCCTTTTTGAGTGGGCAACGTGGGTTGTCACTACCTGCAGGGTGGCACGAGGAGCAGGTTGGATGTTTCTCATTTGACGCTCCCTCTCCCCTCTTCCCCCCCCGCCCCAACTACCATGCCAGGCTTGCTAAGCAAGACAAGACAAACATGGTGCAGTATCAGCAGCCCTTTGGTTTTGACCTCCAGTTCTGGTATCAAACTGACTGTTATTAATAGTTGGTTGTGGCTGAAAAATTTCTGGTTGACTGACTTGAATATTGCTGCAAACCCTTACCCATGGTTTGTGCTTTTAGTAGTCTTGAGAGGCCCCTTGGCGTTGGAGGCTGCTCTCAGTGCTCAAGGGCATGTTCCTGAAATCTTTCCTGGATGATTTCTAAAGTCCTCTGGCCATCATTTCTTCTTCTCCTGTGCACTCTCCATCTGCCTTCAGAACATAAGATTTGCTTTCCTCTCTCCAGCAATATCCGTTCTTTCTGAATGTGCCTGAAGACAGCCCCCCACGTGCAAACCACG
Source organism: Aramus guarauna (assembly GCA_013400195.1). Taxonomy (NCBI): domain Eukaryota; kingdom Metazoa; phylum Chordata; class Aves; order Gruiformes; family Aramidae; genus Aramus; species Aramus guarauna. The sequence goes on from VXBL01010279.1 coordinate 533,433, forward strand.
GATGCTTGTGAGCACATACTTGCAGGCTGGTGCGTGCCCATGCTCACGTACGGTTTCCCCACCAGCGCGTCCATCTGCAACTCCTCCTGCCCGGGATCACAATGACTGACAGCCTCCAACAGCCACTACATGTCTGCAGCCAGTGACACATGCAGGGCTTGCCAGTTCAGACAGCACTTGCCAACAGCTAACACAGACACCACTATCTAATATCACTATTTTCTCACACCTCTGCACTTTTTTCTTTTTTTTTTTTAAATAAGGGTAGGGAGAACCAGCATTGCAGAAGGTTGTGAGCTCGAGCTGGCAAAACGGTGCAAAGCCTGGCCCTGCCAGCTGCCCACGCTGGCGCTGGGATGCAGCAGGACCCCAGCAGCATGTGCACAGGCAGGTGTGTGCCCATGCTAGCACAGTTGCATGCAGACCCATCGTTCTCTGTTGGGATTTTACCGTCCTTATCGCTACCAGGAGCCCTGGCAGAGCCGTGCACTGCACAACCGGCGGAAATCAGTGAGACTGCTTACGCACATGCTTATGTACTGCTCTGAGTCAAGGCTTAAAATCAAATGCGTGCCTGAGTATGAAATAAATCTATTTATGGCACTGGAAGCTGTGCAAACTACACACCTCTTCACTAACTCAAACTGCCATTATGCAGAGATCAGGCACTGACAGCAAAATAAAACTCAAGAGTTTACATGTAAAGACTGCCACAGACTAATTCAAAGACAATTTCAAATTAGGTAAATAAATACCCATCCAATCTTTCCTTCAAATATAATGAATTGCTGGTTTAGTTCAGGCATCCACATTTGCAGCTCAAAACAGCAGAGGATTTTCTTCTTCCTCCTCTCTCCCCGAATGTAACAAGTCACACAAGGTTTATGCCAGAGTCACTCACATCTGCATGGTCCTGTTCATCACTAATATGAGCTGTAATTTCAGTTTTAGAAAAAATAAATACTGGAAGGGGGCAAGGGGGAATATAATACCATTCAGGACTATACAAAAATGGTCAGCCCTTAAATAATCCCAGAGCACCACTTGGATTCACAGACCCTAGCAGGAAGATATTTCTAGCAAACCAAGGGCACTGGGAATGAATTTCCCCTCTCTCCCCAACACAAAAGGCAGAGGCACAATCAATTTGTACCAACAGCAGAACTTACACTGGGAAACCACAGGGAGTAGGTTAATTGTGAGATTGTGAAGAAAAATAACACTTGCCACAAAGCAATTAAAAGCTGCTCTCATGAGTGTTCAGAGTCCTTTGCAATTTACTCAAAACAAACATGTTTCCCCAAAAAGAAAAGAAAATATCAAAACCCCTCAACCTTCAACACAAGCTCATTACTCCCTCTGGGCTACTCTGAAACAAGCACTTGCAGTGTATTTTGCAGCTCTCAAACTTCTGCTTTTACATTCATGCGAAGATCTTGCCTATACAACGACTGATAAATAAAACCAAAATATTTTGCTGTGATTTCCACACACTTTGCAAATGTTTAGGAAAGCAGGGAAGGGTCAACTTTGTGCTTACATAGAGTTAGGCACATTTGAAGGTGCTCCAAGTCATCACTACCTGACCACCTCCAGGGAACACTGGGGAGGAAAAGCATCACACCTGGCTGCATGGGGGGAAAACAGTCCGATTTGCTCAGACTTTGAGAGAGGCCGACAAGAGCTAGAAAGGGCACAGAGCTCTCTGCACGGACTGGCATTGGCTCTTCACAGAGCTCATCCCAGATGCTTTTCCGAACTAAAAGCAGCATCACGGCACGCTGCCAGCAGAACTGCCCGCTGGCTGTGTTCCACTCGCCGCGCCAGCCCCGCGCCGGAGCCTGCTGAATCCCACCGCGGGCACCTCCTTCCCCAGCACGCAGCGGAGATGCCGCAGCAAAGCCCTCTTCGCCGGGAAGCATGTGCATTTTGGTGTGAAACGCATCGCTGAGGGGAAAGCAGCCAGGCTTCCCTGCCCAGCTGAGAGCTGCCAGGGCTTGCTGCCAACACCAGCCAGCGCCAGCTTGCAGCAAGGCAAAGATGGGGCTTTCAGGATGGGCAAGGGGTCCCAGGCAGACAGGATTGGTTTGGTCACAAAAGAAAGCAATACTCAATGCGTTCTCCTGGCTAACATGTTGGTGCTGTAGGGCTTGCCATTTCACAAGAAGAAAAATTTCCTGCAGAAGGGAGGTGAAGAACAGGGCTGTATCAGACCAGGACTAAAGACCACCTGAGCAAGTGACATGTCCCCAGAAACCAACTCTTTTCAAGAAAAATGAAAAATGAAAGTTGGCAAGTCAAGGAGAGAGAAAGAATAAAAAAAATAATAAAAAAAATTCAAAGAAATTTGATAAATAGTAAAAAAAAAGTCAGCAGCTTCTGCAAGTTGCAGAGAAGGAGCTGGTAGCAGCACAGGGGCAGTTTCATGACCAGCCTTCAGCATCTTCCAGCAAACACCTCTTTGCCTTTCAGACAGCCCCAAACAGCTCTCAGCCACCCAGCAGTGACTTCATGGGGGGGGAAACCACGCCAGGGCCTTGTGAATTAGGAGGAGGCTTTTGTAAAGGATATTAAAGCTCATGCTTTGGGGATTAAGCCAGTCTTTATCTGTTAGAGATCAGGATGTGGCTAACAGTAGGGGACAGATTATCTGCATCTGCCGACTGGGGAGGATTTACACCTTCTGAAGCATCTGTGCCGGCTGTTGTCAAAACCACCCTTCAGCCTAAGCCAACACGCTTCTACGGGCAAGAAGAGAAAAGCTTTCTAGGTTGCATACAAAGGCCTCCAAGTGGCAGCACGTAAGACTTTTCAAAAGACTTTCAGTAATTTGGAAGAACAGAAATGAAATATTGATTGTACTGGGCCTTGGCAGAAGTTAATTTTTCAGCAGTGAAAACGTGGGCTGGCCCTGGCTTGTGAAATCTGCCCAAGGAAACACCCGTCTCAAAGTCATTTAATATCAGCCGGGAGATCTACATGATGGGCAAAGACCCCCTGAAACATCCTGGATTTCTCCAGGTTTCCTGGGGGGCGGGGAGGGGGGAGGTACATACAAAGTCTCAACTCATGAATAAGAAAGAATTCAGGTCTTCAGTCAATCCATCCCTCCATTAATCAGCTCCTGTAAACACTAAACATAGCCGTTCCTTGGGACAGGCCCATGGTGTAGCCATCTCCGAGGTGCTCATGAGAGTGCGTGCTCTGCACAAGGTTACAGCAATTGCGTAATATATTTACAAACTCTTTAAATTAATTTATCCCAAGTTCTTTAACTGTGTCCCCACCAACTGAATGACTTATATCCATTTATAGTTACGGCACCAAAACAAACAGCATATTAAATCTCCCAAAAGCTATTTCAGAGAAATAAATCAGTCAAAATATTCCCAAAATTCATCTTCCAGAAAAGCTGATAATCACATGCTCATAAAAAACAAATGTTCAACTGGAGTCAGTTTTGTAATATATTAATTAACATAATTTTCATCTGCGGTGACAACAGGCCATCTGCTACTCTGGCATCACAAGAGACTCTGAGTTTCAAGGCACTTTTAGCAGTTTCTTCTTGTGCATGGCTGATTTTCATCTGAAAACTAAGCAAGAGTTTCTTATCTCTTTTTGGATAAGCACTTCCCAACAGGCAGCAAACAAACTTTTTTGGCTGGTAATCCAATCCCCCGTATCAGCTGCTCTCGGCTCGCTGTAGCATGGTACCCGGCAGCCGGTACAAGGCACGTTACTCCAATATCCATGCCAGGATCCTGGCTCAAAGTCAGAGAGTACTCGAATAGGAAAAACCATCTAGAGAAACAGTCAGCAGGACTTCCTCTGCAATAAATTAAGTACAAGCTTCAATGGCAGAAGCTATTATCTGGATTATCAATAAAATTGGCTGAGGGGCATCGGAATTACAACTAGACACCTCTACGGACGCAATTGTCTCTGACACAAACTTGCTGAGCTACGGCCTACTGGCAAACTCAGACATTTTATTTTGATTTCAGAGGGAGTGAAAATGCCAACAGAAAACCATCTCTATTTGTCCTGACTGTCTCTACCTTCCAGCCTCACAGTAAATATGGAAGAACACAAAAATGGGTGAGGTTTTCCTGACTGTTATTGTCACTCACAGGCTCCCATAACTCAAAGTCATCATTTACACTACTCCCAAATAGCACCTGAATCTGCGGAACCCCAGGGTGAACAACCATCATTTTGGCAAAGGTAAGGGTTTAGAAAAAATCACCCACATACTGTGCAATAAGCCTCCTGAACTTCAGTATGAAATAACAACCTCATAGTTAAAAAGCAGGTTCATTTATTCTGCTATTTATAGCTTAATTATGTAGATGAGCAAGCTATTTCAAAGTCAGACCTGATAAGCAGCAACAATTTTATAAACAGAAAATCCCTTGGAAGATGAAGTTCAGTCCCCAGCTTTGAATCCAAGCTGAGAAATGATGCACCTGCACCACGCTGAAACCCACACCGGTGTTTCAAGATTTGCACAACATTGATGTCCTAGAAGTTGTCACCCTGTAGCTTTGAGATCTGCTGACCTTCCCTTCATCTCAGTGTTTGCCACAGAGTCCCGGCTGGTCCTCAAGTCATCACAGACCCTAAATTTTTTAAGGGAGAGGATGCCGCATCCTTCACAGGTCTGTAAGACGCTGAGCGAATTGCTGATGGTGGCTATCAATAAACGTAACCAGACCACCACTGAACGTTTCCGGGCTCCAACACAAAACATTTTCCAAACAAAATCTTACGATGCTGATAAAGGTCATTTACCAGAAATCAATATTTGGAAACAGACTCCAGAGTACAGGAGATTAACACTGCTGACGATGGTATTTACTTTCATTAAAAGTAATATTTGCAATAATAGAGCACTATTTCATGCTACGTGTGACACACGTAGGGAAACCTAAACTATTTAAATGTAAATGAGAATGTTCATATTTGACACCAAGACTTTGACATTCGTTATTTGCCAGAAGTATTAAAGGATTTCTATTTACCAATTTTAGCATGCAGTGAACCGTACATGTTTTTCACCAGCAATTCAAGCGGTCCCTGCGCTAGCTCTCGCCTGACCCCTTCCAGTCTCCCGTCCCCATCCCATAGATTACATTAATCCTCTTGTTTGTTCTTTCTTTAATTAAATGATACAATCTTTCAGGGAGTCTGCAGACAGATATCAGCAGTTAGAACTTACAAAACCTGAATGTACTCACAGGAATAATCTTTACCATGTTAATTAGCCCCCAAAATCACAATGAAATGGTACCCAAGTTTATTAAGGAAGAAGTATATGGAGACAAACTGTAAGTATAACAAGGCCAAATTTCCCAAGTTCCAGATTCTGGCTGTTGCCTCTCATCACCAATAAGCATGGAAATAAATGACCTGACAGAGCTGGATGAATGTCTATTTTAGAAGGGGTTTTTAATGGGCATCTTAAAAAAAAAAAAAAAAATAGCTGCTCAGACAGGTTGAAGTAAAATTGATCCTCTCTGGTAACAAAAGACTTGAAGAATTCCCAAGATCCCTTCAGAAGAAGCATTATAATATTTTATTGTGACATTTAACATAGGGACCAATTCCCTGTCTCAGGCACCAACCTACAGGAGAGCAATTCATCTGGAACCAGCAGACTTGCTGGGGAGAGACTCAGACTCATAACCTGGAAAGGAGTTGATAAGCACCTAAAAGACCTTGATGGATTTTGATGAATGATGCGAAGAAGCCAAATAACTGACTTCCATTTCTGTTTTCTCTCCTTTTTCAATAACATGATTAATTACCCAATAATCTGAGAAACTGGTCACTGCGACAACTCAACCACCAGCTTTTAGTTGTTATCCCAAGGAAGCGATAAAGTTTTTTTTGATCTTAGCCTCTCTTCTTCTGTCTCCACTAATAATATTTCAAGAGAGAACAGTTTCATCTTTTAAGAAAAAAAAAAAATATTACAGAAATTCTTCAAAGTGCTGCCTCTCTAGCAATTAAAAAAATGACAGCCTGTTAGAGAACAGGAGGATATATGCTATTTTTGTATACTGCTAAATAGGTAATGCCATGCCAAGGCAAATCAGAGCTGTGGCCTGACTAGCACGTATCCACAAGAAACGCACGAGTACACATCTGCCCTGAGACCACCGCAGCAGGCACGGCAAAGCCTCACCGGGTCCCATCTGATCCTCCCCAGTGCAGGGAGGTGAAGGATTGGGCCCGGGGCAGTGAAAAACATGTCTGCTGGAAAATCATCTTAATAAAAGGAGAAGATATAAAGCATGACATAATTTCTGGCATTTTCCCCAAACACTCACTATAATGCCACTCTCAGGGAACGTCCAAGTCAGAGGGACACAGACCCGCTCACACCACTTTTGGATACGGCCCGTACCCCCGTGCCGGTGCTGGCACAGGGACCTGCAGAGATTAAGGTTTCTTATGAAGACTTTTAACCACCAAGCAGTGAGGTTTGGAGTGTTCGAGGGAAGAAATAGAAAGAGATTTCATTAAATTCTGTGACAGTATTATATAGGACATGATCCCTCCCGGCTTGTAGGGATCTGAACTAGTGACCATAAGGTCTCTCCCAGTTCCACGTCTCAGACACGTGGAAGAGGAAACTTTCACACAGCAGCTCATGAAGCACCGACAAGATCTACCTTTATCCTTCACCAAGGGCAACAGCTTAGTAGGCTCAAGCAGATAACATTTATTCTGCAGACAGCTTTTAAACAAATAAAAGATTTGAAAATATAACGTTATAGATTGACAAAACCATGAACTTAAAATGTTTTGTATGAAAGAACAACAGTTTGCATTTACTTATTTAATGCTGATGGTGTGATATGTTTAGCCTCCTTCATAATTCAAGGCAGTACATGTTTTTGCTGTTAAGGACATCGTTAATTTGAAATCTAATCATTTGGAGAGAAGTCATGAGTGCTTTCAAGTGTTTTCACAGTCACATTTCCATAGTCTCACAAAATATTCAGAAGCCTCTCCTCCAGAAGATCCACACTAACAACAGGCCAATACAATGACTAGATGGGACCAGAACGTACCACACCATGGTGGGACTTCTCCTATACACAAATGAAGCTGGTAAGAAATGACAAAATGGCATTTTGTCTTAGAGACATAATGATTTGCTACCTGTAACAATGCCACATGCCATTCTTAATAAGCAATCTGAATAGTTGAGCGTGCTGCATGACCCTAACTGTGGTCACAGAACACCAGGGTCTCCAACAAAGACGCACAAAGGATTACAGCTTCCTTATGCCCAGCTTCTTCTCCCCTCCCAGCCTAATGGCCACTTACTGATTACTCTCCTGGGGGTGGCCATCAGCGTCCATTCCCCACCCCAAACACTCAAGCTCGCAGCTAGATCCATGGCAGCACGCTTTTGCCGCTCCATTGCTGTGCCACATAGCTAAGTGGCTGCAAAAGAAGAAAAAGCTTCATGCTGTGTGATATTTCTGCTGATGAGAAACCTTTAAAAATTTAAAGCACATGAAAAAAAGCTTTTGTGGCCAGACAAATAGCCCATATGCTAGCAATTAAGTTATATACGGGCAATATGGTTGATTGTCAGCTACGAGAATACAAATGGAGCCTTTCTGACTTTCAAAAACTTAGCTGCAGCTCCACACACTTCTGCAAGACTCAGTGGCCACAGCAACTGGTCTCTGAGAAGAGGGATTCCCCTCAATGGGATGCTGTGCATAGGCAGGGCTCTAAGGGCCTGGCTGCAAAGAGAGCTCTATTGTGCAACGCCTCTCTTGGGGCTTTCCCATCCTGCACACCCTCTCGTTGAATAAGTCTTTACACCCTTTGGTCTAGAGTTTCAAAGCACGCCGTCCCAGCCTAGAGCTTGGTTTTTCCTCTCGTCCAGCTGGCTCCACGCTCCGCTCCCTCGTGTAGGGAGTCAAGGCACAAGCCAGTTGCAAACACAAAACAAATCCCTTCCAAGCTCCTACTTGCTTTAATCTCTTGGTTATTGCAGCAGCCCTTGAATTTACAGATGTAACTTGCACAGAAAAAGGAATTGTGATTTTTTTTGTTTGTTTATGTATATTTCAAATAGCCAAACCCCCATGTTTTCCACACATAATTAACTGTCACTTCTGTCCCCCCTTCAGACCACGCTGCTTCACTAAAGCACATCATTAACAAAAGCGTCAGTTGACTAAATTGACGTGCTCCAAATGCCACTTAATCGGCAGAAAACAAATCTGGTAATAAAACTGCATCTACTAACAGGTCACTAAAGACTAAGCTAAATTCACGGGCAAGCTTTAACCTGACTACACATGCTGTCGTTTTACACACAGACATATTGGTGTCACCCAGATGTTGCTATGTTTGTGGCACTTGTTAAGACACCAGTGACAACCAAAACGCATGCACTGAATCTGCCCATTCATAAACACAGACATAAAACTCCCAGGCACTGGCTCAGCCCATGTTTCGATTCCCAGCATATAGCCTGTGTCTGTTTTAACTTTGTGTTTCACATTGCAGTTGATAAGTAAGATTTAGCGCAGCATGACTAAAAGCTTAAGTCCTCGTAGCACACACCATCTCCCTACGATTAAGACAGGTCCCATACGAAGTCACAGAAGAACTTCAGAGTCATGGCCAAGAGGGGTCTAACAGGGAAAGGCACCATTTTCACACAAGAGCCTTGAGCCAGAAACAGCGAAATCCCACCAGAAAGCTTTCCCATTACATCACAAAGTTGACATTTGAAATCCCATACACAAAAGTGAAATAATTTCCTTTTCATTTCCTGAAGACAAAAAAAAAAGTCTCTCTGAAGGAAGGAAGTATTCTTCTTATAATTACAGTTTGGATTCATCTGAGTTTTGCAGAAACGTACAGCCTTTGGTTTGCAGATAGGTCATTAGCCATGATTACTTGGAAGATTTTGTGAAACTTAAAAATGAGATGGTCAGACTCCTGAGTATAGAAATAATTGCTTTTATGGCGGATTGCTTTGCTTAGTTTCAGAGAAAGGTAGACTCTGATAAACTGTACTCTGCATCATATTTCCAAATGTGTGATGTTACGGTTCATTTAAGGTCCCCTTCCTTATCTATGCCTTTCCTCTATACTACTCAAAAACTCATTTCACTTCCTCACTTATACCAAATAGTCATCGCTATTGTTGCTGCTGTAGAGAAACTAGAGCTTGTATGGAAGCAACACATGCAAAAATGTAGGAAACTCTGGCCCCATAACGTGAATTCCCTCAACCCCACTGCACATTTTTGGAACTTGAATGCTTCCCCAGCAGAACTCCGCGTGCATGCAAGCCAGTTATGTGGCTCACGTCTAAAATTAAATCATTCCTCCTTGTCTGAGCACAGAGCAGCCATACTAACCCAGTTGTAAATTGAAGATATTTTGCTATCTGCCATAAGTCTAGCCAAAGTTAGTCACATTATTTTAAAGAACAGAGTAATCACTGAAAATTTGCTGGGGTATAGCAAGGAGACAGAGCAATTACAGACAGTCCAGATGGTTGATCAACAGACTTCAGAGTTCCCAATGATTTGCAAAAGCTTTCTGACCAAACTTTGGTGGTTTTTATTTTTCCCTAGAAATCAGAGTAATCTGCCTCTTGAAAACACAAAACAAACACAACACCACAACACATAATAAGGGGATAAGAGCGCGATGAAGTTGCTGATGGATGTTGCTGGTAAAACTTCAGCGCAAGCCTACCTTCTGCTCTCTTCAAGTGGTCTTTGCCACACTGGGACCATTTGTTAGACCGCAGCCGCTGCCAAACTGCAAGATGATACCCCTGACAGTAACACAACTCATTACACACTGATTTATGGAACGAGAGCCCAGAGGGGCCCAGCACACAATCTGGAGGGGAAAAAAAAAATTTAAAAAAATGAAAAAACCCACCACCAAATCCATCTACAGAGGTGACATTTAATAGGCTTGTGCATTTTATAGTAGCCTTAAGTATGCTTTTAAAAGAACCAGGGAAGATGTGCTTATTCAGAAGGAAAATTCACTACTTCTATCTCCCAGTCCATTTTATTATATAGCAGCCTGTAGTGACAGCTCTGTTTAAAGACTAGCAGCACTCTCCAAGAAAGCGACATTTGGGCACAGGTGCCCCCAAGGAGAAACACTAACACGTTTTGAAAACACCTTGCAGATACAGCCAAAACACTTAGCTTTAAGCTGTGAAGATTTTACACTTGGCAAATATTCAGGTCACAGCAGAAAACACTCCTTTTACCTTCTCCCCTTCTTCCCTGCAGGCTCCCAGACTTGGCCACCAACTCTTCCTTCTTTGCAGCCGGAGCTGTTCCCCGTGCAAGCTCACCTCACCTTTGGGTGCAAACGCTGGGGACAGTTAGGGACGTGCAGGAGGCCGACACGAGGTAAGGTTCAGCGTGCACGGAATTAAAGGTGCCTCCTGGCCCTTCTTTTTCTCCCAACTGCTTCCTCATCTCAGGTCAAGGTCTGCCAAGGTATTTTACCCCAGAAGCCTTGTAGAAGCATGGCATCTCATAATCCCCCGGGACCTGCAATCCCAGCTGCAAACACACGAAACACGCTGCGGCAGAGCTCTGCCAGCACCTCTGCAGGTCATGGAGCCGGTGGGAAGAGCTCTGCTATCTTGGCTACTACTCAAAAATTTCCCAAGCAACTGCCACAAGAAATAGCAAGGGACTTCTGACATCCTGGCATTGCCCGCAGACAAGAAGCCCGTTTATTCTTCCAGGAAAGCCACAGAGAGCCAAGACGAGAGGTGCCAAAACGCCTGCGCGTATGTGAACAGCAGGCACCCAAGCACCCCTCGCTGCCAGTCGGTCCTTTCCCTGTCAAGTTTCCAAAGACAAACTCTAACTGTCCGCCAAGCGTGTGGTGCCCCTGAGCCCACTCACCCCTCACACAAACTCCCTCCTGGGCCTTCCGGGAGCCCTGTCGCAAGGGAAATTTCACAACGCTTTATTGAAGTGAGTTGGTATGCCTCAGACAAGAACGTTATACGAGTTAACACCCAACAGTCCATCCTTTCAAAACAAACACCCGCATGCATGTTTCCAGGTATTAGTTACTAATATAAAGTACTGGGTTTACCTAATACTTTGCCCAGGAGTTTAAACTGAACTGCAGACCATGAAAATTATGAACCTGGAGATGGTGGTGGGGAAACAAACAAAGCAAGGTGACAACTTCATGTTTTAAAAAGAGTGCTACCAATTTGGGAGAAAAAAAAATACACACTTCATTTTGTCCAAACCAATGAAGTAAGCAGCAGAAAATGCAATTTATTTTCAGTATGTCACACAGTGAGTGCATACAACTGCCTAAGAGCCTTCCCCCTCCCCTGCTCCAACTGGTTAGGAGCCTTCTACCAAAGAAGTTGAAGCGAGAATTAAATCCTTAAACAGCTTGTGTTTGCAGGAAAGAATGGTGTCAAGGAAAACAAGTCCAATTAGTCAATCATACTGAATTGATAATAAAAACCAACATATGAAAGCTCTATTTTAATGTTATTTAAAGCAACAATATTTAAACATTTTATTATAGAATGAATAAAATCTTGTCATATTATTATTACATATTATTACAACAGTGACAATCAATAAATTAATACACACGAATTACAACACAACTATAGCACTTGGGCTAGCAAGAGGGGAAAAAAAAAAAAAAGATCAAATCCCAGTAAGAAGAAATGGGAAGGATTTACAGCTAACAGCAGTGTTATGAACAGCACATTAAATCTCAGACAGATGCAAAGAGCTCAGTGACAAGACCCCTCAGATTTTTTTTTATTATTTTTTTTTTAAACACACCACAGAGCTGTACGTTGCAGTTCGCAACATCAGGCAGGCAGCCAGGCATGTACAAAACCACGCACACACGCTTTAAAAACATGAAACACTTTCTCCTCAGCAATGCCACAGTAATCAATGTTGGGTTCAAAGTGGTGCATTTTTATTTTTTTTTAAAGTACAGAAAAATAAACAACAAAAAGTAAATTTATTTTCATTTGCACACAGTAAAAGATGATCAGGCAAGCAGTTTCCTGCAAGCAGATCTTTTTTATCTTTCTATGTAGTGACTACGGTCAAAAATTATTAAAATCATGATATTTTGAAGCTGACCTTTACGCTGGCTCCAATCTTAGTATCCAAAATGGGATGCGAGAAGAAAGGGAAAAGTACATAGGGAAAACAAGATGTGCAAAGCCGCTACACTAGCTAGAGCGTACTGTCACTGCAGCAACAGTCTGGGTAGTATTAAAACGTTTCAGCCAACCTACCGCAGATTGCAAATCTCATTTAGCACTGAAACACATTTGGTCTTCGCTCCAGGTACCTATTACTACACTGCTTATGATAACACAACACTTGAGAAAGGCTGACAGACACCCTTTAATTAAAAGAGATTGAAAATGTACTTAAGGCAGCACAGTTGGCTGCAGAAAAAAAATCAGTGCTTTCCTTCATCAATTTGGAACACTTCTATATATAAAGGATATGGATGGTCTCTTCCCCCACTTTAATTTAACTGAAGCTGGTTCACTTCTGGTTTGCCAGGACCTGCTCAGAAGTGAGTCCTACCACACTACAACCCTTCCCACAGCAGTTCCTTGGCCAGAAACTATGGAGGGAGAAAAAAAAAAAAAAAAAGAAAAAAAGTCAACTTTATTCTCTTTAGACGTTGCCAACGGTCATCTCAACACACTTCTGCCTTTTTTGGCATAACACTTGAAGTTGCATCATCCTTTCAGCTCCGCATTTAAAAGGCATCACCACACTCAACACTCATGCTTTGGAAACCTGACCTCATCACTGCTGAGAAACAAATATCGCTTTGGACCGCCTTTCCCTCCCTTCTCCAAGCTGATCACAAAGAAGCCTTGGGTCTGCCACTTCACAAGATTCACTCGAAGCTGAAGTTCAAATTTATGACAGAGGATACCACAATTACCACTTTACATAAAGGGTGCGTCAGTGCGCTGAGCTGATGAATTTGGACGTGTAATCTAATTTCAAGTGGAAATTCTGCTGTCTGACATTGCTTTTTTACTAGTGAGACCTGTTCTTTCACTCCCTGTGAGCGAGTCCTACCAGGTCACCCAGAGAGGCTGACAGGGCAACGCAGCAGTCCGGGCCGTGTCCCCCTTCCTCGTCGCGCTGGTATTTTCCATAAGGGCAGCAACGCAATGCTTTGCCTAACTAAGTACTCCTCTGATTTTCTGGAGCAGATTCAGAAAACACAAAGTTTTGCAGCTAGATCTCAGAGAAAGAAAAAAAATAAATAAAGGGAAAAACCTCTTAGAAGAAGAGAAGAAAGAGAGCTGTGTAGCTCAGCTGGACGAGGACAGCCACGTGTCCAGTGCGCTGCTCAGACCCAGGGGGTCAATGCTGAAGCCTGAACGCCAGGATCGGCTGGGTGCGATCCAAGGGCTTGGGTTACACAGGTCAGGCTTGATGATCTAACAGTCCCCCGACCTAAAGTCGATAAACCACATTAACTAAGCAAAATTTTATAAATTAAACATATGCATAAAACAGTAACAAAGGATCTTCTGAACCTTGACTTGAAAGTTCTTTCCTAAAGGGAATAGTAAATATTTTTAGAACTACATTTGTGAAAGACAGACGCAATCCAGAATTGTATTACGCCTTAAGACTTCAAGTGCCTCGCTGTAGGAGGGAAGAGGTAGAGAAGAGAAGGCAAAGAGCCACTTCTGACACAGAGGGTGTAATTATACCTCTGACCACCTTCGCATCAAGGTCTCAAGGTTACCCAGGTTGAGTTCTGGCTAGCAGATAACAGGCATGGTACATAAACAAAGTAACTGTGATTTCTAGTACCTGTACAGGTATAATCTTACCATCTAGTATTCACTATAATATATTTTAAATACCTATACACCATCGACAGATACATATACTAGATCTATACACAGATACACAACAGTATACATAATTTATACATAATACAATTACATAGTATTTACTTCTAGGCATAGCTACAGAGAAAGTATTCTGTTTCAGTATTCCTTTGGGTACAAGTGGAATACTCACTCTAGGGAAAATGCAATGAAAAATAAATGCTTTTGGGACCATTTGAAAAATCATCCCTTTATCTTGCTGACACAGTGATAGGTGACACTGTCATTTATAAAGTTGAACAGTCAGATCTGGAGAAGGTGTCATGCTTCAGTTCTGCAGCAAGAGCCATTTGTTAGGGAGATAATGCATCAACTTTTCTTTAGGAAAAAAAAACCTACATTAAGTTAATTTTAAATCCAGCAGCTTTGTTACTTCACTGGAATCCTTAATCACACTGACTTTCAAACAAATGGTCTTGGCTCTTCTTTTCTCCTCTCTCCTGGTATTTTGATATTGCAGGGGTTTTTTTTAAATGGTCTCAGCACTGGTGGGATACTAAGCATGCTGCAGCAGCCCTGGATGTCCCACCTTGGTGGTGGTCAGGAACAGCTTCATTCCAAAGATAATTGCACGTGCACTTACTCGCTATTCACTGTAAAGGTGGTAAGCTTCCCCCTCCCAGGAGCACACACAGATTTCTCACAGCATCATAGGTCTCTGCTGTTTTCCATTACTAGTTTCCCATATATAGGTCTCCTTTTTTTCTCCTCATTAGTGTAATCAGGGGGCCCTACGTGCATTATGCATGAAACAGGGTATGCGTCCAAAGCACCAAGCAGATGTGTGGGTCCCCCTGCTCGCCGGGTGCTCGTGGCTGTTCCTAATGGGGCTGCGGAGAGCAGAGAGCAAAAGATGGTCCAGACTGCACACCTAAGCCCAGGGAAGCAGCGTAACAACGAACAACTGCTGCTCAGGATGAGACCCTCCTACGTAACCTGCCTCGCTTCACCGGCACCAGTTTTTTCCTAAAAAACACAGATTCAGATCTCTCAAGTTCCTCATCTTTTCCTGCATAGGGGGTTTCCCACCGACTGTGTGTTTCCAAAGGAGAGCTGGGCACCCTTGGGTGCAGGTCACCCGTGGAAGCTCCGAACCTGCGTGAGGGTGTCCAAGAGGGGCACCTCAGAACTCAAACAGTCTGATCCCTGTCACACTTTAAAAAACAAAGTACAATGACTGACCCCTGAAGGGCCAAGCTTTCGACATAAGGAGAAACCAAGGCAATATTGAAAAGAGCACAACAGTTAGAAAATTTCTGGGAGCCCCTGGAAAGGAGGTCCCCAGATCACACAGGATTTCATCTCTCTCACAACAAAATGCCCACGGCTGTTCGTTCTCTCCACCTGCCCCGCTGGGTCGGTTTCCCACACGGATGCCCCCACTCCCAGAGCACATCTCCCGCCGCTGCTGCACCTCGAGGCCACGCCACAGCGGGGGGAGCAGAGTGAAACACGGATACAGACTCACCGCATCCCCTCCTTTCCTTCCCTCCCCACCCAGTCGATGAATAAACCTCCCGGATCTCAGCTAATGCCATTGGTTGTATCTCATCTTCACCATCACATGCTATTAGGGAAAAAACAAACAAACAAAAAAAAAACAAACCCACACAAAATCAACATAGATGGCAAATCTGCTTTCCTCCTCTGTGGAAAGGAGAGGTATCTGCACAAGGGAAGCCAAACCCTCTCATACACACACACAGGCTGTGCAACAGCCGGGGAAGTATACACAGGCCAGTTCTCATGTGACTGTTCATGCACAGGGCTTAAGGGGTGGGGGGAGAAAAAGAAAAAAGCTGGTACAAAATCCATACATCAAAGCCTTACCACCTAAAGTGGGATGGAGATAGGTATTTTTAATACCACAATCCCAATTTTCATAACCCAGACTACATCCTTCAGTTCTCCAACAGCTGAGAGCAATTTAGGAAGTCAGGTTTCCCCAGGTCCCGGGCAGGGACACGCTTCCCCCTCCCTCACCCCTGCTTTCAGGCTGGGTTTTTTTGCATGCCACCATCTGGCAAGCTGAGCACATACCAAAACTGCCCTTTTGAAATAAAGGAAGCAGAAACCAAAAGACAAGCTGTGCCTTTCCAGCCCGAGGGAGGGACGAGCAGCCTTTGCAGCTCCCCACGCCTTTCCAAACCCGTTCCTGAGCGCCCGTCCCCCACCTGGCTGCAGCGGGGGGACAGCCCAGCCCTCGCACCCCTGCCCCAGCGCGGGTGGGATGCCAAATTCCCGGCTCAGCAGCTTGCCAGGTGACAACACTTCTCCCAGGTGCTAACGCAAACCAGGCTGGCTATTAGCACCTTGTTTTATTTAGCGACTAGTTGCTTGCCACCTTCTGCAAGACGTGCCAAAAAGCGGAGGTGCCCAGCCCAGCTCCCTTTTGCTCGCTCCAAGACACCCTCTGGGCTCAGAGGACGAGACATCCATCCACAGCACATGCCGTGCTGCTCTGCGCCATTTACAACCATTTTGTAAAAATAACTGATCTTGCCACTTCTACAGCTTGTGCTGTTCATTCTTCATTAAATACACCTCTCCTTGGAAAAACCATTTACTCTAGCAGGAACACCACGCATTTATTACTGGCACAGACAGCAGCCCATAATGTTGACAAATGCTATAATGATTGGTAAAACACTTACTGGTATAGCAGGCTTTGGGCTTAATTTCTAACATGCTGACAGCACACGGTGATAAATATCATATTTATTTGCACTTCAGCAGTAACAGCACACAAGTGGCCCCTCTGTGCCCAGGTAATGTCAGCTGTAGCTCAAGGATACTCCAGACCACACACCACCTTCCCGTTCCTTACCTCTTTTGGCTGGGCCAAGCTTCAAAGGAGACAGTGGAAATTCACAGCATCGCTTTCCCATGCACTACGTGCAGCAAACCCCCGGAGCGCAGACAGTGGGAAATTCAAGCGAGTCTCAACACATTTTTTGCTATGAACACAACGATTCACCCAAGCCAGGACTGCTCAGGGGAGCACGCTGCTTTTGAGAAGTAAAGTTCCTTATTTAAAGGAAGAATTTTTGGCAAATGGCAGGACAGAGAGAGGCGTGCTTACTGCTCTGGCACACGAGGGGAAAGGATCCAACTCTGCAGTACCCACCTGAAATTGGGAACTCGAGCCCGGGCACCAGGCGATGCAGGTGAACGCCCTCAGCAGGGGCCACCAACCACTCTGTCATGGGCTGCTATCGTGCGCTTTCCCCTCTTGGTCCAAACACTTCAGGCTTGGCATAATCCTGACGTGGAACAGGGACTTTCCTGAGGTCTGAAAAAGACTTCTCTAGATTGAACAACAACAACAAAGTAATTTGTAATTTCTTATTTTCCTGCTGCCTGTGATCTAATCACCATAGTGGTACATTCAAACTCAACTTCAAGTTGGAAGGGACCCATATGGACCATCTAGAGTTAGCACTTGTGAACGTCTGCTTTCACATTTACAGCTAACTCGGATTGAATGGGATCCGCTGCAAGCCGTGGCAAGACTGAGAACCCAGACCCTGGGAATTTGGCTACAATCTGGAACATCTCTGCCAAAAAGGACCACGGATGATGAGAAGAACAGGGTGTACAGGGAAGGGGGAGGCAGGCAGCCACTTCTTCATCTCCTCTCTACATTTTCCTAGGTCAGTCTTGGAGTTCAGAGAAGCAGAAAATAACAGCAGTAACCAAACACTATGAAAAGCCAGAGCCCAAGAGAAGCAGAGCTGTTTCCATGAAACGAGTGGATATTAGTTTTCTGACAGTTTAAATATTGTATTCTGCTTACTGACTGTCAGTAAATTTACAAATAGTTGGCAGCTTGGCTTATGACCAGGACCCAAAGGAATGTTGACTGTAGCAATTTAATGGCCTGTTCCTATCAGCAACAGCAGCAACGTTTAAAATACTTCTCATTGCTAGTGAATTTATCTTTAAAAAACCCAACAGCAGAAGAGATGCTAGTTTTACATTTTTCACCCCGTTGAGGCCTCATATTAGACCATTATTCATTCCACACACCCCCAGCCACTTCTCCAAAGCTTTGAATTTTGCTTCGTTCCAACTGCTAGGATTGCAAACTCAGTGATGAAAATAGACATCTCTGGCTTTTTAACAAAAAAAAAAAAAAAAAAAAAAAAAAATCCCTCACTCCCTAACAAAGGCTTTATCCAGTATTTAAGCAGTGATGAGTCAGCGATGCTGCTACACCAGAGACACTAAAACTGTAGATTCTTCTTAAAAAGTTTCCAAATTTCTTGGTGCCAGAACAGAAAATACACAGACAGATAAAGGCCTTAGGAGGGACCTGCGGTCTGAACACTTACAGGGCTTGCAGTACTCCAGACTCTCACTTACTGGCATGTTTTTCCTGCAAAAAAGACGGCAGCTCCCATCCGAGAGGTGGTGGCTTTGTGCGTCCCGTGTTCACACCATCCCCTTTCCCATCCCCTCACAAGTGGGGCAGCACAAGGACGAGCCCAAGCTGACAGAGCTGTGCCGAAACCTCTCTGCTGCCCGCAGCCAGAGGGATGTGCTGGCACAGTCGGGCTGCTCAGGACCGTGTTTTTGCATCAGCGGCCACACAGGCAAGGCGTGAGATCAGGCTCTCTCCCTAGATGAGCTCCATCCTGAAAATTTTCACCGATAACATTGATGAAGTGGATAATTTCTGAATGACTTTTCCACCCTGTCCAAGCATGGTCAGTTAGCCAACACCAAAGAGCTTTTGCCAGCACTTGCTTTGCTCCAGCACCGCGACGCAGCCCCACCAGCAAAGCGCTCCAAGCACCAGTTGTACCTACACAAGGAGAGCGTACCAACGAAACCGTATATTCCAGCTATACGAAGCAGGACCTAGTGAAATATTTCCTTTACCATAGTTTCCTCCATCTGAACCTCCTTACCATGAATTTTGAAACTTAGCCCTAAAGACCGTACTAGACAAGATATGCATTTCACTGCAAAGAAATAAATCTATAGAAAGGGCCACAGTTAGTTAAACTAATCAAGAGATTGCACAGGGTGAACTGAGTGTGGGAAATGCATTAAAAAGGAAACGGTACCAAAATAAATTCAGGATGCCCGTCTAGGAATGTGAACTGTTGCTTTCCATGCAATTATATAGGAGACAAATCATAGCTTTGGCTAAAAATGTAAACATCTCTATAAGCAATAGGGGAAGAAAAGCAGAGTATCCAAACTAAAAGGCTCTCACGCCATTAAATGTAATCACTAAGCAACTATTAGCCAGTCTGAAAAGAAGATGAAAGGATAATGGAGGGAGATATGGGCTGGCAATTACAGTGGGAGTGAAGTGAAATAGTCTGTATTTGTTTTTGTTCTTATTAAACTTCCACGGATATTAATAGCCAGATTGTACTGAGGGGGAGGAAGGGATAAAGAAAAAAAATAATAACCACCAAAGTGCTGGAATTAGTCTCAGTTTCCCCAGATGGTTCTTCCCCACAGTCCCAGAGACAAGGACAGATTCGTGGCCACCCCAGCTCCAGACCGTGCCTTGGCACATCAGGGCAAATCACACAACTCAGCGGGAGACTTTTGCTTCTACTAACATGGTCCTTTGGGATCAGCTTATAAAAGGAGCAATAGCGTCAGGAAAAATTTCATAGCAATGGCAACAATGAAAACAAAACTTACTTTTCATAAGTTTAGATTTTAAGGACATAGCCATCTCCCTGAGCAAAGCTCAAAGAATTTGGCTGCTACCATTATCATCATTTTGTAGACAGGGGAGCTGAGGCATGGAGAAGTAGAATAACTCGCTGAGCATCCTGGAGGCCAATGCCTGGAGTCCCCCCTCCCATCAGACCACCCTGCTTCCTCCACAACTCCTCCCAACAACTGAAGGATTCCTCAGGATTTTATACAACTGCTTCCCAGCCTCAAACACTTACAAACGTGATGTCAACAGTCCACTGACTTCAAGAAAAATACACAAGATAGAAAGTGTATCTTGCTGCCTTCCCAGAAAACTGAAATAATGCTTGTTTTTAAAGCACCACCTCACTGTATTTAAGAATCAGAATTACACAGCTGCATCCCAGATGAGATGTGCAGGACAGTGACATGCTACAAAGCACTACTAGACAACTACTCGCAGAAGAAAGCGGAGTGTCCGTTGACGTTACAGTACTCCTTTTCAATTTGCCTACTAAAAACCCAGCGGTATATCTGAGTCAACACCAATACTCTTCCCAACATCATCTCCAGAATTCACGTATAATGTGCCAGCTGACACCATTCTAGCTGTAAAGCACAGTAGGGTTCATTTTTTAAATGTTATAAGAGAACCTGCTCAGGGAGAGATTCACATCAGCACATCTACCTTTCCTTACAAAAATAATCTGTATTAGGCATCAAAAAACCCTCCCTGTTTGAAACTTCTGGCAAACAACCCAGAAGAGATGTTTCCAGGAGCACTTCCTTAAGACCACATTGGAGGACGACTTGGACTGATGCCTCAAAACACGAGTGCAGTTTCTGTCCAGAAACACCAGTTAAAGGTGGCTCAACAGAGGTTCCCCTCTGTACTGGGATTTCTAGCGCAGCAGGAACGCAGTGGGATTAGTACGAGGATAAAAATACGTATCAAGAGACCAAAATGGAGCTGTCCAGGAGAAGGCTTGTCATTTTTGCTACATGCTGGTTCCTGGCTAGGATGACAAAAACACAAATCCTCGACTGCCCTCTACAAAATCGTACCACTGTTCTGTATTTGCCCCTTCAAATAGTTATACAGAGGAGCCATCAAATAAATAACCCAAAGAAAACACTGGTGCGATTTGTAACTCTTTGACATTTGAAATTCCAAGCTGAAGAAAAAGTGACAGCTATAAAAAAAATCCAAAGTAATATTTGGATAAGCAAGTATATACTAGATAAAATACTAGGAAGACAGGAACTAAGGTTGCACTGCCAGTATGGCATATGCTCCCATGGCATGCTGTCAGCACAGGACGCGGGAATCATATGCATCTTTTCTGCAGCAGCATTAGCAAAATCATACAGTCATTCAACTATATTACACTGCGTAAAGGATATTGCTTTCCCATAAAAATCTCTCTTGCTTGTCCAGGGCACAACAAGCAAACATGGATAATGAAGACATCTGCAGATAGTGGTTGAAAGACATGGCTAAAACTTGGGGGAAGAGTAAAATTGGATTTTTATCACTCAGCTATCTAAACTCTGTTACAGACCTTTTATTAACGGCACAGAAATGTATTTGGTTTGAATGCATCATATTCTTAGACAGAACACGTTAAAGCCTAAAGCAGAAATAAAATTACCTGCTAATGTCATGACTGCATTGCTTCATAAAGCAACGGTAACCAGACGATCCAGCAGCCAAGGTGTTTTGTGTCCCAGCGACCGAGCACTCACTGCGCACCCACAGACACATCACTTCAGACAACCGCAAACTCAGATCCTTGGATTTCTTCTCTCTCTGCCCTCTCAGCACCACTCTCCTTCATTAATGCCTGGTTCCCTTCCTTAGGGGACCTGACCAGTACCTAGAAAAAGCATTTTCATTTTCCTGATGGAGTATGTATCACGTCAGTTGGGAAAAGAGATTTTATTTTATTGTCAGATTAAAGAAAGAAAGAAAAAAGAAAAATTGGAAAGAAAAAAAGGCAGATCCCCAGTGAAGCACTCTTTAAAAAAAAAAAAGAACCTACTTACTCTGTTACATATGGCAGTTGTTAGAATTCACAACAGCACACACAGTAATAAACACATTTGCTTTGAAACCAGCCAGAAATAGGTTTAAGTAATAAGTCCTGACTCAGAATTCACAAATCATTTGCAAGCAAAAGGACGAGACCTTAATTCTTGTATACTGCAACCTTTAGATTCCACTAAAAGTCACAATTTTAGAAGTAATCTCAGAAGTAAGGGAACTTGCTACTGTTTCGGCCAGGCAGGAAACAGAATAGGAGCTTAACTGCTAAATAAATGATTCTTCGCAACAATTAGAAATGAAATTAAGTCTTCTGGAATCCCACTGCAGCCCTGGCAACACACCCCAGGCTCCACTGCCAGCTGAACTGCACACAGCAAGCCAGATTTACCAAATAAGACCTGATCGGATACTGAATTAGGAGCACATTCCAAATAACCGAGAGCTTTTTCCAGCCTTCATATGAACATTACACTCATACGCCTTTTGCGGCCATCAGTTTTGGCACAACTAATTCCATTTTCTTTTAATGATTTATTGGGGGGGGCTTTTTCTTGGAGCAGCAGCCAGTGGAAATAAAGAATGACCTCCTTTCACAAGATCAGAGATGTATTTGCACATAAACAGCTGAAGAAAACTGGACTCAACAGTCTGCAGATGCCCATGTTATAATAAGAACAAATAAAAAGCTTATGACACTGTAACTCTGCACCAGCAGAAACATAAATCCTGCTGGAAGCATTGGAGTCAGATGGCCTTTGAAATCGCTCACAGGTTCTAAATTTCCTGGCGATGGACTGCAGGGCTGGTATTAAAACACAAAACCCCTCTGCCAAACAAATACTGAGGCAATAAATAGCAATAGTAAAGCAGAGACAGATAGACCTTTGAATCCATTGGTCAAGAAAATAGGTATCCCAAAGCGGGGCGCAGATCTGTTTACTGGACCTGATCAAGCGACTGCGGCAGGTACGGAAGCTCTGGAGGCACCTGCGGCACCCTCGTCCCCCCATCCCTGCTTCCTCTGCCGGGCTGCATCGCTCCGGCTGGGAACGGGGAGCGGGAGGAGGCAGAAACCGCAGGAAGAGGGCTCCGATTCAGTGCACAGTGACACCACCATAAAAAAAAGCCAAAAACCTGAGGGGAAGTTTAATCACCGGCAGCAGTCAAGTTAAGGACAACTCTTACGAAAGGGGAGCCAGGCTCCCCGGCGCTTTGGCAGTATTTGCCCTTTGCTGCGTGCCCCCGTGCTGGGCACAGGCGAGTGCCAGCGGACGGCGGGAGAGCCCCCAGCGTGCAAAGGGCACAGGCAGGGATGGGCAGACACCGGCCCCTGCACGAGGGAACACCTCCCTGAAGACCCCTTATCTGAGCCTCTGCATTCAGCGGAGAGGATTCAGACGTGCAGAGTCCCATCAATGCTGAGCTAGAGGGGAAAGGCGAGGGGGGAAAAAAAATAAAAAAATAAAAAAAAATGAAGTCATTGCTGAAAAAACAAAACACTTACAGTAAATCCCCATGTAAATAACCAACTCTGGGCATTTTTTTTTTTAATCTGTTTCTGTGTCTAAGCACCTCATCTCTAAAAACCATGACTAAGTTCTCACTCCCTCATCCAACTACATGCCCGCTCTCAACACTTTTAATAGCAAAGTGATAAAGTTTGGATCAAATACATCACTTCCATTAAGCCATAATATAACAAGTATCACTCCACAAGCCTTTAGTATTATTCATGGGCAGGCACTTCCCGCGTGAACCACAACTACACCATCATTTAGCTGGCAATTACTTTCAAAACAGGCTGCAGCACAAATAAATCTGTGATTAAGTAAATGCTAATACAAAGAAAAGATAACCCTTAGTATGAATCCAATGACTAACACAGAAGCACAACTAGAAATATATTTTTAAGCACATTCTCAGAAATCCTCCAAACACGTGCAGTATCCCTATATCAAAGGATGAATCGGACCACAGGATTGTAACACTTCCCAACATTACTCAGCTGTGAAACGGAGGATTTTACAATCAGAACTGGATGGAATTCACATAGAGGGGTTATTAAAAACCTGAAAGCCCCTAAGTTTTTCTCTTCTTCAGGGAAGTGAGCAAGGATGTGCTTACTTTTTTTGCTGAATGCATTTAACAAAAAACTCCATTCAGTCTTTTTTAAAAGAATATATAATATTCTTCACTACCAACACTTTTCCTTAGAAAAAAGCATAAAATATACAGTACTTAATTATTTCAGTTTGGGGTTTTTGTTGCCACAAGGGGAGGGGTCAGTTCTTTCTGTGAAATCTTTTCTGTAGAGACATCGCAGTCTCCGAGCATTCATCCAACCTTCTCCCATCTCACCAGCTAAGCCAAGTTAGCTTTGGTGAACACACACAAGGTGGCAACCCAGAAGTGCTCATTAAATCACCCCGTTAATTACAAGGTGACACCGAGCCAGGACCAGAACAATGACTCAGTATGACACTGTGGTCACTCAGAGAGATTAAAGACATTTTACACATCCAGGTCTAATCTTCTATCAGTATTTATAGATAACAGATTCATATGGATTTATAGCCTCGAGGGATCCTGAGATGATCTATTCCCATCTCCCCGCATCAATCAATTCCTCCCTGGCTTCTGCTTTAACTAGAACATTTCCCTATACATCAATCCTTGATTTAACGCCTTCCATGACAGGGAACCCACTGGGTAACACTTGATAAATTGCTTCAGTTGTTAATTATCCACCCTGTTAAAAAAAATGTATTCTATTTCCTGAAAATGTATTGCTTGTAAAATTACAGCAGAGCTTTAATAAAATGGCCTTTTTTAATCTGTAGCTATTGAAGAATGGACTAATGAGAACATAATATCCCATTTTTATATACTTGACCAAAAAGGACATAAAAGACAGCGCTACTGTATAGAAAAGATGAGGAAGAGAAGTTTAAAAAGACTTCCCAGAAGAAGAGGTAGCGACACGTCCCAGATCCATAGACCAGATGTACCAGTTGGCTGTGAAAGAAGACTATTTTAATATACTACATTAAAAGCCACCTTAGTTCAGCGAACAGTTAACAAAGATACTAAATACATGGACAACGAACCCTGGGCACAAGAATTAAGACTCTTGCAATGCTCTTGGCCTTTGAAAACAGCCTCCTGCTCGGGGATAACAACGCACAGACAACAAACGTGCTCATTCTCGTAAGGAGCAGGTCCTTCCTGCCCAGGCAATGAGACCAGCCTGGATACAGATGTTCATCTGCTCACAAAACTCTCACGTCCACCTCCATGTCTAAGCAAACCCCTACAGAAGTGGGTTATTGGTGCCTTCTTCCCTGTGTACCTGCTCACGCTGTTTGATATGAGTGGTGCACCAGAGAGCAGTTAAAGCTCTCTGATAACAGCAGGGTAACTGCCTCTAGGAAAGATTGATTTGCCAGAAGATACACATTCACAAAAACCATCTATTGCAACTGAGCTTGTGGGAGAGCTGTACTTGAAGACCATGTTACATATGAAAATACTCTCCTTATCAGAATTCCCTATCCAAAGGCCACTCGGACCACTGAAAGAGCTCAACATTACCACTAATTGCCCAGGTCCATCCTGCCTGGGTGAAGTGGGGATGAATTTTGCCAAGCTTACGATCTAGTGATTCCTATCAATTCAAGTTGAACTAATGAGGCAGCATTTAGTGTGACAAACACTAGTGGAGAATCTGTTTTGGCCTCTCTTACAAAGCATCTCAGTGAGCAAAGAGTTACAAGTTCATTTTTCTGCATATGTCAAGTATTTGAAGACATAAAACAAGCTACGCATGTATAAGCTTCTTCTGACACATATAAAACACACATCATACTTAACCTTGGCAAATAAAAATGATTGGGCCTGAGCCAGCATTTTTAAGACTTTAAAGATCAAACTCTTTAGCGCACTGCCTAGGTCATTTATAATAGTAAAAAAAATAAAACAATAAAAAAATAAAGGAGGAGGAGAGAAAAAGAGGGGGAGGGGAAAGCCTTTACTATTTTAAACAATTCTCTACTGATTGCTCTGCAACATGCAACAGCCCACATCCCTGCTGCAACCATTACTTCTCAACAACAGTAATACAAGCTTCAATCTAGGCTTATTTTAAAAAAGGGTGAGGTCTCAGACACCATCTCTGTCACCAGCCTGAGCCAAATTCCTCAGGAGGTTGAAGACAAGCCTGCAGAAGGTTGAGATGTCCAAGCTCCCGGGGTGACCACACACCACCCCAGCAGCACTTGGGTGCTGGTTTGCACCTGCAGTTCACCCACTCCCTACCATGGGCCACAAGATGACACAAGTCCAGGCCAAAAGCATCAACATCCACGAGACACAGCACCACCACAGTGCTCCTAGGACCACAGCGTACACAGCAAGCTACATACCAACCTAGGACTGGGAGACCGTGCCAGAAACTAAGCCTTTCGTGATTCCTGAGGCACAGTTTAGGAGCTAATAGCGTTGATTTGGCCCATAGGGTTTGAAAGCCCTCAGCTGGTTGGAGATGACATGAAAGCTTGGGCTAATCCCAGCCAAAAACACACAGCCACACTTGTTGCAAACTAGAGGAAAGACTTAAGCAGCTCAGTGTGAGATGATGCACAGGATCAACGAATAAATAAAAGAAAGTAAGTGGGGGAGTATAAGTGTTTCAGGGCTGATAAGCCTAAACAGCAGCAGTAGCTGAAATTAAGCAAAGAATCCCCTTTCCTTCACCGTCTCCCATTTATGGTCCAAACTACTGTCAATTCATGTCATTAAATGTATTTACTAAGACCGGCTTTGTGAGACAGTCCACGTCTTGCAGAGTCTACTCCACCTGACTGCACAGCACCCCAGCTTTCGGCACCATTCCCTGCTGATGCCGTGCTCCTAATTACACAGTACTTGGGCAAAGACAGGCCACGTGCCCCAAAGCAGACACGCAAATGTCTCCCCATCACTCTGGACATCAGCCAGAAGAAGCAGTGGGGGAAACACAGTTCTACTCAGAGCCATCTTTCCTGCCCAGAGTCACAGCGCTTGACAAAAGGAGCAATAATCTGTCTTTGGGAGGGGAGAAAAAGAATATTTGGGGATTTGTTTTTTGGGTTGGTGTTTTGTTTTTTGCTGGTTTTGGTTGGGTGGGTGGTTTTTTTTTTAGTAATTACTTATATATAGCAAAAGTCCTAACGGAGCAAAAGCAGTTACAGCTTAGAGGTGGCTCAGAGCTTCCCTACAGTTTTGAAGATACAAGTATCCTGTTAGTTATTGGAAGTCCCTCTGAGAAACAAGTTGGCCTCTCTAAAAACCTTTGTCTTCAAAAATTGGTATTATTTTTAAACCCTAACAAAGAATCCAGGCATGATGAATGCTCTCTCAACCCAGAATCCCTCTAATTATTATCAAAGGAATTGCTTAATATAAAGTCATTGCAATTGTAAAATGCCAAGCGTGCAGCTAATATGCTGATACCAAAAACTGAGTAATATAGCTGGTGAACATCCCAAGCCTTCTGCCAAATTACTCATGGTGTGAATATGAGGGGAAAAAGAAAAAAAAAAGTTTGCTACAGTTTTAAGTTGTCAACAGATTTTATCCTAAATAGTTTTTAAACCAAACCAAACAAAATGCACGGCCAGCTGCGCTCAACTCCAGGTTTATTGGCAGCCAACTAATGTTTTACTAATTCTAGAAAGAAAGAACTCCTTCCTGATTGCAGTTAGGTTACAAGGCTGTAAAACACTCTGCATTGCCTTAAAGCAGGCACCCCTCCCCGGTCCCAGGCAGGGATGCTGCAGCAGGCAAGGAGGAGGATGCAGGGGAGCTCAGCACTTCCACCAGCACCGAGCATCTGTTGGAGAGGGACTTGTCTATTGATCGTGCGCACAGGGGTGCGGAGGAGGCCAGAAACCCCGAGCTCATTCTTGTGCCTGTTGGAAATTAGTCCGCAGAAAGCAAGCGGGGTAAAAGGTTAATGAAATACAAGCTGAGGAAATAAAACAGACACAGATGACTGCGCCACAAGGCCCCAGGGCCAGCTATGCTGGCTGGAGCCCTTTGCCCAGATAAAGGGCTGCAGAGATGTTACCGCAGCTATGGAAGCGGAGTGACATACGGCTGATTCTGCCTCCCATGGCGGGGCTTAACGCGCCCTCACAGGCAGCACCACCTAAATCCCACACGGGAACAGAACCCCTGCTGCGCTCCCTCCTGTCCTCCACACGGGAAGGGGCTGGAGGGTTTGCAAGGAAGGAGACAGATACAGAAATTGGGCAACGAAAGCTTACGTGACATAAGGTCACACAGCAAGTACTGACTTGGGTGTTCCTTAAAAGAAGCAGCGAAGCCACTGATGTGGTGAGAGTAGAGACCTCAGAGATGGGGAGACCCGAGCACCGTGGTCCCCCCCAGCCAGGCTGTACCTGCCCACGAGCCTGAAATTTAGTCCTGGAAACCTTAATCTAATGTCTCAGCTTCAAAACAGACTTCTCACAGAGATGTTGAAGCAAACATAAACTGAAGGGATACTCCAAGTCAGCACCTTCGCTTGGTACCCCACCTACGGGCATCTTTATTGTCAGAACTGTAAAACAAGTTTTTCCTAATCCAGGGGGGTTTGATTAAGCTCCTAGCCTGACTTCATTGAATACAGATTGCAGGTCTCAAACCAACTCTTTCTAGTGCTACCTAATCAGGGGATCCTAAAATATACAAAGAAAGAGAAGGGGGGGGGGGGGGGNATGTAAAACCCATACCTTGGACAATTTCACTATTTCATTAATTTACTCACAAAGTGCCAGAAATACATAAACAATCAAGGATCTTCCCACTGTACTGTGAGAACCATTTAAGGACATAAATTCAAGACTATCTATGCACTATATAAGCGGCCGTTGGACCAGTCACACGTGGTGGGTAGAAAAACAACCTGATACTTGGAATCACTTTTACAACTGGCGCTAAGGCGACAGACTTAGGAAAATATGAATGCAATGCAAGACTAAACCAAACAAAAATCCTCACATAATTCACAGGAAATACTCTGCCAGCACTTCACCAGGTGAATGAAATTAGCAACCTGACAATTAGCAAAAGGAATAAATCCCCATAAAAAAACAAGCAGAAATGAATTTTCAAGTGCACGACTGCAAAAAAATTTGGCTTCGTACTTGCTGCTGTTACCAGTGCAATATATTTAGCCATTTCTCTATGGCATATGAAACTCAGCTCGGTATGAAAACAAATCACTGAAAGTCTTGGCAGATTAGTAAACGTCAGATCAAATTAGACCTCCTCCTAGACTATGCAGGGGCTGTACAAATTTATCAGATTCTCACAGATTCTTTGCTCTCTTGACATGAATAGGTCACAACAGCCACAGACAACAGGCAGCGAGATCAGAAAACTAAAACTGCACAATTTTGGAGGGCCATTTATTGCTGGGCTTTGTTTTACCATTAACCTCATTCATGGAGAAATAGTTTTGGAGATGGGTAACGCCTCAGGAGATAGCAAGCAGCCTTCTCAAAGGAGACTGCTGAGCCTGAGAGGAGCTGGGCAGCCCACGTCCCGGGCCTGAAATCCTCGGCTGTGGTGTGCGGACATAGCGGGGAGGGTCCTGATTGCCGGCAGAAACCAGAGAGATTCCCAAGCGTTACACAATAGGGACACATCCCCGGAGCCTTGCTGTCAGAAGATCCTACACAGAGAAGGTACAACCTCTCGGCTCCAGCAGCATTACTTCAAGGGAGAAAGAAAGAAGTAAAGGAAGGAGAGGATCTGCATTATAAAGGACATAACTAGGATGGTTGAAGGAGACAACCCAAAGTTTCCCCTGAACTCCCACCATCAGTCAAGCACGGAGAGAAACTCAGGAGAGGCACATCCACACCGCAGCACAGCCGAGCACCCTGACCACAGCCCGGGGATCCTCACAGGGACACCGGTCCGTGCCCAGCTCAAGTGCTTTTGTCACCCATGGACTATCCCAAAGACGCTGCTGGGGAGGCGTGTAGGGCACAGGCAGCAAACAATAGCAGTCAGTGTTTCTAGGATGGGTTAATCCCTTTGAAGCACACCTGGCAGTAAGGTTCAGACATGAAAATACATCAGCCCCTTCTGTCTGATGGAGAAAAACAACTTTCCTGCCACATTCCTGCCCGAGGAGAGGAGCAGGCAGGGCGGCAGCAGCACTGAAGTGGGCTCAGCATCCATCGCCCACCCCTCTCCCCAGCACCCTCTCCCCACACCGCTGCGGCTCAAGCGCCTACAGCAAAGTTTCCAGCATCTGCAACTGTTTGAGGAGGATTTACAGCTCTGGCTCTCTCGCTCACCTCGCCGCACCTGCTAGGCATGCCCTCTCCTCTCCCCAGAGCTGGGTGCTTTGGTTCGTGTTGCCCCCGGTCCCGCAGCATTGCCGAGGAGGCCGCCCCAACAAGCTCGTCTTGCAAGCATTTCCTATGCATTTAGGAGCCGTCTCCTGCAGCTTCGGTCGGAGCTATAAATGCCGACCTTCTCCTTTCCCATCAGTCACCAGGGAATCGTTTGCATTGCCCAACAAGCTGATTGGGTGTGGGGGGGCTTTAACATTTATCACCAGCTCTTCAAAGCAAAGAACAAACTCTACCCAACCACCCCCACCACGGCCCCTTGGCAATCTCCAGCACATGCAGGTGTAGGCAATAAGGGAGAACAAGTTAAGGCTGAGTTCAATAAGGTATTTAAGCCTATGCTTAGCTCTAGGAACCACAGGTCCTCCCAATTTCATGAGCCATGCCCACAGACAGGCTGGTACATACCTCTGCACCAAGGAACAGGAGGCTTTGAATTTCGGAATTCACCGAACACAAGTCCAGAGCGATCCTCGCTGGGACGATCTGTACCATGAGAGCCCTTCAAATACGGACTTCCTCCATTTACATCACATTGTATCACAAGTTAATGACTCTCAATTACATAAAGTGCTTTTTAAAATCATGGTACAATTAGTTCCAAAAAACACGGAAGTATCAGGCAACTTGAATTCTCATTAAGAAGCTACAATTATAAACAAGAATCTAGTTACTTGCAACAGATACCCGAGCATAGACTGTTTATAAAAACAATTGTTTGGTTTCTGTAAGGAAAGATCATCTTGTGCTTTTTATTTAAGGAACACAATGGTACAGAGCTCATAACCATTACAGCACGGAAAGCAACTGTGCTTGGAGGGTTACTTTGCCTTTTCAAAGGGAAATCAGGGGCACAATAATGTTTTATTGTTATTCTTTCAAAATACACAAGTGAACAATATATCGCTCAAAAACAATTTCTTGTAAACAACTTTAATAGTAAAAGCAAACAATACCTTAAGAAATAAAAGGAATTTATATCCTGAAAGATCAAGTTGTTATTTTGGCTTCTTGATGTGAAATAAAACAAACTACTTATTTATTAGAGCTCAAATCATTTAGGAACTATAACCACAATGATCTACAAGTAGAGATCATGGCAAGGAAACAGAACTGTAACATAAATATTTAGGGTATCAATGCAGCAAAGAACACACACAACTTCTTAGCTACATGGGGAGAGGGTTACAGCATCGCCCTTTCCAGCAGCCACCTAACAACCACCAGGATAAGAATTTTACTATTTCCAGAGAAGCAAGAAATTGAAGACGACTTCGGGTTAGTTTTTGCTTGTTGTTTTAGGTTTTTTTTAAAAAAAGAAAAAGAATTACCCAACAGCTTTTCTTAGTAAGACTTGCAGCTTGTAAACTTAATTTCCAAAAAACCAAGCTGGAGCCAAGGCTGACTGGCACCGAGCATGCAGACATGCGCCGCAAGCCGGGCTGACTGATGGGCAACCCTGCCCTGACAGCCAGCAGACCAGGAACTTAATTAGAAAGAAACCAAATCAACGCGAGCTCTCAAGATGGCTCCGAAGGATGGGCTCAGGAGAGGGAGCGAACAAAGAGCCGCCGCAGCGAGCGCAGCAGCAGCCCGAGGGGTGCACCTTGAGAAACTCCTTTCAGACTCATTCACTCTTACTCAAGCCTCTTCCTTGCATCTTAGGGAGAAGAAAAAACCTGCCCAGGGTTTCAGTTACGCCGTTCAAGCCCATGCTCAATGCTCCTTACCTGCCTCCTTCTCTCACTCACTCCGTTTTGGGATCCCCAGCCAGCCAGAGGCAAACTGCTGGCAGAGGGTGTGATCACAGGCTCTCCTCTGCTTCGTACCTGGGCGCGGGACACTGAGCATGCTCCTGGTTCCTCCCCAGCCAGGTTTCGGGGGAAGAAGGAAAAAAAAAAAAACAAACCAAACACAAAACCAAAAAAAAACCAAACAAAAAGCCCAAAGAAAAAAATAAAGAAAGCAAGCTTCCCTGAAAGCAGATTAGAGATGTCCCAGCAGTGGATGAGCTTTATCCTGGATCCGTTTCAAAGCATTTCAACTCGAAAGGGGATAAAGCAGCGAGCAAATTGCACACAGCCGTAGCCTGTTTTAGCAACTGACTCTAAATCAACCCATACAAACAAAAAGTCTATTTGGAGGAAAACACGGGAGATCTGGGTCTCATTTCAGGTGCTGGCAAAACACACCTGCATGTTTGATTGTGCCTCAGTTTCCCATCTATAAGGGGCAGCTGTGAAGCCCTGGCTTAGTCCTTTTGCTTGTCTTGCCTGTAGCGCATTTGGATCATGTACAGCATTTACAAGGCATTTTTACAATACCTAAGACAACAGGGCCTTGACCTCTATTAGAGCTGCTAAATAGTATCACGTTGCTTGTATCACTGTAAACCCAGAACTTAGGCAAATAAGGAACAGCTCCCAAGTGACTGTCAAAAAAAGTCTTCTCCAGTATCCAAACAGTGCTGGCAACATAATCAAAGCTGCTGGAGCAGAGACATGAAATCTTATAGATCGGAAAGGGAAATAAATGGGCAGAAGGATGAAAACGGCAGGATGCTTTCCTGCAGCTGTAAGTGCACATTTGGTTCAGGGACTGCCACTTTCTCAGAGTCGGAGGTTGCCAGAAACCTTGCACCAGAATCCGATCCAATTTCCATGTAACTTCCTTATGTTGCCCGCACTCTGGCACAAAAACACAGGCTGGGCTGGATGGCGGCCGCTCTCCCAGTCAGAGGACTGGCTTTGCCCATTTCACAGCAGGATCCCCACGACATGTCCATGTCACACCTCAGGTGAAAATCCTAAATCAGCCGACTCCTAATAAACATCCTATTTATGCAAGACACCGGTGCCAATCTGGCCAGACAGCTGGGACACGGACCAAGGCTCGGGTGGGTGATTGCGTGGCAGCTAGCGTCTCCACCGGCTGGCCGGGGCAGAGCTGGCACGCCAACTTGCACGTCCAACTAGAGAAATACCCACTTTTACCATATCTGCCTTGTAAATGATGCCATTTCCCCACATCTTACCATCTGCAAACATACCCTTTTAATTGAGTTGGGACTCCGGGGGGTATAGTAGCAACCCAGTCACACTGAAGGCAGACAACTGAAGACCAGCATTACCAGTACCCCAATCTCAGCCATCAGCTTCACCAGGTCTCCCCTGGTGCTCACAAAAGCGGCAAGAATCAGGCTAGTTCCTTTTACTTTGAAATTTAGTACACGTTAAACTGCCCAAAGAGCAAATTGGGCCACAGTGGGTCGGCCTGGAGGCTGATGGAGCTGAGCCCTGGATGCGACAGCTGAGCAGAACCCACACACCGCTCCCTGGGGCACCTGGGCACTGCCGGGCAGCAACGGGGGTGGGAGATCTGGAGGCACCAGGCAGGGACCAGGCAGCCTCAAGCTTCACCATACAGCAGGGAGGGGTCAACATCCAGCACTGAAAACCCATGAAATTGAAAGACTTTCAACTGAAATTGGGTCTTTCAGGACCAGCAAAGTAACCCAAGAGGACATGCCCGTCTCCACCAGAATGGCTTTGGTATCCTACTGGTCCATACTGGATGGAAAGGCCAGCCCACCCCATGTGTGTGGACTCAAGACCCCTGTGCTTGGTAAAGCGAGCACCATCCTTTCGAGTACGCTTCTCGCCAGGCCTGAGTTTTCAGACCATTAAGAGTGAAGAAGAAAAAGAGAGCCTGACTGCCGTTACTGTAAGATCACGTGGTGATATGGTTGAGGCCCTTTCTTTATCAGCTCCTGTTTTCCACAGCTTATAACTTTCTCAAAAAACCAAAACCTCAGCACAGCTCAGAGCCACCCGAAAGGACAGCCCATTCTGCGATGGAGACACGGCCACCCGGAGCTGGGCACTTGTCACCTGAGCCAGGAAAATGCAAAACTCCCGGGCACCTCGAAGGGCAGCGGTGCACAGCACATCTCCAGGTACCAGCACATACAGGGTTGGCATCAACAGCTTGGCCGAGAGCAAAATCTGTGTTCCGCCAAAGCAGCTGCTTGCAATTCTCCAGCACTTTGCCTTTAAAAAGTCAATCGTTGCAATGAATAAAGTTTTATCAAGTGCAGCAGAAAATAAACTTAAAAATGTAATTGTACGCACTTGTACTAGGAGCCTGAAAGAAGCCATGCTGTTCCGCACGCCAGACTGCTGCAACCTACCCAGTTCCAATACGCTCAGTTCTGAGCAAATACGGCACTGAACTTCTCCTTAACGACTTCCATGCTGCCAAGGCTGATGATTTTCACACATATCTGATGGTTTTCTTAAAAAAAACCCAAAGAAACAAAACAAAAAAAACCCACCCCAATCAAAAAAAACCTACCAAAAAACCCCCAAACCCTCAGCTCCTAGAGTCACATAATAAAGTAGAAATATGCACTTTTATTAAGTAAAAGGCTTTTAGATCATCATTTTTGCCTAGAGAACAAAAAAATTGAACCTTTACATTACAAAACTGGAAAAATCCTAGAGCTAAAAGATCCTTCAAAGTTACCTTTGCTTTAAATCTTAGGAGGAAGGGGTTCTAAAGCTAAATGCCTTTTTTTTTTTTTTTTTTAGCTCATCTCACAACTCACATGCACATTTACTTGTGGTTATTTCTTCCCAGAAATTTATGCTGTGAGTAATTCTAAGCAGTGAATAAATTCAAGGAAATTATGAGCTCTCTGCCATTACTTCAATAATATGAAACAAGGTGACATGCACAGAATAAATTCCCAATTATTCCTTTAGTTCTTGCTGTCACTACAAAGTGCTCTGTTTTAAAATAATAATATAAAAAATTAAACACAATCTGGAGAGCTGTAAGCGCACAGATGAAAGGATCCATGTTCCACTGTAAGATCTTCCTCAAACCTTAATATTTGTATTGGGTTTCCACGCCTGATCCCCCAGTTTTTGAGGAGAAACTCCCACTGAAAGCCAACGCAGCATTGCCTGCCAGTTCCTGTCAATGTTGAGCCACCTCAGGAACTGAAACACTTCTAAATTTAAGAAACAGCAATAAAAAATGAACCCCTGCACCCCTCTACCAGACGCATTTAGCTGCTACACCCCAGCAGGTCCCTCCAGACCGGCTCGTGCTGGGACAGCGCAGCCCCGACCCGTCAGCCTTGCCGCTGAGGATGCAGCCCTGCAACACGCTCTGATGGCCGGGGGCCATCCCGGGGCACTGGGAACGACTTGGAGGGTCGCAGGGTGGCTGCGGGCAGGAAAGGAGCAAAGCTCCTCCATCATCTCCTCATCCACATTCAAGCCACCTCCAACTCTGCAGGAGAGTCTCAGAGAGGCAGCTTGGAAACCTCCTCCTCCTCCTCCTCACGGCGACAGGACCGCCGAGCTGCCCGCTACGGGAATTTGCCGCTCCTCCAGCGGCAGCCGGATTCTTCCCACAGCAGAAGGTGGCTCCAAGCGCTGCGTGTCCTCATGTCAACTCTTCACCCTGTCTCATTAAGACATTCCTCCCCGCTGCCCCCTCCTTGCTGTTAACCTCCTTGAGCACTAATGGGCTGCTTTGCAAATCCACTGCACGTTCGGTAGAGCTCAGCAGGCTTAGAAACGCTAATATTCTCATGCATATACAGAAAAGCAAGTTTTATTCTAAATAGAAGTGGCAGCTTCTAATTTAAGATTATGTAATTTGACTGTTAGGCACAACAAAAACTACCTATTTCCATGTAGGCAAACAGTCTGTTATAACGCCTTCCCAATGTGCAATTTCAAATAAAGATGACCAACTTCTGCATTACATGGACAGTGCATGAGTTCCCTTTGCTGCTAACCTCTTCTGTTGGGGCTTACTCCCTGGCAGCCCACTTATATTTCTTTTGGATGAAATTCCACTCCCTCCACTAATGCCATCAACCAGTCGCCAAGAGCAAGAATTGCATGAAATTATTTCATTCACAGTCAGACTGCCGGTGGGGGCAGAGGCAAGGGAGCAGGTGGAGGGGAGGCAGCCAGGGACCAGGATCCCACATGATCCTAAACACATACAGGGCTTCTCATCTGCTTTTTACAAATGCTTACAATCTTCTTTATACATCTGTTTATATGTGCATATACGTATGCACGCATATACACGCACCCCTGTAAAATGCAGATTTACATCACGCACACTGTTGCTGCAGTGAATAGTTAGTGTCTTGTGTGCACGTCACCAACAGACCAAGGAAAGCTCCGACAGCCCCACGCACTTGGATGTGGCCAGTGGGCTCCCACAAGCCCCCGGAGGGCACTGCTGGTCCGCTCCCCAGGCAGGATTGGGACCAGCTGCATCCCTCATTGCAGCTTTTCCATGCTGAAACGCAGGAAATGCTTTTGAAAGCCAGAGAGGGACAAGTTGGGTTTACATCGGCATGTAGTGATAGGACGAGGGGTAATGGTTTTAAACTGAAAGAGGGGAGATTTAGACTAGATGTTAGAAAGAAATTCTTCCCTGTGAGGGTGGTGAGGCCCTGGCACAGGTTGCCCAGAGCAGCTGTGGATGCCCCTGGATCCCTGGAAGGGTTCAAGGCCAGGTTGGATGGGGCTTTGGGCAACCTGGGCTAGTGGAGGGTGTCCCTGCCCATGGCGGGGGGGTTGGAGCTAGATGGGCTTTGAGGTCCCTTCCAACCCAAACCAGTCTATGATTGTATGAAATTGAAGCTTTCCACTTCCAGGCACTGGACTCCAGTCTGAACCAGGCACAACCTCAGTCAGCGGGAAACATCCCCACCGCATGGATCCAGAGTAGGATGCACACAGCTTTATCCGCTTTACTTTTCAACCTGCTGAATTGCTAGAATATGTTTAGCTGTTACACATGGACCTCAGATCCATAATCACGCCCTCAGCAGCTGTTATATTTGTTGCGGTATTTACAGCAGATGTTACAGCTCCGTAAGAAGGTAAAAACGATTGAGACTTCTAAAATTGGGGCTGGGGGAGGCAAATCAGAGCCCAGCCCCAGCACCCAGCTCCGGCCTGGCTCGGACCGTCGGCTGCAGATGCAGCACCAACACACGCAGTAAAGACCCACGTCGCAGCGTACAGCAGCTTAAGGAAATTTCAAGTGTTACCATAGTGTCATTAAAAAGCTGCCAGCTTCCTGCGAGTCAAGCAGCAGAGGCTGAAATTCAGTGTTTAAAGGATGATTAAATATAAGTGACTTAAATTATACATTCCAGTCGCTGGAACTGACACCATTTAAAACATGCCATCTATTCTCTGTTTCCTCTGACACTGATTACTATCCACTAAAAGATGAACATTTTCTTACAGACACTCAAGTACCAAACTAGAGATTTATAAACTAGAGGAAATTAAAAGGTTTTGCACTACAAATAGAGTATAAATTTACATTCTGTGGGCCACCTGAGAACGCTTAAAGAGTTAAAATGGGCATTTTATACCTGAAAACCTGCCTGCTCTCTATCAAAGCTGCTAACTGAGGCACAAGAAGCTTGGAGCTATTTTACAGTGGATTCACAATCAAACATTTGCTGAGCTGGTGGCTGACCTGAGACAGGCTCGGGACCCGTCGTTAATTCTCCCACATGAAGCTCTGTAAGCCGAAGCTCTGTTAAGCTGACAGAAATAAATTGCCTGTTTCTCCTTGATAAATATACGGAGCGACTTGCAAGACGTTACCTTTCAGATTTCAAAGACAAGGAGCTGTACGATTTTCTTGGCTAGCAATGATGGCACTTCACCAGGAGCAAGAAGGGGAAGCAGGAGGGATTGCCCAAGGCCACGAGAACTAGGGGAGCCCCTTCCCCATCTGCCCAGAGCACCCACAGCCCCTCCCAGAGGCCAGTTTGGTCGACCCCCCGTTCCTGATAGACCAGCAGCTTCTTCCAACTGGGGCCATACTGTGGCCTTGGGTCAGATACCCAGATGCTCTGGGTTGGGGTATTTGCCTTTGGCTCAGACAGAAATTGTGCTGGTGGTGTGAGCAGCAGACACCAAGCCTGTGAGCTTCAAAGCAAACCCTTTGAGACCATTTAGCCTCCTAAAATGGGTCGGGAGGAAGAGTTTTGTTCTTATTTTAGTCTACAGAACCAGGAGAAATCCATGAAAAGTCAGTAGGATGTTCTAGCTGAGAACAAGCTCTTACCCAGCATTTCTAACCCACAGAGCCCAAAGAGCTCTGCAAGAGTCACTGACCCCTTTGCTTAAGTAGGGAAACTGAGGCACAAGTCAGTCTCTCTTGCACAGCCCTGGGGCAAGCCAGTTGCAATGGCCACCCCTTGCTGCCAGCCACCAAGGTCATGGTCCTTTCCTTATGCCGTGTGCCATTTGGCAGAGACATGTCCCATTTGAACAACTTCTGCTCACCTTCGGGCTGAAACAGTGAACACCTGCGAGCTTCTTGGGCTTTAGCTTTCTCAAGAGACAACGGATACAAACAGGCATTAGGACTGGTTGTTTCAGTGATCTGGACATGCAAAGCTTTGATGCATCACAAAAATTATCCTGGACCAAAAATAAACCTAGCAAGTGATGATGGAAGCGCTTCAACAGCCAAGGGTGATGGCTGGAGCCGTGGCAGGGGGAGCCAGGCCTGGATGTTACAGCTTTATCTCCATTTTATATACCAAAAAAACCCGAGGCATGGCATAGAAAACCAACTTGGTGCTGTGCTGAGACAGTGAGAGCAAAGCCCCTCAAAATCCTTCCAGCACGACCGTCTCATGCAGGACACCCAACTCTCCGCCCCAGTGACAAGGAAGGGATTAACACCTGCCAGTACGCCAGCAGAAGATGGAACTGTGCGCGGGCATCTCAGTCACTTCAAAAAAGGTCCTTTTAACATGATTTGCCCCCCTTCCCTGAAATTTGCAAGCCAGGAAAAGCAGTATCGATCTCACTGTCTGGCAGAAATAAGATAGAGACTAATTAAGCACAGAGATCTCAGGGAAGGAGTCTCCAAGGAATCTTTTCATTCTAACAAGGACCCTTACAAAATGCCAGGAGGAAGAGAGAAGAAGAAAAAAAAAAAAAGAAGAAAAGAAAAGAAAAAAGCCTAATTCTGGATCTTCACTGTCAGCTCACTTTTCCCTGTGCTCACAGGAGCGCAGAGCATCGTAGACTCAAAACAGGAGAAGAGGCTCTGAGAGCTCAGAGGAGAGCTGTGGCTGTGAGCATAAGACAGAGGGAGAGGAGAGGCAATGCAAACAGCAGCAAACATAAACAGTGACTCATGACACACAACAAATAAACAGCGCCGTAACAGTTTTTGCAATTATAATTTAAACCAAAATAAACAAGACTGACAGTCCAGCACAAGGAAAGGGAAGATGACAGTGATTGGAGGGCAGTGTGGGGACTCCATCGCATTCACATCTGTTGCTCTCCTAACATCCTGGATGAGCAGCTCCAGAAAGAGAGAGAGAGGGGGGGAAAAAAATGTATGGGACAGTAGCGATTTCTTGTGATCTACATCTGGGCTTGAAGTTTTCATGACTGCACTGAGAGCAGAATTTATATCCCGAAGCCATGTAACAGCCCACAACACTGCTACTGGTTTTGACCCCCAGCCCCTGAAAGCACCTCTAGCAACAGAAATAAAAAGTTCAGCTTGGTGGGCTAAGGAGTAAAATAGGCTTCAAGTGGTGGGCGGATGGACAGAAGGTAATGGGGGGTGGGGGGTGGGAATCACACTATCCATGCGAGGCACTGGTTTAACTGCTCTGCAAATCCTCCAGTGAAGCTGATTCACAATTTCTTTTGCTATTGCTTCATTACCCGCGTAGTGAGGAACTCTCCCCCAATATGCACCTTGATTTTTTTTTTTTTTTTTTTTTTTTTTTGGCAAAAAAAAATTTTT